>CM059435.1:107812455-108267455 GCA_030390025.1 Squalus acanthias
GGGAGAGAGAGGGAGGTACGTTTCAATGTGATCACCTCTGCCATTTTGATTTCATTTTATGAAGGGGGTTGAGAGTGTCCAAAAACTTGCTCACTGGTTGAAGCTAGGGGGAAGAGAAGAAGGACGCCAAATATTTGCTCAGCATTCTGGGGAGGAAAGGAAAGGGCTCCATTCTAAGCGTGTGTCTTGCTGGAGTTGGAGAGGCTCTCGGGCTTCCCCTTTAGGGTTCTCTGCCACTAGCTCTCTTCCTCTTTGGAGGCTGTGCTTGTCGGGTTCATTTACTTACTTTTATGGAAGTTTTCTTTACTGCCTCTTTCTTTACTTAGTTTGAGGATTGATTTAAATTGTCATTTGGCTCATCACATTATGTTAGGTGGTGCCTCATTGTTTCCAATTTGTTACACATTCTGTTGACAGTGCCATCTAAAGGTTTAGTACCTTTGGAATTCCGAGACCACTCACTGTATTTAATTCATTAGTAGATCGTAAACCAAATTTAGAACTATAATTGAATCAAAGAAATGCAAGGATAAAAGGAGGCCATTTCATCCATCATGCCTGTGCCAATGCTAACTCTACCCTGGAGCTAGCTATCTACTCTCACCCCATTCTTGTTCTTTTAATATTTCCCCCGCCCCTCCAAGTGTTTAACTAACTCCTCCTTAAATGCTGCCATTCAAATCAGCTTCTATTGTCACGTGTACTAACATATTCCATATTTGCATGAAAACATTTCCTCTAACCTCCTCCTGTATGCTTTTAGTAGTAATCCTAAATTTATGCCCCCTTGTTTCCAATTCATCAACCAGTGAAAATAAGCACCAATACTTTGTCAACCCCTCTTAGTATTTTGAACACCTCAGACATCATCTTAATCTTTTCTATGCCAATGAATACAGTCCCAGTTTTTGCCATCTCTGGTCATTACTATACCCCACCCCCCATCATCCTACGTTGCATCTTTTCCAGGGCTCTCTATCTTGCCTATAATAGGGTGTCCTGGAGTGCCCATAACTGCATAAAGTACTCCAACTTGGCTTTACCAATCTTTTATATCGATTCATCCTTGCTTTTGTATTCAGTGTCTACAGATATACTTGACCTTAAAATGCAGGATTACAGGTACAAACAAATTCTTGCAACGGACAATTGGGATTCTGGGATATATATATTATATATAAAAAACCCAGAATCCCAATTGTCTGTTGCAAGAATTTACCTGTACTTGTAATCCTGCATTTTAAGGTCAAGTATATCTGTACCTGTATGTCTCTGTTCCTCCACTCCATTGAGAAGTTTACCAGTTAGCGTATATTTCCATTCTCTTTCTTTTACCAAATGTGCCAATTCACATTCATCTTAATTGAACTGCATTTGCAACATACCACTCTCCTAACTTGTCGATGTCCTCCTGTAGTTTCCTGCAATTGTCTGCCATTTATCGTGCCCCCTAATTCACTATCGGCAAATTTCATTATTTCTTCTGTGTCCATGTCCAAACCATTTATGTATATGGAGAAGAAAAGAGTTCCAACATATCCCTGGGCATGCCACGAACTACATCTTGGGAATCCAAGAAACTTCCATTTACTCCTCTCTGTTTTCTATCAATCAGCCTCTGCTTAAGGTGCAATGTAGATTCACTAAAACTTCAACACCATTGGCCTTAATGTTCACAACAAATCTCTTATATGGCACTTTATCAAAAGCACTTTTTGAAAGTCCAAATATATCGCATTCACTGATTTCCCTTTGTGCATCCAATCAGTAATTTTCTCACGAATTTGATTAAATTAGTCAAGCATGACCTCTCCTTTACAAATCCCTGTTGACTGTCTTTGATTAGCTTGAAGTGCTCACTAATATTATTCTTATTATGGTCTCTAGCAGTTTCCCTACTACCGATATATTTGTGGGCACAACACCAAATATTTATATAAGCTAGCTGAAAGGACAAATCTGTATGGGATCAATAACTGCACCTATTTATTCCCCCTTACCTCAGTACACTGGGGCTACCAACCTAAAAACCTGATAACTAAACAAATAGCCAAGTGACCAAGTGTGTAAATCCAAGGCGCACAGTCCTATGTGATAAAGTTATCTTAATACTCTCCCACTGAAAAATATATTTCCTTTCAATCATACTCTTTAGCACCATCAGCAATCTTGTGTGAAGTTACAGTCCATTTTAAAATGTTACCTTATCCACTGCCTTGCGGACAATTTCTTTATATTCATCCTTGGTAATGTCCTTCTTTTGGTAATAAGGCTTGATGGCTAGTTTCACTTCTTCTACAGCTCTTTCTTGAATAGTACATTTCTATAAGAAAAAGTTGTACATTCCATATCAAACATAGCTTCAATCACGGCACCTCAGCAACAATTGAACTTAAGGCTCAAGCATCAGCCACATCAATAATAGATGGCAGCAGTAAACTAATGTGGATCAAGGGACAATGATACTGTATTACTCAAACCACATGTATGCTTTTTAATCCACAGGTTCATAAGCTTTCAAAAGATTAGAACCCAAGATGTACACATGCAAACAAATCCTAATCACTGAAAAAAAAAATAGGCATGCACCACACAGAACTGGAAAATCAAACGGCTGTCAGTTTATAGATCTGTGGGAAGCTCATGCTATATTAACAATGTTACAAAAAAGCTCAAATTCAAGTCAACAATGTAGCTAGTTCTCTTGCTGTACAGGGACATAATTCAGTGGAAATTAAATCAAATCATTGATACTTCTGGACTTGCCTTGTCCTTTTTGGGCTTTTCTATTTCAAATTCTTCCTTAAAGCTTTCTTTTTCGAGTGTAGGCTTTGAAGTTGAAAGAGATGCAAAAACCTGTTGCACAGACTGAAAGGTAGAAGAGGAAACATCTATAGAAAGTGGAAGTTGCAATGTCTTGCCTGACCCTCCAGCTGGGATGGGTATACAAGCAGCACTGCTCTGCAAATCCACCTCAGGAACACTACATGGAGGAGGTATGATCTAAAACAGAAGTGAAGCAAAATATCAAGCACTTTATAGTTCTCCATACAAGCAGCAAAAAGAAAATCCACACGCACAAAAAACACAGCATTTAATGAGACAATTACTTCTGCAAATATTAATCGGTTTTACAAAAACCATGACTCGTGGGCATATCAGTTTTAATATGTGCAAAACAGGACCAAAAAGATAATCCAATGGGCTGCTTTCATTCCAACATTTTGGGGCTGTGCATATATTAACTGTGCAATTAAACTCAGATCCTCGTGTGCAACATTAATACACCCAAGAAACACGACTTCAATACAAGCAGGCTTGACTTAATGTAACCAATTGTAATGCAAATCAAATAGTGTAACTATTCATTTATAAAAAATACCCAAAGATGTCAAGTACAGATGTCCTAAGACCAAAATCACTTGAACTGAAGTGTTGCCATTTGTTATTTCCAGCAATGTGCAAACATAACTTAAAAAAAATTCTCAGATATGGGCGACGTGGGTAAGACCACATTTATTGCCCGTTGCTAGTTGCCCTGAGGTGAGGGTGGCTTGGTAGGCCACTTTAGACAGCATTATGGGTCAACCACATAGTACGTCTAGAGGTATGCGTAAGCCTAACCAGGTAAGGGTGGCAGGCTCCCTTTACCTGAAGGACATTAATGAAGTAATTAATTAATTTCCACAACAATCTGTGATTTTTTAATGTTTTTTTTTCTGGTGCATGCCATAATTAACCTGATTTATTGAATTCAATTTTGCAGCTTGTCATGGTGGGATTTAACCCATGAACTTTGGGTTACTAGTCCAGTAACAACCATTACACTACTGTGACCTCAAAAGATAAACTCCGTATTCACGTGCAACTGTCAACACAATCCAACAAATTGCTTTGGCCATATCTTATCGCATTTTGAACAAGTTAGAATGGGAACTGCATACATGATGCCAGAACAAAACCAGCATGTTAATAATGAGCCTTAAAGAGCATCTATTAGACTAGAATGTACTTATGCTCTTCAATGGATTAGAAGTCCAGATTAAGTGTACAGAGGTGAAATATATCCTCAAAAAGTAAAAGGGTTTATTATTCTGGAATAACAACAGAAAACGCTGGAAAAACTCAGCAGGCCAGGCAGCATCCGTGGAGAGAGAAAGAGAGTTAACGTTTCAGGTCGATGACCTTTCGTCAGAACTGCTTCTGGAAGTACTTTTAACTTCCAATATATTAATTAGCAAAAGAAACAAGTTCCCATAAAAAGGTGTGCTGGAACCATGCAAACGTATGTGCTGCATTCAGCCAGGGTGAGCATTTAACCTAGTCTGCAAACTTTCCAATTATTCGGAAAAGCCAACCAGGGCGGCCCCTGGAAACACTGACGGAACATTTCATCCTGCTCATTTATCTGTCAAGACTTGAACACGTTAAAACGGCATTCATATCTTTCTGCCCAAGAACTTACCTGAGGTTGTGCTAAGTCATGCTGCTGAATCGCATAGTTCACTGACTGGGATGGTGGAGGGGGAGGTGGTGGTGGAGGTGGGCTGTTGGGCAGATTTCCAGCTGCAGTCGATTGCACTGCAGAAATTCCTGCATGCACATTCAGTGGCGGAGGAGGGTGGATGTACGGATGATGGAAATGCATTAAAGGAGGGTGGACATTCATCGGATATGGAAAGACATTCATTGGCTGGGGTGGTGCATTCATTGGCTGTGGTAAAACGGGTTGGTGCATTATATTAACAGGCTGCTGAGAACCATTCATTTGTTGATTTGCTTGGTCGCTGAAGGCTGGCACCCCGTGCGATGAATCTGCTAAATAAATATACGTAAATTAATGGAGAGATATTGAGGCATCTTGGATCTTTCTTCAGGTCTGTAACAATTCATCCAGAAACATCTCTGATGTGAACTTTTGGGCAATACTATAAACTTTTTTTTTTTGGAACTTCATCCAACACTTTGTTCGGATACTCTTAACACATTTTGTATTAACTTATTAACCATAGTTAATGAGAGAGATTGTACCATTATTTTGAATATATACATTTAACCTTGTACTTTGGGTTATATTTCACAACCCAGCAACTGAAACAAAAGCAAAATACTGTGGCGGCTGGAAATCTAAAATAAAAACAGGAAATGCTGGAAATACTCAGCAGGTCAGGCAGCATCTGTGGAGAGAGAACTGAAACAAGTTGGGTGCTCAAGTCAACACCAAGACTTCTTGTCTCAAAACTCTCGCTCACACAATGTCCTCAAGTGGATGAGATCATTTGGCACCAAGTCAGGGAACTTAATGGGAGCACCATGGAGAAGTGAGGCTTTAAACATCAGAAAGAGGGAAAAATAGAAAAACTGTCTCGTGGCTCAGATGGTAGGCGTGGTGGAGACTGCAGCTTAGACTGTAAAGGGAGCATGCGGGTGGAATTGAAAGTACTGGTAGACTGAGTTAGTACAATAAAGCATATCCATCAAACATCATAGTGAAGGAATGGATCAGAATGCCACAGATAGAAAGTTCCAATGAAGCACTCACCAGAACATAGTCTGATGTACCATTTATATGGCATCTTGGGACATTTTACCACGTAAAAGACGCTATATAAATTCAAGTTGTTGTTGCACAGCTGCAGCTTCGATAGCTATTAGATTTGTATCCCATCAATCTGGGCTTTTTTTTTGAATCAGGTCTTAGGAGTCAAAGAACAGTGTTCTAACTCACTATCACCTGATTCTCCTCCAATGGCTCTCTTTACACTCCGTAAGCACCTAGTGATCGACATTTTAAAAAGTAGTTTTGCCATTCACAGGCACTACATATCCACTGCGGCCCCAATACCAACAGCGTGCCTGGCCACTGAAGAAAAACTACCCGAGACATTAATTTTCAGAATAATCTGCTAAGAATTCAAATTAAACTCAGGACATAATCCAGCATTCATACAACTTCCCATCTGATTGTATCTAAACCACTCTTAATCTTTTTTATTTGTTATACATAAAAGAGTTGTGAATCAGTGGTGCTTTGATAACCCAAAGGAGTGGACCCCAAGAAGTTTAGTCTAGTCATCTTAACAACCACGCCTTCAGCTTTATCTTGAAACCAAGTTAAAATCATAAACCTACTTTCAAACAATTCTTTTAAGTCCTCCTTCACAGTTGTACAAGTAAACTATCTGAGCAAAATGCATTTTTATTTGCAAAATTATTTGCTCCATGGAAAAACTGATATCGGCCCAGATTTTGCAGTCAGCGGCAATGTTTCCTTAAATTTTTTTGGGGTGTGCGGCCCCTTCAAAATACCGTGCATACGGAGTTTTTCCTATTTAAAAGCTGGTGAGCCAGCTGCGTGGGAGCTGTAGAGTGCTACGTGGCCGCGCAGCATAAAGGGCACATTGGTCAGCGGCGAAGGAATGGCGCTTGCCACTGTCCTCGAACATTGGTGCCATTTATAGGGGATCTGTGGCATCCAGCAACAGGGCAGGCAGCAGGCAGACTGATTAGCCAATCAGATTGTAGAATTATCACAAACAGCAAAGCAGGAAGTAAAAAGCATGGAATATAATTCACATTTTAATCATTGTACAGAAAGTGAAATAAAGATCGGGACATACACATGGGATTAAGAGAGAAGTTGAAATATCATAATCAAACATAAAAAAAATAAATTATTTTTTAAAATCATGCAATTTTTAAATGTTCTTCTGAGGGAATGAGACTCCACACTTGTAAAATTAGTTTTTCAGGGCCAGAGAGGTTGTTCAGCAGTAATTAGTATGCCGTTAAAAACTCAGTTACTCCTGACTGAATAAGGCTTAACATTTTCATAGGTTTTACAGCGAGAATAGTGCATAAAAAGTTGAAGTTCAGGTCAAATCAGTGATTCTGTGTTGATTGCATCTGCGAAGACTGCAACAGCGCACCCTGTGGAGGAGCAGGGTACCACTGACAGCAACTTCCAGATTTCCGCGTTTAACTGCGCATGTGCAGACGCCAGAAATTGCTGTCAGTTTCACACAGTAATGACGGCGAGCGCCGACAGTTTCGCAGTCATTACAACTGTAAATTCCGGGCCATTGTATATTGTAATAGAACAAATTCATTCACTATAAATCAGTAAGAAATAAGCCTTTTGTTAGGACTCTAAAAGGAGTAGCATGAATCAGCAAAGTCAGTGACTCTCAATTCTATTTAAATAAATATAATTTCAAAAAACACTAAAATCTAAGGGGGCGAAATTCATTATCGCACAGGAATAGGCGCTAACTTCAGAAAAGTTTGAGATTTAGCACCAGGCAAAATTCAGTGTCATCGCTCAAAGAAAGGATGGGAGCGCCAACGGCCTAGCTCAGTGGCGTTAGACTCAAAGTGCTAAGCAATTTCAGGTGCAGTCTAATCGCTAGTCATCATTGCCACAGGCTCTTTCCAGTTCTTAAAGGGGAAGTTCATTCATGCTGCAGAACCTCATTCTCAGCATTGCTAGCTCTGGTGCTGTCTCAGCAAGCAGCAGAAGGCCAAGGAGAAGGAACGGACCATTGAAGGAGGTGTCATTAATTCAGAACAACGGTCCAGGGAGAGAGCTCGCAGATTCTGCGACCAGGCATTGGAGGTGTTGGTCTTCGCTGTGGAGAGACGGAGGGCGGTGCTGTACCCGGCAAGTGGCAGGAGACCCTCACCACAAGTCTTCCGCGCCATGTGGAGGGAGGTTGCCCAGCAGGTCTCGGGCAGCACTGTGGTCCCCAGGACCCACACACAGTGCAGGAAGAAATTTAACAACCTCACTCGGGTGGTATGGGTGAGTCAATGCCTCAACAAATGCTACATACCACCGTCTGAACCACAGTCTGCACACACTGGCCAAAGCACCACACCCCCAGCACTCACCCACCAACAATCTCCACCTACCAACACTCACACCCACATCTCACACCTTGCACACAATGACAGCTACTCAACTATGGCAGGCACATCACCCAAACACATTGCTCCACACTCACTCACACTTTCCTTTCTCTTGCAGGCCAAGGTCGCTCAGAACAGGAGGGAGCAGGAGTGCACAGGCGGGGTACAAGCTGACACCCAACCACTTTCTGAACTGGAGGAACCAGTGGGCGCCAGGTGGTGGGCACTGTGGCCATTGGCGACGTTGACCCCCTTGGGGACAACAACGGTATGTTCATCCCTACTCCTTCTCACATCCCACTTCCCCCTAACCCCACAAGCCTTTCCCACTTTCCAGCTAATTGTGCTTATTGCAGCCTTTCTCCCTTCCTGCCCCCCACCCCTCACCTTAACCTGACTCGTGTGCCTTTATGCGTTCAGATAATGAGCAAGCAGCTGAGCAGCCTGTCCCTGAGGGTACCAGAGAGAGCGAGGCGGAAGAAGAGGACAACGAAGAACACACCGCGTCACTGCATGTCTCACCCGCAGGCACCAGGCGGAAGCCACGCAACGTCTTAGTGCTGTAATGCAGTCTATGCTTGGTGACATCGATTCGCAGACTGCTCTCATGCAGTCTCCGCTTGATGCCACGCAAGCTCTGACGGCTGCCACTGTGGCTGGTTTGACCACCGTCCACCGGGGCTTTCATGGTGTCGCAGCAGGCCGGCAATCTGTGCTCCAGCAGATTGGTAGTGATGCTGAGGTGTTGCCCCGGGGGAGTGCCAGTGGGTCAGTGGAGCAGGAATCTGCTGTCCTCTCTCAGGATGACAGCATTTCTGTTCCCACCACTGCCACTCCACCATTGCCCTTGTCGCTGCCCGCCATCCAGCCAGCCCAGACTGCTGCCGCCCATGCGGAGGTGGTGCAGTCTGCAGCCGGGCCTTCCAGGCCCAGAGCTGGTCGAGGGCGTCCTGCAAGGCCATCTGAAGTCTCCCGCACGGACACTCAGCAGCCTTCCACCAGCCGTGCTGCAGCCACTGGGCCAACACTTCGTAGGAGCACTAGAGTAGGCAAAGGCACAGTAACGAGAGGCACTAAGGGATTGCACAAGGGTGAAGAGCTAATATTGTTGTTGTAAATATTTGTTCACTGATTATTGATTAAATATTAATTGGCTTTTGGATGATTTTGTGGTGTCTCTCATTTCAGCTTTGTGCTGTGATATGGCCTGCGACAGGGATGGAATGATGGGAATGTGGTGAGCAAGAGATCTGGAGTTTAATTTATTGGAACCGCAGTCTGATGAGGCGGTCATGGACCGCCCTTCCAGAAGGCCGATTGAGTGGCTGCCTCCTCCCTCGCTCCTGTTCCTCCTCCTCCTCCTCTCCCTCTTCCTCCTCCTGAGGTGGTCCTGCAATCCCTGGTGCCGAGGGCTGGGCCTTCATGATGGCCAAGTTGTGGAGCATGCAGCAGACCACCACGAAATGGGACACCCGCTCCGGCGAGTACTGGAGGGCTCCTGCCGATGGTCTGCTCGATGATGTTCCTGGTGGCAGCATGACACTCATTATATGAGTGCTGAACAGGAGTGCTGGGGCTGCAGAGGGGAGTCAGGCGCCAGGTGGACAGCGGATAGCCCTCATCTCCGACCAGCCAGCCGCGAGCTTGATGTGGCGGCTGGAAGAGTGCTGGCACACTGGTCTGGCGCAGGATGAAGGCATCGTGGCTGCTGCCAGGATAGCGGACATTCACATTGAGGATTCACTGTCTGTGATCGCACACCAACTGCACATTAAGTGAGTGGTAGCCTTTGCGGTTACGGAAGACCTCAGGATTGTTATGTGGTGCCCACAAAGCCACGTGGGTGCAGTCAATGGCGCCTTGCCCCATGGGGAAGCCTGCTATCCTGTCAAAGCCACATGCACGTTCGTCCTGCTTCTCTCTGGTAATGGGGAAGGAAATGTAATCCCTTCTCCTACTGTAGAGAGCCTCTGTGACCTCCCGGATGCAGCGATGGACGGCAAACAGCGAGATGTTCGCTATATCTCCTGTTGCAGACTGGAAGGAACCGCTGGCGAAGAAATTGAGGGCGACGGTGACCTTGACTGCCACTGAGAGAGCCGCGGTCGACCTGACCTGAGGCTCGAGGTCTGGTTGCAGGAGGTGCCAGAGTTCGGTGACCACATCCTTGCTGAAGCGGAGCATTCTAATGCACTGCCCCTCGCTTAATGGGAGGTAGGAGAAGTGCTCTCGAAATACCCTCGGAGCGTAAGGCCTCCTGTTGAGAGCCCGGATGGCCCTCCTCCTCCCTCTGGCCACATCTTGCAATCTTTATCGCTGCCTCCGCTCTCTCCGCAGTAGATCCTGGAGGGCGAGGTCGACTGCCAGTACAGCCCCCATTAATGTAACAATGTGTAGCACTTTAAAACTTTGTCAGAATAAATGTAACAAATTTTTAGTAGCCACAACACTCCTGATACTAAAGAACCTTTAAATGACTGAATTAAACTCTTGCACAATCGCAAACTGACAAGGAAGCAGTGAAACAGCACTAATCTGACAGCCGCGACTGATCACTTTAAATAGTGCCCTTCGAGTCGCCATCGGCCAGCTTCACGCCTCCTCTTCCTGTCGTTGTCGGGGTGAAGCGCTAAGGCAGGGGGCGATAATCAATTTGGCAGATCAGGCGCTCTGAGCACTGCACGCTCACTGACGTCACGATCTGCCTGGCGCTAAAGCCCCAGGCGCTAATTGGCGACTGGATTTGGCGCGCGGTGCTGGATTTGCCTCACCCCGGCGCTACTTCATTAGCACCCCCACCAGGTGCTAACGGGAGGCGCTAACCAACCGAATTTCTTCACCTAAATGTATTCAAAGTGCACTCAACTTTCAAGAACTATATGATGCAGAAGACAGTCAAACTTGCCACCATGTCCACCTCAGCTATGGTATGCTATTGAAAGGAAAACCATTTTAACAGTTTACTCAAAGAATATGTGCTCTCAGCATATTCCTTTCTTTAAAAAGAATTCAGATTATATAACACTGTATTACCCATCTGCTAAAAGTTAGCAACCTTCCTTTTTGCTAGTGTGTGATTTTAAACATGGATTTGTTTCCTTGCTACAAGGCTTCACAGGTTACAATTCGCAGCAGTGACTGCACATTAAAGACACTATTTTGCAGTGAGCATTAAAAAAAAACATAGCGATTCACTAGTCACTAAAAACTATAGGAAAGAAATGCCATCACCCTTTCTGGAAAACAAATTATTGGGTTTCAATTTTATTTTTCTTCTTGCTCATAGTTGTAAATACTGTGTTTGATACAGTCTTTTTAGCAATCAGCAACCTTTACTCTCAAAAGTATAGTTCAGCAGTCATGACAATGACCAGCTCCACACAGCTTTTCAAAAGGTTTCTCAAAGTTTTCGAAAAGGAATGGACAACAAAAATACATACCTTGCTCTGACGAAGTCTGGTACTGTTCCTCGTCTGGCCCCCGCCAGATTGACTGTGCGCCTGAAGTCTGCCTTCCCCTATTGGCGTAGTAATTTTGGACATCTGCTGGGAGAGTTTTCCTCGCATTCCAACTGGAGAAAGAAGACCACCCAGAACGGTCGCGGACGTCAGAAGATACATTTGAATCACCTCTCCATCTGTTATGCTGCTGGTCGTTATATCTGCGGGGTCCAGTTCCTTGGTATTTCCCTGAATTATTTTGCTCGCCTGAGAAATTTGACCTTCGGTTCTGCCATGGCATTTCACTTTGGTCACCATGAAAGGGGCCTCCCCAAAAACGTCCACGACCACGCTTCCAACCAGGGCTAAAGTTCCTATTAGCCCAAGGATCATCCCTTTCATATCTATTTTCTTCCCATTTGGCGTCATTCCTGTATTCATTTTCTCTCATACTCACATCAGATGATGTCTGCAATTGTTCCGATAACCATTCAGGATTCCTATCATCTATGTACTCATTAGTATCATCAGTTGATTGCTCATCTGGGTATCTGGTGGTTTGTTGGAATTCTCTGCTCCTACTATCTTGTCTGAATCTATCATATCCTCTTGGCCTTTCCCGATCATTCATTCTGGATCTATCCTTTCCTCGAGTATTTCGCCAGCTGTCATCCATGTTTCTGTCTCTTCTCCCTGGAGAAAAACTAGATTTGTCCTCTTTGTCTCCAGAATAATACCTTTTTCTGGATCTGGATCTTGACCTAGACCTAGAGCGCGGTCTTCCTTTTCTTCCTCTGTCTCCTTCAGCTTCCTTCTTCTCAGTTTCACTTGAAAGTTCTTCCTTGTCTCTCTCTTTACTAGGAGACTTGGATCTTTTTCTAGCAGATGGAGAAGCTTGGTTGCTTCGGTCACTATCATCTCCTTTTGAACGATTTCTTTCGTGTGCAGGCCTGTCTGGGTGACTTAGATGGTCTTTACCCCATGACCTGGATCTTCCCCGTGACCTGGACCTGGACTTTCCCTGTGACTGGGACCTAGATTTTCCCCGTGACCTGGAGCCAGATCTTCCCCGTGACCTGGAGCCAGATCTTCCCCGTGACTTGGACCTAGATCTTCCCCTAGACCTGGAGCCGGATCTTCGCCGAGACCTGGATCCGGATCTTCCCCGAGACCTGGACCCGGATCTTCGCCGAGACCTGGATCCGGATCTTCGCCGAGACCTGGATCCGGATCTTCCCCGAGACCTGGACCCGGATCTTCCCCGAGACCTGGACCCGGATCTTTCCTGTGACTTGGACCTAGATCTCTTGCGTTCACGTTTTCTTTCCCTTTCTGGAGACCAAGTTGTGGATGCTGCATGGAATCTAGATTTGCGACGTGGTACATCTTTTTCTTTCTGTTCTAACTTTTTCTTGAGTTCAATTTCAGGAGGTCCTTCCCCTTTGTTTTCCTTATTGATATTTTCAATAGAAGCATCCGGTAGCAGTGCCTCATGATTAGAACCAAAGGATGTAGCAGAATTTATTTCTTCATTTTCTTTTGAATTTGTTTGAGATTCAAGTTCAGCTTCAGACATTTGGTGGTC
The DNA here is from genome assembly GCA_030390025.1 of Squalus acanthias. NCBI lineage: Eukaryota > Metazoa > Chordata > Chondrichthyes > Squaliformes > Squalidae > Squalus > Squalus acanthias. The sequence continues at coordinate 107,825,389 of CM059435.1, forward strand.
ATTGATGGGTGAATCACATTCCATAGCTACTACCTCATTGTTGTCCACATTAAAGTCCTCAGCACCACTACTACAGGTCCCATCAATAAACAACTCAGATTTGGCCCTTTTATCTACAGAGGGGTCAAGTGCCTCTGAAGTCGTTTGAATGTGGTCAAGTGCATCTGAGGTTACTTCACTTTTTAGGCTTTTATCCTCCATAACTTTTCCAGGACTTTCATCAGATGACTGCTGACCAATACCACTTTTACAATCAGATGCTTGATCAGGTTCACTTAAAACTCCCCCCAGGTCCATCTCAAACTGCTCAGGTTTGATATTCCCGGAGCCTATTTCACCCTTCAAGCTGTTATTCTCCATGAACTTTCCAGGGTTTTCAATTGATGACTGCTGACCAATACCAATTTTACAATCGGGTATTTGTTCAGGTACAGTTAAAACTTCCATAGAACCCATCTCACATTGCTCTGGTTTTATATTCTCTGAGGCTATTTCACTCTTCAGGTTGTTATCCTTCATAAGCGTTCCAGGAATTTCAGCATACTGCTGACCAATAACACTTTTACAATCAGATGCTTTCTCAGCACTTAAAATTTCCAGAGGTTCCATTTCTTTAAACTGCTCAGGTTTGATATTCTCTAAAGACATTTCACTCATCAGGTCACCATCATCCATGACTTTTCCAGGAATTTCAACAGATGACTCTCCACCAATATCACTTTTACAATCAGATGTATGGTTTGCTTCATCTGGACCGTACTTAACTTCTGCAGATTCTGTTTCCATAAATTGCTCAGAATTGGTACTCTCCAATAACATTGTACTCTTGGGTTGGTTACCTTCATCGCATTTTCCTGGACTTTCAACAGGTGACTGCTTTCCAGTATCAACCTCACAAGCAGGTACTTGGTCAGGATCGTCCGTGGTTTCTGTAAATTCTACCTCTTTATACTGCTCAGAATTTTGATCTTCTACAAGTGCCTTATTTTCCATCTCAGCACTATCTTCATTTGATGGACTTTCAGGATATTTTGTGTGACCAACATCTTTATCACTATTAGTCACATCGGTATAGGTTACAGCTTCACTGAGAGAATAAATTCCATCTTTTGAACTATCCTGTTCCTTTTCAGTAATTTCTTTGTCAACGTGTTCTGCTGAGTTTCCTGAGATACGTTCCACACAACTTCCACAATTTTCATCATCAGTAGTTGATGGAAGATTTGAGTTTCCTGAGTCTTCACTATTAATCTGGTCAGTGATTGGTACACAGACTTCTTCACTGAGAGAACAAGAGTTTTTATTTTCTACACGATCATGTTCCTTTTCATCATCTTCTTCCTCACTATCCTTCTCCATTGAAGTAATGCGTTCACCACAGACATTAGCCGACGATTGGCTTGCATCCAGATTCGCCAACAGCTCTTCACTGGAGAGAGGTGGTTGAGGTTGAGATTCAGTTTCACTGACAAAAGGACTATCATTTGGGTCTGAACTACTAGAACTAGATTTCTTATAGGAACTACGAGTAACTCTGGTTTTCTTTTTATCAGAGGGAATTTTGCTTTGTTCACTCTCCAATTTCCTTTTTGCCTTTTGCTTTCCAGCCCTTTTAGGTGGAGTTCTTGCACATTCTGGAGATGTTTTAGGAACTGAGGTGCCTGAGCTTGACTGAGGCCTTTGAGGTGAGCTGGCAGATTTGTCCAATTTTTCTGCTTTGCTGATACGCATCGATCTTCTTCTGCCTTGCGAAGTTTCAGAATTTCCTGCATTAGTACTACCTGATGCTCCAGACGTATTCTTTTTCTCTCCACCTCCTCTGGTGCCTGCAAGTGCACACTTCTTGCCAGGAAATTGAACTGGATAAAAACAAATAGTATTCAATCAATAATGGTCTCCTAATGGAAACATTACAAGCCACAATATCATTACTTTACTGAAAGCCATTTTATAAATTAAGAAAATGTCCATTTGCTGAATGTCTGCAATTCTTTAAAACACTTTTTTTTTTAAAAAGGAAACTTTTCAGTTAGTTTTAATAATAATCCCCCAAAGTTCTCTTCCTCCTCCCCCCCCCCCCCCCCCAATGGCTAAGAAGAGCTCCAGACAACTAGGGTTGGTGGGGGGGGGGGGGGGAGGGGGTGTTGCACTCATCGTAGCATGGGACATCAATGCTAATGAATAAAACACTTTTCTACTTCAAGCTCACCAGGTTAGATATAGTATATGATAGATAAGGCTCTATATCAGTTCAGTTTAAACTCAACCTCAGAAGAGTATTCCCACTGCATAAATATGATAATTCCTTTCTCACACTAGCCATCTTTGTGCGAGTGATATTGCTAATTTAAGGGAAGCTTTGTGCTGCAAAATCATGCAGACCAGGAACTGGGTTGAAACTACTCAAACTTATTTCACGTAGGAAAAATGTATCTGATAAAGAGAGGAAACCCTATCAATATAAGCTGGCTAAGAGAACCCATGTCTTAAAGATGAAACAACTATTTGATAATGCACCATACAGCCCCCTAAAAACAAATTAGTAATCAATACAGTAATGCTTATTTCTCTAATTTTGTTAACTTGCCCCCTGAACACGATTGTGTTCACTTGGGAGAGTTGCTAGCCCTCTTGCCTCTGGGTCAGAAGGCTGCGGATTTAAATAGCAAACTAATACTTTAGCGCATGATCTATGGTGCCACTCCAGTACTGAGAGTGCACTGCACCATTGGCTATGTTAAGCTGAGGTCTTAACTGCCTTTTCAGGTGACCACTAAGGTCACATAGCACTATTTGAAAAGGAGCAGGGAGTTCTCTCTGTGTCCTGGCTTATATTCCCCCATTAACCACCTTTGGCCGTTCATCTCGTTTCTCTGTGTGAAATCTTGCTGTGCATGGCGCAAAACAGCTGTCACGTTTGTCCACGCAAGAACCACTCCATATCAAAATAATGCATTCTATGCAAAACACTTTGAAACGTTTGAAAGATGTGGTAAGGTGCTATATAAATGCAAGTCAAGCCCTTTTACTTGAGGGGGATAGCAACTTTAAACTAATAAAGATATTGTCATTGGATGATAAAGGAACTTCTACGAAACTATGGATGCAATCTAGAAATCACTAAACCATACTCCCTATACACAACTTACTCTTTGTGGTTACATGAAAATAGCCTTTGTGGCTGGTCTGCCGTCTTTAATTGTCATCAAGGTTTCGGTCACTTCCTGCCACCAATGTCTGAAGCCTGCAGTTGAGTGAATCTCATCCTCTACTTGAGCAGTCAGTGATAATACTGTACTTGTAGTTATGATTCAATTGTTCCATTTGGTGGGAAGCAGTATATCCAGTATTCACGGGACAGTTTGAGAAATGTCCATTTTATTTTACAATTAAAACCGTAATTACAAAGACTTTAGGGCATTTATCAAGCTCGGAAAAATGGGAGATTTTTCACTGTCCTTTTATTTCAATTGGAATGAACAGATTTTCCAAAATTGACAGCAGGTATGGAGTAAATGAGTTTACAAAAACATCTATTTACATTTGACCTCATTTAATGGTTAAAAAAAATTGTCAAAGTCGAGAATAAAAAAAGATCCAATGCAATTTTAAGCAAAATGATTAGCTAAAGAACAAACATTGGAAAATATGTTTTAAATAGCTTCCAATGAAAAACTCCCAATTTTGGGTGTATAAATTTGAAGCTAAAACGTTGTTGAACGGTGCAAACCATAAAGGTTTTAAAATCAGGAAGTACCTAGACAGGGGTTGTCTTTGAGTTGGAAATAAGAATCTCACCAGAACGTCCCAGTGCAAGTGGGTTCGATGGAAAAGTAGTTCCTGACATCAGATCTCGCAGAGGGAAAGCGGTTGCTGCTTCATCGTATCCAACAGAAATGGCGTCTATTCCATATCTGTAAAATAATCAAAGATCTCATATGCCTTTTCTTTTTCTACATGTGGAGCAAAGGAAGCGCGCTGTACTGGCTCAAATACTGAATGTCTGTAGATCCAATTACATTCCAACTAGTCAAACAGCTATGCTCGATTTACATAAAGCAATCCACATGACCTCGCTTCCATGAGCATAACAAAGATCAATAACAAAGCAACACAAATCAGACCTATAAAAAGGTCCAAAGTGCTGAACAGACACCTGCAATTTTCCCCAATCTAGTATCTAGCAAGGTAAAGGCAAGAAAACATGGCTTTACAAATAGTAAGCCATGCCAAAGAAAATAATTGGAATTGTTGGACATTAAGCATATTGACTTTCAGAAAGTATTTAATACGGTCATTATTTGAAGGCTTTTAGCTGAATTGGAAGCTCACAAGATCCAAGGTAAAACTGCAAATTGGATTATTAGCTAGATAATATGAAATGGTCGATAATTATGAACGGTAATAGTTTTGACTGGGCAGCAGTGCCGTCTTCTTCCTGTGAACATTTATTAATGATCTCAAGAAAGGTACAACATCAATGATCTTAAAGGTATTATAAGTAGAATATTTTAGTTCGTGGGAGGCAAAAGTTGTGCAGGAAAACAGAAAAGGGGTACATAATTCAAAGGGGCTGACAGCCACATAACAACTGAATAGATCGGCAAATAACATAGTACTGAAAAATAAACCTTGGTATATTAGTTGAATAAACACTATAAACACCATCACATTGTATAAGCAAGAATTTTATAGCACTTTTCACAACCTCAGAGCATCCTAAATAATTCACAGCCTTGGAAGCATAGATGCTGTTGTAATGTAGGGAAACACGGCAGTCAATTTGCACATAACAAGATCCCACAAACAGCAATCTGATAATTGACCAGATAATCTGTTTTAGTGATGTTGGTTGAGGGGTTAAATGTTGGCCAGGACACCGGGAAAACTCCCCTGCTCTCCTTCGAATAGTGCTGTGGGATCTTTTACATCCACCTGAGGGGGCAGACGGGGCCTCGGTTTAACGTCTTGTCTGGAAGACGGCACCTTCAACACTGCAGCACTCTCTCAGTACTGCACTGAAGTGTCATCCTAGATTTTGTGCTGAAGTCTCAGAGTGGGACTTGAACCCAGAACCTTCTGGCTCAGAAGTGAGTGCTACTGCTGAGCCACAGCTGACGCTTTAGCCCATGTTACCTTTTATCACTCACCTCTTTACCTTGAGGGAAGCAGGCGGTTTTAGTTATGTATTGGCCCAGTACTTATCAGTTCCGATGAAGAGATCCTTCATCACAGAATCTGAATCCTACCAACTACCCATTACTAGATCTAGCTGTTTCTTAAATGAGTGTCATAGTTTCAATCATCCTTGCTACCAGCTTTCCAGTAGTATCAGGGCCCCAGAATAGTGATCAGGTGCAGGAGCCCTGGCTTATTTTCCCCTCTCTAACCTAGGCCACTGAGGCCTAAGTCAGTAAGTCCTACTACCACATTTGTTGAGAAGAGCTACCTCAACAGAGACTGGGGACTAACTTAGAACCTTCCTAGCCTGTATGATTCAACGATTGATAAACCCGCTGAACCATTGGGAAAATCTCAGGTCTGAATGCTAGAGTTATGGATGGATGTGTGAGGAAGCTTTGTGCTGGATAATTGGCTGACAAATCAGCTACTCTAGCGTCAAATGATCTGGTCATCGGGAGCACAACAGAGATGAGTAAAGAAAAAATGCTGTTGACAGCCCCGACTCCCACTAGTCTCCTATTTTCTGCAAAAACTCTTATGGATAATCAAGAACACGGATAATGAAAGAATAGATAATTGAGTTTGTACTGCAGTGAGATTTTATTGTACTGCGGTGAGAGTTCATTGTACTGCGGTGAGATTTCTTTTTAAAAAGTAGATAGGAAACATGCAAATCGCTGTGCTAACAACTGGGCAAGGGATTTGAAGTCTTGCAGCAGGCAGCCTGTCTAGTTCGAGAGAGGACTGAGTCTAGGTGGATTGAAAAATGAGGACAACATGCTTTGGAAAAATGACTAATGAACATCAAATTCAAAATAGAATGCAATTGATACTTTGGCCAATTAACACATCTAAAACGCTAAGATCAGACAGCCCTTAAAGAATATCTTAAATTAATCTATATCTGATACCAGCAAGGTTTTAACCAATACGCAACACCACTGATGCTAGTTGATAGATATTGGTTTTTAACTGATGCTGCTATCCTTATAAACTACAATAAGAACATAGTTGTTATATAGGACATTAAGAAGTTACTCAACACATTTAATAAAAGGTACTACACAAGTTTATGCTTTACTTCAGCTTGAGTCAGTACCTGAACATTCCCGTTGTAAGAGCATTGGAAACAGCTCGCCATGGGAATCGAAGTGACTCGGGTCCTCTTCTCTTCTGTCTGATTAGTGGTGCAATTTCATACACGTCAACAAACTCTGTGCTACAAAGACAGAAAGAAAGGTTCAAACCGTTAGGAGTAAAATGTAGAATTCAGTGTTGACCCTAGTATAGTCTAGATTTCCCACCCAGTTGCAGAAACACTTAGCTCAATTAAATTTACACCCCCGTACACTTCCTCGAAAATGCCCACTTGCCACATTATTTCTCAGTGAAAAAATCCATTTTTTTTACTCCATATATAACTTGATATAAAATTATTATCCTCGTGTTCAAAGCCCTCCATGGCCTCGCCCCTTCCAATCTCTGTAACCTCCTCCAGCCCTACAACTCTGCGCTCCTCTAATTCTGGCCTCTTGCGCACCCCCCGATTTCCTTCGCTCCACCATTGGCGGCCGTGCCTTCAGCTGTCTAGGCTCTAAGCTCAGGAATTCCCTCCCTAAATCTCACCGCCTCTCTACTTCTCTCTCCTTCTTTAAGTCACTCCTTAAAACCTGCCAATTTGACCTAGTTTTTGGCCATCTACTACTTTGGTCATCACTACTTTGGCTCGATGTCAAATTTTGTCTGATAACGCTCCTGTGAAGCACCTTAGGACGTTTTACTATATTAAAGGCGCTATATAAATGCAAGTTGTTGTTGATAAACTCCCCGTTAACTTCACTCACTTATACCTCAACTACACAATTACACTTAACTCCCATTATTTCCAAATACAGTATTCTGATTCACACCTAAGGCGGTCTTAGTAATTTGCAAATGTCACAATGACTAACCTGTAAATTATACCAAAACCAAATGGGCCAGTCTAACACTCAAATGAATATGCGCTCAGTCACAGCAGGGTTTACTTTTTCAGCTTAGATTTTGAAAGCATGGTAAAAAATTGCATGGGCTTCTAATCCCACAGTGTAAGTATTTTTCCTTCAAGGCTTTAAAAAGTTTACAGGCACCAGACACAGAGAGTTTCTCCACTTCATGTCTTACTTGCTAGTGCCCCCCATTTATGAAAAAAAATTGCGACGTTCAAGCAGCTCCGAGTGTGCAGTTGTTGCCATAGTTGCTCTGACTACCACTTTACAATGTACAAGTGAAGCCAATTTAGAACACCAGTAGACTTAACACATTGGAAAACTTATTTTGCACTGTTAACACACTATAAAAACAGTGTATGGAATCCTTAGCCGGCAAGGCCATTCTCTTTCACTCTAGGATTCTGCAATTTTAATGGGCTGGGTAACCTTATGTTAACATTTAGATTTACCAGTTTTCAGCCTGGGAATGGGACATCTCTGACTTCCCATACTGCGGAGAGAAACTGTTGAGATCATTCCTCACACATGGCTGGTAACATGTTTTTCTGTTGACCTATTGAGGCAAAAAAATAACTTTATGAGAAGAAAAAGCTAATTTATTGGAACATATAAAGTGAAATGTGCAAATACATAAAGTAAACTAGTTTTGCTTCTCTAGTTTAAAAAAATAAAACGAACAGTGAGCCCAGACGCCAATGTGTCAACTGTTCCCTTTCTGAGCTGAAGTCAACTTTCTCAGCTGCTGTCCGTGGCGCCCACACAGCGGTTATTAAAACACTGTTTCTGGCCGTTGAGTGACATCGCCCCATAAAGCATAGTGACTTGCCTTTGCTGCACTTGAAACATCATGCATGTACAGAAAAGGTGAGAAGCTGTGCTGCCAGTGAACAGCATGAATAGTTGTTGACAGGCATGTGATACATACAGAGCACTGCACTTTCTGCTAGAACATGGTGGGTGGCAGGAAGTAGCACTGAATCTGTGGCAGTGTGAAATGTGGCAATTTTCTATCTGAAATTGTGGCAATACAACCAAGTAAGACTCTGATTATTCTGGTGATGTTTTTCTTCTAAGTGTCTATATAAATAATGTGCTGGATCTCATTTCGAATGGAAACACCAGTGAAAATAGTGGCCCAGATGAATGGGTGAGGCTCAGAAAAAACATTTTAGTAAGACTAAAGTAAACTCGTCGATAAATGGGATCCCAGGAACAAATTATCCAGATCAAACATACAGACTCACTGTTTAAAAAAAGGGGAGGTAAACAGAAGGTCAAAAGGTTTCAATAAAGTTAAACGGTAATTTCTCTTCCTCCCAGTAATTTACGCTTCTCAAATCTAAATGTCATTTATACTAGAGCAACAAGTTCTTGGTCACTCAGCTGTCGGATTGTTCTAAAAACCCAACTGGTTCACTAATGTCCTTTAGGAAAGGAAACCGGTTGTTCTTACCCGGTCTGGCCTAGGTATGACTCCAGACCCACACCAACGTGGTTGACTCTTACCTGCCCTCTGAAGTAATCTAGCAAGCCACTGTGTTGCATCAAACCGCTGCTGTAGCGGTTCAAGGCGGCGGCCCACCACCACTTTCTCAGGGCAACTAGGATAGGGGCAATTCAGTGGCGGCATTGCTCGTGATGGCCACATCCCGAGACTGAATATAAAAATAAACTTTCAAAAATGTTCCAATACAGCATTTGAAAACGTGTACTATGGCGCTGAGCACTATCATTTACAATATATTTTTTTTTTAAATTGGCTTTGGATCCACCAACTGTGACTGCCTGACAGCATCTATCACTGTTTAATAGCTAGCCACAATTACGCTTGCCCTGCAACATGTCCTGATAAACTGCTCCTGCGGTGTGCATTGAAGCCGAGGTATTGAGATGTTGTCATAGAAATCTTACAGGGACATTGGATGTGTTTGTAGTTGTCAGCTGATTTTGGAGGAAACAAACACCCTCTAGCTGCAACCTATGATGTGATTGTATGATGCGGAGATGCCGGTGTTGGACTGGGGTGGACAAAAGTGACTTCACCTGACGAAGGAGCAGCCGCTCCGAAAGCTCGTGATTTCAAATAAAACTGTTGGACTATAACCTGGTGTTGTGCGACTTCTCACATTTGTGATTGTATGAAACACTGGATGGGAAATGGTGGCAGGTGGCCAGGAACAGGGAATTGCAATACGCTTAGTTTGCTCGTATTTTAATATGTGGCTCGTGAGAGAACTGAAGTGCCGAAATTATTTTTCTTTTTAAAAGTCATCATGACATTTTTTAATTGCTAGATTCTTGGTAGGTTAAGTCACTACATGTATTAAAGATATTATCTCAAACACCACTAAGTAAAGGACATGGGTTCTTTAAATTTAGGTAATGCTTTACAAAATGTTTGGGTTTTAGCAAATCCCCAAAAAGATGTTTAATACCCGTGTTAATACAACACTGCTGTCCACTACTATGCAAATTTGAAAAGCTTTACACAATCCTTAAACTAACCTTGTTTTTACTCTTCTTGGAAATCCTATTCCTTTTGTTACAGGTCATGATCGGTATGCTTTGTATTTCACAAAATTCTGTTTGTTGCCAACCAGCACAGTGTCCTGAAGAAAAAAAAACTTTAATAGCCTTCTCTGCTGCATATTACCTCGTCTCTGATTGATTGAGTAAGTAGTCACAATCACGGGGAGCAAACTTTTCTTCAAAAACTATTGTAGAACTCAAGTTTTTTTGGCTTTTGCACATTTGGCCATCTGCAGTACCAGCATTATATATAACAAATACAGCAATGGGTAGGAAGGAGGTCAATAATAGAATAATCATACATGGACTCAGGAGACAGCAGGCTTAATGGGCTGAATGACCTTTTCTCCCTCTGGATTGTATGCTCTTAACATGCATCTAGACAAAGCCTGAAGCAAAAATCCAAAACTTTTCTGGAGAATGCAAAAAGCATGTGCTTTTTCCAAGCATGTTTATTTTCTTCCAACTTAAGCTATCAATACAAAGATTATTTGTTACTTACTTTCGCATTTTTCCTTTAAGCATGTGCATAACCCGTCATTCAAGGCAACTTCTCCTCTGAAATTTGCAAAAGAAATAAAGCGGATAAGGTTTTTTGAAACATCCCCATTATCTTAAAAGGTAATGGGCTGTATTTTGCTGTAGAAATAACGGTGGGGCTAGCGGTGTTCACTGTTATTAAAGTGTAAATCGGACAGAAACTTCCGGCGACCGCACATGCGCAGTTAAACACGGAAATCAGGAAGTTACTGTCCGAGTTGCCCTGCTCCTCCAGAAGCTGCGCTATACTGGTATCTCGCTGAGAAACTCGGCATTGAAATACATGGAACGGCATGAATTTGCTGTACTTACGTGATATATACCTACTAAACTCGCCAGAAAAAGTTAGGGTTTGTCCATTCCAGTGTAAGTACATTTTTAATGGCATAATAATTATTAATTACTGCCAAACAACCTCTCTGGCACTGAAAACTAACTTTAACAAGTGTGGAGGCTCATTCATTCAGATTTAAAAAAATAAACAAATTAAAGTAAAACTTCTTTAAAAAACTTTTTCTTTCTCTTGTATCTCTCGCTTAATCCCATCTTTCTTTCCCTCTCTTTATTTCGCTTTCTGTACCTGATTTGACATTGAATTCACTATTCTAACTGACACTTCCTCATTCAGACTCTGCGTGGCTCATTAACGATTCTTCAATCTGATTGGTTAAGGAGATACACAGTTGTCTGCTCTGTTCACACAGGCCCCAGATCCTCTGTAAAGGGCGCTGTGCCGAAATGGCTCTCTAATTACAGCAATTTCCAGTGCAAAATCCCGTAGAAAGTCTGTGGGCAAGTCCAAGTGTAATGAATGGTTGGTGCTGTTAGCTCACCACCGAGAACAAAATCGGGCCCATTTATTTTTATAAACTAATCTGATTCAACTGTAGATGTCCCCGTTAACTATGCCAAGTTCCCTTGTGTTAGTGAACTCAAGTTACTACTTTTTAGCTGCAATGACATAGGAAATTACATTGCAATGTATTCATTATGGCACTATGTGGGGCATGCCACAACGCCCTACCTGTTGCGTAGCCCGCTCGAAAATGTTTTCTGTCTGTACAGAATAAGCAATGTTATGCAACAGATCCTAATTCAAACCCAGAGCTACTCAAAGTGGACAAATATTTGAAGACAGGATTAGTGTGGAACAATGGTAGCTGCTCGAATGTCATGAGCGAACCAGAGTTATTTTTCAAACAAATTGAGCCTAAATACATTCACACTGATCTGACCACACAAGTAGCACAATCACTAAAACTTTCCAATCTGACTAGTTCCCAGAGTACAAGATGAATTCAGAGTAGCCTTAAATCACTGGAAACAGTTATAAAAATTCCCAACGTGTCTAATTTGAATAAACTGGAAACTTAGCTTTAGCTTTACTTTACAAGATATCAAGTTACAGCTCCTACATAATTATGTACACAAACACATACTTCTGTGAAACCACCAGGGTTCCCACATCCTGATACAAAAGTGTTTCCTGTGCAGCTTTGCAATCCATAAATCAAATCTCACTCAGGTATGGAAACATTACAACTATTCATAGAAAGTTACAGCACGGAAGGAGGCCATTTCGGCCCATCGTGTCCGCGCCAGCCAACAAAGAGCTATCCAGTCTAATCCCACTGCCCAGCTCTTGGTCCGTAGCCCTGCAGGTTAGAGCATCCCAAGTGCACATCCAAGTACTTTTTAAATGTGGTTTGGGTTCCTGCCTCTACCACAGTGGGCAACACGGTGGCATAGTGGTTAGCACTGTTGCCTCACAGCGCCAGGGACCCAGGTTCGAATCCGGCCACGGGTGACTGTCTGTGTGGAGTTTGCACATTCTCCCCGTGTCTGCATGGGTTTCCTCCGGGTGCTCCGGTTTCCTCCCACAGTCCAAAGATGTGCGGGTTAGGTTGATTTGGCTATGATAAATTGACCCTTAGTGTTAGGGGGGATTAAATACGTGGGGTTACGGGGATAGGGTGGGATATGTGCGGTGCAGGCTCGATGGGCCGAAATGGCCTCTATCTGCACTGTGGGGATTCTGTGATCCTTTCAGGCAGTGAGTTCCAGACCCCCACAACCTTCTGGGTGAAAAATTTCCCCTCAAATCCTTCCACCAATTACTTTAAATCTGTGCCCCCTGGTTTTTGACCCCTCTGCTAAGGGAAATAGGTCCTTTCTATCCACTTTATCTATGCCCCTCATAATTTTATACACCTCAATAAGGTCTCCCCTCAGCCTCCTCTGTTCCAAGGAAAACAGACCCAGCCTATCCAGTCTTTCCTCATAGCTAAGATTCTCTACTCCCGGCAACATCCTTGTAAATCTCCTCTGTACCCTCTCTAGTGCAATCACATCTTTCCTGTAATGTGGTGACCAGAACTGCACGCAGTACTCTAGCTGAGGCCTAACTAGCGTTTTATACAGTTGAAGCATAACCCCCCTGCTCTTGTATTCTATACCACGGCTAAGAAAGGCAAGCATTCCGTATGCCTTCTTAACCACCTTATCTACTTGGCCTGCTACCTTCAGGGATCTGTGGACATGCACTCCAAGGTCCCTTTGTTCCTCTACACTACTCAGTGTCCTACCATTTAATGTGTATTCCCTTTCCTTGTTAGCCCTCCCCAAATGCAATACCCCACACTTCTCTGGATTGAATTCCATTTGCCACTGTTCTGCCAAACCTGACCAATTTATCGATATCTTCCTGCAGTCTACAGCTTCCTTCTTCAGTATCAACCACACAGCCGATTTTAGTATCATCTGCAAACTTCATAATCATACCCCCTATATTCAAGTCAAGATCGTTGATATATACCACAAAAAGCAAGGGACCTAGTACTGAGCCCTGCGGAACCCCACTGGAAACAGCCATCCAGTCACAAAAACACCCATCAACCATTACCCTCTGCTTCCTGTCTCCGAGCCAGTTTTGAATCCAACTTGACACTTTGCCCTAGATCACATGGGCTTTTAACTTCGTGACCAGTCTGCCATGTGGAACCTCATCAAAAGCCTTGCTAAAGTCCATATACACTACATCAAACGCACTACCCTCATCTACCCTCCTTGTTACCTCCTCAAAAAATTCAATTAAGTTTGTCAGACACGACCTTCCCTTAACAAGTCCGTGCTGACTATCCTTGATTAATCCGTGTCTTTCTAAATGAAGATTTATCCTGTTCTTCAGAATTCTTTCCAATAATTTTCCCACCGCCGAGGTTAGGCTGACTGGCCGGTAATTACTCGATCTATCCTTTTCTCCCTTTTTAAACAAGGGTACCACATTAGCAGTCCTCCGGCACCACACCTGAAGCCAGAGAGGATTGAAAAATGATGGTCGGGGCCTCTGCTATTTCCTCTTTTGCTTCGCTTAACAGCCTGGGATACATTTCATCAGGGCCTGGGGATTTATCCACTTTTAAAGCTGCTAAACCCCTTAATACTTCCTCTCTCACTATGTTTATTTCATCTAATATTTCACACTCCTCCCCCCCAATTCCAATGTCTGCTTCGCCCCTCTCCTTTGTGAAAACAGACGCAAAGTATTCATTAAGAACCCTACCGACGTCTCCCACCTCCACACACAGATTACCCTCATGATCTCTAATAGGCCCTACCCTTTCTTTAGTTATCCTCTTACTCTTAATATATTTATAAAACATCTTTGGGTTTTCCTTGATTTTACTTGTCAAGAATTTTTCATACTCTCTCTTTGCTTATTCCTGCCCCTGGACCTGTCCATCTTCCTCTTCCCCCATTAGTTATACAGTATACTTAACATAAAATGTATACACTGTAACCCCAGTGAGTTTAACTGATAGCTGAGACGTGCCCGTTTGCCAGCGAGACTACTAGCAACGAGGGAAAAGCAAAGTTGGACACCTGGAATCTGATTATATTACAAGCACCACTATGCAAAGTGGCAAGAATGGAAACATTATCCTGGTCAGGACAATGTCTTTTACATATATACTGTGCATTAGGGCGGGCCCTTGCCCAGTATCAAACCTTCACTATGCAAGAAATAAAACAGTGCCATTAGCAAAGGTTCACACAAGACCCAAATAATGCCATTTGAAGCAACCATTCAGCTTTGCAAATACACATCACTATATCTACAAAGCATATCCACATCTAGTGACAAAACAAAATGTTCAACAAATGTCTAAAGTATTGCTTCTGTTTAGACACCAATAACAACTAGCGTCATTGAGAATTTTACTTAAAAAAAAATGTTGCTCTGTTACCCAATTCTGGTGCTACCCTAACCCATAGCCAGGTAGTTATTGTGGGTTATAAACATAAATTTGGTCCAAATTTTGATATTTTGGCAGTACATACCTTGTGACAGTATGATAATCCCCTTTAATGCTGCCATCCTTCTGTTCCCTTGAATTTTGACTGAAGCTCTGCTTCACTGGGATCTGAAATGTCAGAAAAACAGCAGAGAAAATGATATGTCATTTTTATAACAAATTGGTTTATTTTCCTGTTCCACAGTCTGACAGCAGAAAATATAAGATTTCATTCTAAATTATGAATGGGCATTCTTGTGTCGTAATTCAAAAACTATTCATCTGAATTGCATCTTTATGCCTTGGTTCATTCTATATTGGATATTCAACATGCATGCATGTACTGAATTAGCAAAGATAGGTATCAATACCTTACCTTTGTGCTTCTCTTTATATTGTCTTGTTTGTAAACCACACTGAAAGGCTTACGGTCTATTGGACAGGTACTGAGTTTCTGTAAAACAGATAAACTTCCATTTGTAAGAGATATTTTTCTGAGTTACTCTTCTGCTTTTTATAGCATGTTCAATTATTACATTCAACCAATAAAACAAATTTAGTCTGAAAACCATTCACTGGTTGATAAGTCTTTACTGCAACTACAAATTGTATCATGGAATGGGGCAAACTCCCAACAGTTTTCTAATCTCAGCTGTGCCATTGTGATTTATACCTTTCCCATAGAATGCTGGACGAAGGGATGGGGAGGGGGGGGAAAATGAGACGGAAAAAAGGAAGTGATATAAACTTGTATATATATATTATATATATATTTATCTTTGACACCTATGATGTCAATAGCGCTTCATATGAAATGAATTACTCTAGGTGAATGTGGAAGCCATTTTATACACAGCAAAGTCCTACAAACAGCAATAAGATGAATATTGATCCATTTTTGGTGGTCAGGCAACATCTGGAAAAAGGGAAAAAAAAGTCAACGTTTCTGGTATATAACTCTTCGCTAGCAACATTGTCCTTTTGATGTGAATGGACAAGTTTGATCCATTCTGCTTATAGTTCTTCCAAAATCTGATGGTTTGCTCAGAATGAAAAGTCCAGTTTCACACCCTGCTTGAATAATATGTTGGTGCAGAAGTTTTGTGAGAAGATGCAATGGGTTGAATTTACTATTCAGAATCAGAACTTTGTTCCCACATTTATCGGCAGCTCTTATACTCAATCCAAAGCTATACTTACGAAGGATAATAATTGACCCATTATGAATTTCACAAACACACATGCAGTGCTTGGTATTCAACAATTTTTGTGCCTCATATTACTTATTGCAATTAATCAATTTATTTAGACTGTAAATCTCTTATCTGTGTGGCAGGATTTGCTATTTCAAAGAGAGTTTGGTAGAGTAACAAAAGACGACATTAAATCCAAGAAGCAGATCGCACAATAAGTAGCATAACTGTTATCTCCAGTGTGCACCTTTGCAAGAATGGAATATAGAAAAGGTATGCCATCCAGATCATAAGGAACAAGGTCTGCTATTGAGAGCTGTTAAATGACTGAGAAAGGAGATCGTCTATAATTCTAACGCTGCACAATGTCATCACAAATGTCATCAATATTCAGGGATCGGCAACATCAGGTCATGTGTGTTAGAATTCCTTCCCTCCTCCCATCCGCCCCCAACTCACTTCAGTGGGAATTTGCATCCCATCCGAGTGATCAGCTGAAATACAACAGGGCTATACAAATCTTCTCACAGCAAAAATACACCAATCCGTAAGGTGCATGCAGAAGACATCTGGCAAAATGTGACCTTTTAAAAAAAAAAATGCACTCTGATGTCCCTTTTTTTCCATTAGCTCTTTTAAGTCATAATTCAAATACAGACCAAATTTTCAAGCCAGAATAACTAACACTGCAAAATCTGTTGCACAAATTGCACTTTCATGCAATTTATGACTTTAAACCTAGAGTTGGAATTTATGCACTACTGTACCACGTTGAGTATTACCTGCTGGCTGGCACTCGTGAAAATCAAGCACGACTAACACAACACATTTTAGTTTTCCAGCTCTTTGAAGGATTTTCTACAGCTTTTTGGCATCATTTTAAGGATTTCAGTTGTAATTTGCATTTTTTTTAAAAATTGCTCAACTTTTATTCATCGCATTAGACTTTCATTCATAATATGGTGTATTAGAAATGCACAGAACTTTCCAGCTGTTTCAAAATTTAAAATGTCACTATTGCTCCACAGCTGCTCCGTAATTGGAATGCCAAGGTCAAGGCTGAAAGGAGCTTACCTGCTACATTTCTCTCCAGCATTATTCACCAAGATAGTTTCAGTTTTCACACTGGCACTTAACTGCAGGAATGCATGGCTTGTGCATTCACACTGACCTCCATCCTTCACCCCAGTGTCCCTGCCAATCTCTCAGCCAGAACCCCTGGGGCAAAGAGTAGACATCAGTGGTACAAATACTATAAATCAGGAAATATTAGCACAAATATTCTGTGGGACCCAGCATCGCCAGCACTTGCACACAAGATTAATTTCTCCGAGAGATTTAACTCGTAACATAGGCAAGAGCAAAATGGTTGCTGCTGTTCGGCATTGCTCACCTCACATAGCACAATAGGAATCAGGTAAATTTATACTTCAAATAACACGACTGCAAAAATGAGTAATTTCAAGTTTCAAGCACTGAGTGTTCTGTTAAAATATCCCACAACGCAACAGCAAACATTTCCTGATTTACAGCACATAAACTGCATATTTTTGACCCTGATCAAAACGAAGCACATTTGATGGGAACAATCCCCAAGGTATGCAGGCGCGCGGCCGCACATCAATCGGGAGGTCCCGCGCAGGCCGCTCACAAGCTGTTGCCGCTAGAAGATACCGCGGATGCGCTGCAGCAAATTTAAAAGGGACTGCGCACGGAAAAAAAATCAGATGGAACATTGGACAGGAATAGTGCAAGAATGCAATTTAATATGCAAGCCTCTTCAGTTCCAGGCAGTAACGTGCCTGGAAAAATTATTCATTAATATGGCAATTATAGTACACACTAATTAAACATCTTTAATGAAAACATGTTTATCATGCTTAAACTCTAAATGCTTTTTAGAGCCTCATCTTAACACTGAGCCCACTCAATTAATTTTTTTTAAATTACAATGGAATAAAGCAGCAAAATCTGACATTCAGGTCGCCCCAGTAGAATTACTCCCACAATAAAAATATGAATTGCGGGTTAGCAAACATTCTTAGTGTGTCATTACTACGAAGGAATCCATGTAACGTCAAAAGACCAAGAATAAGAAATGACTATTTGGCCCATCTTTCTAGTAAGATAACTGTTCCATTTTTGCACCCAGCTGCATTTTGAACCTACGCCTGGAGTTTCCGCTCGATTGCGCTGGTTTTTTTTCCAAGCGCATTTCCCCCAATATCGGCGTAACTGGCGCAAAAGATCGGGAAAATTGCTTTCAGTGCAACTCAAGTTTCCCCGATCTTTTGCGCTAGTTTTAAAAACATCGTGCTAGAAGCAGGATCCCCCCACAAAACTGGCCGTGCCCCCAGGGTGAATTAATCACCATTGGGAATTTCCGCTAATTGCGCTCGTTTGCGGGCCTTCGAGGAGGCTCCAAAAAATAAGCTGGAACTTTTGGGCGCAAGGACACCAATAGGGACGTTTTGAAAGATTTTGAATGCGTGTTTTTTTTTATTACTAACCCCAATCTAACTAGAAAATAGTTTTGTATATTTTTTTTTAAAGCCATTTTCAGTCAATTGAAATCGAGTTACTCACAGGTGGTGGACTGACACGGTGATTTAAAATGCTTTTTTTTTGTGATAAACCCATTTTCAGCTGTATTAATCAAACTTTACCAAGTTACCACTCTTAACTATATCAAGGAATACTTTTTAAAGAAAAATTTTCTTTAAAAAAAATTACATTTTAAAACGCTGCACGATTGTGCTGGCTCGTGGCAGATTTTGCGTTCGGCAATATGCAAATGTGGGGGAACACACTTTCAAAACGGGCGCAATTTGCGCCGGAATCACCAATTGCGCTCAAAGCGGAAACTCTGCCGTCTAATATTTTTGCTTTTAAAATCGTGCCTGGCAGATTATTCCAGAATAATCATTGCTTATCACGAAAGAAGCTCTTCCTAATTATTTGGTTTCAAATTTATATTTCACTAAATTATATCTTCCAATCCAACTTCCTGGCTTGCTTTAAAGAAACATTTTGGATTTGTCTTGTCCACATCATTTAATATTTTATACATACTTCGATGAAGTCTCCCTCTTCATTATCTTTTTTTCCCCTAGATTGTAAGGTCAAGCTTCTCTAATAGAAACATAGAAAAATAGGAGCAGGAGTAGGCCATTCGGCCCTTCGAGCCTGCTCCGCCATTCAATATGATCATGGCTGATCCTCTATCTCAATACCATATTCCTGCTCTCTCCCCATACCCCTTGATGCCTTTTGTGTCTAGAAATCTATCTATCTCCTTCTTAAATATATTCAGTGACTTGGCCTCCACAGCCTTCTGTGGTAAAGAATTCCACAGGTTCACCACCCTCTGAGTGAAGAAATTTCTCCTCATCTCAGTCCTAAATGTCCTACCCCGTATCCTGAGACTGTGACCCCTCGTTCTAGAGCCTCCAGCCAGGGGAAACATCCTCCTTGCATTTGGTCTGTCTAGCCCTGTCAGAATTTTATACGTTTCAATGAGATCCCCTCTCATTCTTCTAAACTCTAGTGAATACAGGCGTAGTCGACCCAATCTCTCCTCATACGACAGTCCTGCCATCCCAGGAATCAGTCTGGTGAACCTTCGCTGTACTCCCTCTATTGCAAGTATATCCTTTCTTAGGTAAGGAGACCAAAACTGCACACAGTACTCCAGGTGTGGTCTCACCAAGGCCCTGTATAACTGTAGTAAGACATCCTTGCTCCTGTACTCAAATCCTCTTGTAATGAAGGCCAACATACCATTTGCCTTCCTAACTGCTTGCTGCACCTGCATGTTTGCTTTCAGTGACTGGTGTACAATGTTTCCTTATGACTCATTCCCCTTTACACTTGATCAGTCTCGTTTCTATTCTTCGCACTCTTTCAAACATAGATGTGTGTTTTTTGGTTGCATGGTGACCAGAACTGAACACAGTACTCTGAATGGGCTCTGACTACAGCAGTGTAAAAGCTTAGCCTCACTTCTACAGACTTGTACTCTATGGTTCTGGCTACGTAATCCTAGTATTCCATTAAGCTTTTTTAAAACTGTTTTGCCACATCGTCTAGACATTGAAATGATAAGTCTACCATCACTTTGAGGGACATTTCTAAGTGTCTCTCCTATAATTTGATTAAGATTTTTTTTAAACCAATATTCAACACTTTACAATCGTCAATGTTTAATCTAAATCTACAAAACATTTGTTGCATCCTCTGTCTCTACTGCTCTCCCTATATTAAGTGTTGTCTGAAGCTCTTGACAAACTTGCATGTGGTTTTGTTATTGCGGTCAAAAATGTAGACTCGAAACAAGAGGGGTCCGAGCACTGACCCATCAGGAACATCTCTCCCCAGTATGGCACGTCACTTTCCATGAGCCCTTTTAGGAACTATTGCCAAAAGCTTTCTGAAAGTCCAAATATCATGGGGAGTTTCACCATCTAAGTTATCCGTAAAGGCCTTAAAGAAGCCAAAGAGAGACAGGATCTTGCCCTTTTGAACCTTTGCTGGTTGTTAAATTATCTTTATGCAGGGACTCCTCCAGATTATCTCTTAGAATAGTTTCCACTATCTAATCTGTTGTTGATGTGTAAAATACTTCTTCAATTAGGAAATTATGACTGGATTCTATTTTCAGTTTGAATAACAGTATTTTTTTTAGTATTTCTTTTTATTTATGTTTTCATTAAGAATTTTGTATATATAGTTTCAAAAATAACATTATTGGGCCAGATCTTGCTGGAGCGGAGCATCTTGCGGTGCACGCCGTTAATTAGACTTTTTTCTGTATTCTTCAGTTCAAAATTTTTTCACGCCGTAACTTGCTGGAAGTGCGAACTGATAATGGCAACAGGGCAACTGGGACCTTAGTTAACGGCGGGACCAACAGTGCATCTCCTTAACCAATGAGATTTAAGGATTGAGAAAGAAACAGAGGAACAACAGAGAAGGAGGGTGAAATAGAGTGGGCGAATTAGAGTCAAATCAGGTACAGGACGAGAAATAAGGAGAAAAAGATTGGATTAAGAGAGAGAGAGAAATAAGAGAGACAAAGGAAAAGTATGAAAAAAAATTGACATTTTAAAAATCTGTAACAACAATTGACTACATGCAGGAATGAGATTGAACACTTTAAATTGTTCCCATTCTGGGCCAGAGAGGTTGATTGGCATTTCATTAACAATTATCATGTTGTCAAAAAGGTACTTATGCTCTTAATTACCAGTCGTAATTTTCTGCGGCGAGTTTAATGGCAATTAATGTGTAAATCCAACAAGTTCAGAAAAATAACGGGGAGGCTAAGGGCATTTATGCAAAGCAAACAGCGGAGTGGCGTAAATCGACCAGCAAGTTCTGAAGATTCGTAACTCATGGTGTATCTCTTAAACACCTGAACTTGCACATTAATCTCGACATCACGCCGTTACTTTCCCAGCAAGATCCAGCCCCATTATATCAGTCACTCTCACAGGGAGATACACAATGTTGGATTGCCAATCTCCTCTTGCAGAGGATATCAGCATTCAACTAAAACGTCACAGCTTATTTTAAACGTAGTGAATAAAACTCCTTCTTCCACTCTCTTCCCCAACCCTGCCACACCATAATCCTGATAAAGTCGACACCAAAACCAATCCTTTGAGTACCATGTCTCATTTGGTTCAGTTGTCCCATTTTATAGATTTAATACATTAATTATATCCATTACACAGAAGGTTCACCCTATGCAACCAAATTAGGTTCACCTTAGTCACTACTCCTACATTTTCATTTCACTGCCAAATATGAAGTGTGTTTTTAAAAAAAAAAAGAACTATTCATAATACTGTTCCATTAACAGTTAACAGTTTTCTTACTTCAGCCCACGCAAGAATGCACCTCAGGCAAAAAATGTGAGAACAGCTCTCAGGAACGGCCACTTCTTGTTCCACAAAGTGGCTCAGGCAGATAGGACACCAGTCAATTTGAGCAGTTGTTGGAGCAAACACCCCATTATCAGCACGTTCTTGTTCATTTTCTCCACCTGTTAACAAAATCAGAAAAATGGTCAAGCCTCAAAGAGCACTAATTCATATTATACAGTAGACAATAAACAACCACAATGAGACTATGAAAAAGTTGCAACATTAATTTGCATCAATAATTCAACTCAACTCATGATCAAGAACACCAATTATAAAAATACAATTATAAGATGACTTGGAAGTAGTTGATGCAATTCATACATCTGTGCATCTTCACAGTCATTGGAAACTTCTGTAAATACTTCTTCTTGCAAGTATTATAAAACAACTGTTAAAACTTTTACTTTCTATATTTCATTTTTTCTCTTACTTTCATACACAGTTTCAGTCAAATTGCTTTTTCACCATGCTTTCCTTTAACATTTTCTTAAATGTTAAGACATTTCAAAACTGAGAAGCAGCAACTAAAATATTTGTAATATCGCCTTGCTGTGCTGGACATCTATGCAAATATGTACTCAAATTTACAAAACCTCAAATTTAGGGCACGGGGAGGGGAAGTAATAGCAGGATTCTGAAGGTATTTAAGCAAGGTCCAGTTCTTTACACTTCTGTTCCATTTTTTGGAAATGCGGTTCATTCTTTTGCTTCATATTTTCTTCTGCCCCTTCCTTTCCCTGTAAAGCAATCCTTCTGCCTTTGTGAAGCCTCGAGAGCCACCTTTAAATTTGCGTTTGCATTAATATGCATTGATCACAAATCTGGTACTAACAGACCTGTTCTGATTTATGATAAATTTATCAATGAGGCAACAGTGCTGAAAACAATCTTTCCTAAGCTTCTTAGCATAAAAAAAGTCAAACAGGACAAACCAAACAAATTAGAAACATACAGTCAAATAAGATTAAGTTGCTGCGGCTTCACAGCTGCATTGCCAGGACTTGGGCCACAGCTTGGATACTCTTTGCTGTAAAGTATTGAAAAGTTTCCGGTTTTTGGGTTTAAGATCCTTTGCAAGGTCAGGGTCTCCAATGAAACATTAAGCAACCCACAGCTTACCTCATTCAGTCGTACTACTTGAGTCATAAGAACATAATTAGGAGCAGGAGTCGGCCATACCGCCCCTCGAGCCGTCAATAAGATCATGGCTGATTTTCGACCTCATCTCCATATCCCTTGATTCCCCGAGAGTCCAAAAATCGATCTCAGCCTTAAATATACTCAACGATTCAGCAGCCACAGTCCTTTAGGGTAGAGAATTCCAAAGATTCACAACCCTCTGAGTGAAGAAATTCCTCCTCAACTCAGTCTTAAATGGCCTGCCCCTTATCCTGAGACTATGCCCCCTAGTTCTAGACTCTCCAGCCAGGGGCAAACAGCCTCTCAGCATGTAGCCTGTTAATCCCCCTCAGAATCTTGTATGTTTCAATGAGATCACCTCTCATTCTTCTAAACTCGAGAGTATAGGCCCAATCTACTCGATTTCTCCTCATAGAACAACCCTTTCATCCCAGGAATCAACCTATTGAACCCTCGTTGCACCGCCTCCAAGGCAAGTATATCCTTCCTCAGATAAGGAGACCAAAACTGTGCACAGTACTCCAGGTGTGGTCTCACCAAAGCCTTGTACCACTGTAGCAAGGCTTCCTTACTCTTGTACCCCAACCCCTTTGCAATAAAGGACAACATGCTATTTGCCTTCCTAACTGCTTGCTGTACCTGCATGTTAACTCTCTGTTTCCAGTACGAGGACACCTAAATCTCTCTGAACACCAACATTTAATAGTTTCTCACCATCTGATTTTCTATTCTTCCTACCAAAATGAATATTCTCACATTTCCCCACATTATACTCCATCTACCACCTTATTGCCCACTCGCTTAACCCGTCTATATCTCTTTGCAGGCTCTTTGTGTACTCCTTACAGCTTACTTTCCCATCTAGCTTTGAAACATCAGCAACTTGGATACATTACACTCGGTCCCTCCATATAAGTCATTAACATAGATTGTAAATAGCTGAGGCCCAAGCACTGATCCTTGTGGCAATGATTATCAGTGATTACATAAGTACGTTAGAGCTTCATCTCTTAATATATTGGCACATGGATTAGCTGGGAGAATGGCATGTCCAAACCATAATTAAGCCTGGATCTGGAGTTAAATGACTACAGAAATTGCCATAGAGATAAGTGCTCACCAGTGTGTAGCTATCCCATAGAGACCAGAAAAGTGACAAGTTCAATCCCTAGTCTCAGATCTCAGCTAAGGCAGAGGAAGGGACACTGCAATCAATCTGTTACAAACGGTTCTGGCCCAAGAGTGTACATAAACAAATATTTATGAACTTGAATGTGGGTTTTGAAAGTGTAACTAAATTCCCCATAGTCATCATGAGCATACCCCACCCACACCCTATATATTCCTCAAATTAACATTTATGACAAAAACATGGAACTGTAACAAAAATTCAACTCGGGGGAAAAAAAAAACTCATCCCATCTTCCAATCACAATAACAATACCCCTTTAAGCATAGCCTAATACACCCCACCTGACCTCATGAATATCACCGACCTTGGGTACATATTTTTGACGTTCCTTGGACCACCAGCCACTCAGTTGAGTCGCGACAATTATTTTCCAGTTTTTCCCCTCCTAATTGGCCTGGTTTTTCGCCTCTTCCAGATGACATGGTTTCTGAGTGGGTTGGGAAGTGGGCATCACAACTGTATGGGACAAGCTAGATGGACCAGCAGGTCTTTTCCGGTCCATCATTTTTTTGTATTTTTGTACCTTGAACCAAACATCCATACTGCAAATCTCCCAGGTTACTTGTGACCACCTCCAACAATATACTTAACACACAGGGCGCAGCTGTACAGTAAAGCACATGCAACATAACAAAGCAACCAGACTAGAACTCCCAGAAGTCAACATACAGCCCTAGATCCCAAACTTAAGATGCTGATATGTAGGACGATGGCTGCGATTGCTGGAGGCCAATCACCTCAGCCCCCACAGCGTCGCTGCAGGAGTTGCTCAGGGCAGTGTTCAGCTGCTTCATCAATGACCTTCGCTCCATTATAAACTTGGAAGTGGGCAGCTCCATTTGCAATTCCACAGATAATCAAGCAGTTCATGGCTGCAGGCACCAAGATCTGGACAACATCCAGACTTGGGATGGTAAGTGCCAAGTAACATTTGGGCCACACAAGTGCCAGGCAATGACTATCTACAACAAGGGAGAGCCTAACCACCCCTCCTTGACTATCAATGGCAGTACCATCACTGAGACCCCACACCATCAACATCCTATGGGTCAACATTGACCAGAAACTCAAATGGAACAGCCACATAGATGCCACGGCTACTAGAGCAGACCAGAGGCTGGGTATTCTGCAGTGAGTGGCTCACCCGATTCCCCAAAGCCTCTCCCCCACCTACAAGGGCCAAGTCAGGAGTGTAATGGAATACTCTCCATTTGCCTGGACGGGTGCAGCTGCAGCACTCAAGAAGCTCAACTCCATACAGGTCAAAGCAGCGCTCTTAATTGGAGCTTCATCCACTAACCTAACCATCCAGCCCCTTCCATCACTGTCATACCATGGCTAGTGTGTATTATCTACAGGATGCACTGCAACAACTCACCAAGGCTTCTTCAGCAGCACTTCCCAAACCCACATCATTCACCAAGTTCCCCTCAAGTCACACACCATCCTGACCTGAACGTATATCGCTGTCCTTTCATTGCCACTGGGTCAAAATCCCCAAACCCCCTACCCAACAGCAATGTGGGAGCATCTTCACCATACGGACTGCAGCGGTTCAAGGAGGAGGACCGTCACCACCTTCTCAAGAGCAAGTAGGGTTGTACAATAAATGCTGTCCTTGCCAGTGACACCCATGTTCCGTGAATAAATACAAAAGAAAACAAACAGCCAAGTTAGATGTCTGAATATTTATTTAATCCAGCTCTTTTCCACTTTGGTTAATGACGTAAAAGACATGGTCATTCTTTAAGAATGGTAGTGGATCTCACATGGTGCTACACATAGTTAATGACTGAAAAAAAAATACTGCGTACATATAAAAGTTGTGCTACTCACCAATGCCAGTTACAGAAATAAATTTGTGCTGCTCACCCACCCTTAGCCTTTGTGAAATGAATGGCAGTTTCAGTACATAAGCTTTATTAAATATTTGTTCTCAGGATGGGAGAGATACTAGCAAGGCCAAATGTATTGCCCATCCCCATTTGTCATGCGAAGGTAGTGATGGGCTTTCTTGTTGAACAAGTGCAGTCCTTGCATTGATGGTGCGCTCATAATGGCGTTAGTTAGGGAATTCCAGTTGAAGGGAACTCAGAGCTGATGGTGTTACAATGACATTGTTGTGCTTGTCCTTCTTGCTGGTAGTGGTCATGGGGCTGGGAGGCACTATCAAAGTAAATTTGATGAGTTGCTCTATTACATCCAGTAGATAGTACATGCTGCATCCCCAGTGGACCAGCGCTGGAGGGGGGTGGATATTGAGCAAGTGACAGTGGTGACAATCAAGCAGGCTACTTTATCATGGATGATGTTGAGCTTCTTGAGTGTTTTTTGTCTGATTACGCCTCTGTGATGTGCCTTGGGATGTTTTCTATGTTAAAGGTGGTATATAAATGCAGTGTTGTTGCAGCTACACCCACCTAGGCAAATAGTTAGTGTACTCCACCACTCTCCTGATTTGAGCCCTTGAGGTGGTGGTGAAGCTTTGAGGTGTCAGAAAGTGCACCACTTTTGGCAGAATTCCCAGTTTCTGACCTGCTCGTGCAACCACAGTGTTGATATGACTCCCGGGATGTTGCTGGTGGAGACTCAGCGATGGTGGTTCCACTGAATCACAGAGGGAGGAAGTTGGGCCTTTTCTTGTTCAAGATGGTCATTGTCTGGCATTTATGTGGCGTGAATGTTATCTGTCACTTTTCAGACCAAGTCTGGATGTTATCCAGCTCCTGCTGTAGGCTGGTATGGATAGCTTCATTAACAGAGTTGTGAATGGGGCTGAACAGTGTAGAATTGTCAGCGAACAGCCCCACTTCTGAACTTAAGAAGGAGAGAAGGCCATAAATGTAGTAGCTGAAGTTGGTTCAGCCGGAGGACACTTCCCTGAGGAACTGCTGTAGCGCTGGGGCTGCCTGGGCAGACACAGAGAGGTAGATCAGTCAAATGGCTTAGAACCATCAATAGATAAATAGACAGTAGCAAAGACAAACAACAAAATTACAGTCATATACAGAACTTGACTACACCACGCATATATATATATAAAAAAAAAATCACAGGCTGACCATGAGTGAGTGAGTGACAGGTGTATTTGTTTGAACAAACACCATTTTGATTCTTTCTGGAAATTGGAAGGAAGATTTGAGCTAGGACCTTCCTGGGCTGTGTTTCTATTTGGCAGCCATGTGAGAGAGAGAGAGAGAGAGAGAGAGAGAGAGAGAGAGAGCGAGCGAGCGGGAGGAAGGGAGAGAGGGGGGGAGCAGGAAGCTCCATTGGAGATTATCCATCGATAACTGCATGAAGTCACTGCTAAGGGATATTATCAGGTAGAGCTTTGCTGTAAGTTTTAGAACTAAGTCATCCGTTTAATATTCCAGAATAGTCAAATTCTGTACACAACTATAAATATTATCTATTTATGGTTAATAAATCGGTTTGATACTTTAATCGCCAAAGGAATGGTCTGATGTTTTTTCTACCACATTCTGAAGTCGCGTGAAGGCACGTAATATAGCTAGCAAGTTTTTGTTTGATGCCTGTATTCACTATAATTATCCAGATACTGGGTATGTACAGGTACACTCTGGTTCATAGGGATCAAAAGATCACTGATGGCAGTGGTGCTTGGTGCTGAGCACAAGGAAAGTATCAGAGGTAAGAATCCAAAATGTAAATCACTACAGAAATAAGATTGTGCCACTCACCCACTTTTGCCTCTTGTTATGTAACAATTAGAAATTGAATAGATGAGCATGAGAAACATAGATAAAATATATCAGATTATACACAAGTATGAGAAAGAAGGGACCATAACACAAATGGAAGAGAGATATTTAAGAAGCCTGACATCATGTATTTGTGATCAGCCCCATTTTTGGATATATTTGTTCTCTGGCATGGAGCGACACCAACGAGGCACTTTCTGAGTGACTTGATTGGTAGCTTTCCCCACCTGTTTTTGATTGGCTCAAATATCTTGTTTAGTCAATGTGGCAGTCTGTATTTTTTGCCCTACATACACTTTGGGGTGCAATGGAGACCAAGGTGTGAGCTTTATGGATGCTCGCCATGCACAAGACTTAGACTGATCGATAGATTATAGGATCCAAAACTCGGGCTGCATGAATTTTGTTTCAATACAACATGTAGATGTTCTGCCAGATGAAGGGTGTAGCTATGCGAACCTGCACGGGTCCTAGCAATGCCTGTCTGTTGGGTACGTCTAACATTCTTTATTCCAGTCCTACTCAGGGGCCCTCCCTGATCTCTTCTTCCAGTACATTGATAACTGTGTTGGTGCTGCTTCATAGTCTCGCTCTGATCTGGAGAATTTAATTCATTATGTTACAAATTTCCTTTCCTCCCTTATGTTTCTATGGTCCAGCTCGGACTCATCCCTTGCCTTCCTGGACTTCTCTATTTCCATCTGTGGAGATAGAGATATCCAATGACATCTCTTACTCCCCACCGATTCCCACAATGATCTTGTTTAAAATTTTCCCACCCATTCCCTTCTTCCAGCGAACAAACTGATGCCTGCGTTAAGCTGGCAGAGCCATCCTATCACCGCCTAAAGGCAACCAAAGCTGCTTGCAAATCTTTTCTTTTCAGGTAGAATTTGAGGGGCATTGAGTGATATACATCCAGGTGTCCTGTGTAGGAAACAAGGAGAGGTTGAACTCTGAAGACTTTATGCTAGAAAAGCAAAATGACTTTCAGTTTTATTAAAACTCAGTTGCTTTTGTACTACCCATATCGGTTGTCCCTATCTAGGCAGAATGAGCTCTGTGTGCATTTTATTTTAAGGCAGGTGTCAGGCATTTTGGGCTTCACTTGTGGAGACCTAACTGCTAGATGTGTAATCCAGAGGAATCCCAGGAAAACCCAAGAATTACTTTCAGTCGCCTAACAGTCATTAGACTGCTTCCAAAATGAGCCTGTAGAAGATGATTTTAGCGGTACTTCCCCTGAGCAAAGTGGTGAGTTTATTTTAGCAAAGGAATCCCAGACTGAAGGTTATGCTTTTTAAAAAAAAAAACTGTTTACGGGCATGTACAAAAACAAGCTCACCAAAGTTACTTTATAGGAACTAATAGTTTTAATTTGATGGCAAATTCAGACCCACACTTTCATGGGTTTATGGTGCTATAGGTTAGCGGTAGTGGGGCATCTGCTGTTAGCCACACAGTAATGTAAAAGTACCTCTACTTGAAAAGATGACACTTCCCCAATGATTCACTGGGTAAATGTACCACTGCAGTATAGTACTGACAGATATGCCACAGGAAGGTCCCAAGAGGTAAATGAGTGGGTAAATTAACGTGCATCCACTAGACAGTCTGTTGTTGCCTCTTATGGATTCATGTCAATGTTTATGGATCTTAGCCATCAAGATAGGCTTCAGAAGCTGGGGCTATTTTCATTGGTGAAACAAAGACCTCGAAGAGATGTGATTTAAGGTTTTTAAAATGATGGAAGGGAATAAATTCTGTCCAGTTGACTAGTTATGAGATTGATAGGGTTGGAAAAACACGATTATAAAATACCCAAGCAAAAAATTAGGTTAGATGCAAGAATGTATTCCTTTTCACAGACAGTGAATGCCCTCTGGAACAGATTACTGAAGAGTGCAGTGAGTAGGGATTCCCTGCAATCCTTCAAAAGAGAATGGGACAAGTTCCTGAAAGGGTTATAGAACAACCAAGAGCAGGAGCGAAATAGGCAGGAAGAACACATATTGCCCCAGGTAGAATGATGTGTGCATCATGGATAAAGTAGTACGTACAAATGCAAGTCACTTCTGCAAGATGCGAGTAGCTGTCCTTTATGTCAAGGCAGCATTTGACAAGAGTATGGCATTAAGGAGCCATAGCAAAACTGAAGTCAATGGGAGTAAAAGGGAAAATCCTTCAGTGGCTGGAGTCATACCTGACAAAAAAATGTCAGTGGTTTTTGGAGGCCAGCAATCACAAAACCAGGACATCACTGCAGGAGATTCTCAGGGAAGTGATCTTGGCCGGACCATCTTCAGCTGCTCCATCAATGGCCTTACCTCCTTTATAAGGTCAGGAGTGGGGTTGTTCACCGACAATTCCACACTGTTCAGCTCCATTCACAACTCCTCTCATAATGAAGTAGTCCATGCCAGTCTCCAGCAGGACCTGCATAACAACCAGGCTTGGGCTGACAAGTGGCAGGTAACATTCGTGCCACATAAGTGCCTGGTAAAGGTCATCTGGAACAAGAGGCACCACCATCGCCGAGTCCCCAGCCATCACATCCTATGGGTCGCCATTCACCAGAAGCTGAACCGGACCAACCATATTAACACTGTGGCTACAAGAGCAGGGCAGACGCTAGGCACTCTGCAATGAGTGGGTCACTTCCTGACCCCACAAAACCTCTCCATCATCTACAAGGCTCAAATCAGGAGTGTGATGGAATACTCTCAATTGCCTAGCTGGGTGCAGCTGCAACACTCAAGAAGCTCAACACCATTCAGAACAAAGCAGTTCACTTGGTTGGCGCCCCTGCTATTGGACTCACCCCTCAACCACCAGCACACTATGGCTTCAGTATGTACAATCTACAGGATGCACTGCAACAACTCCCCAAGCTTATTTCAAAGCAACGCCCTCCGTTGTGACCTCTAGCACTAAGCAGCAATGTCATGGGAATAGCATTGACCTCCAAGTCAAGCACTCTTCTGGATCGGACTTGTATCACTTTTCCTTCGTTGTCACAGGTCACAATCCTGGAGTTCCTTAATGAATACAGGTGTGAGAGCACCATCACCACGAGGACTGCAGCAGTTCAAGGAGAAGGCCCATCACCACCTTCTGAGGGTCTTGCCAGCATTGTCCACACCCCGAGAGCAAATAAAAAAGTCACAAACAAGTCTCAGCTCCAAGGCAAAATAATGAAACTCACAAATCAATTATCAACTTGTATAGAGTTTTAGTATTTCAGGTGGACCATGAAAAGATTTGTGTTCACCTCCTGTTCCAAAATTGCGACCGACTATAATCTTTAAATAAAGAGACTTAAAAATTAAAAACCTGCAAGTATGAACAGTTGCAAATTTGGAATAGAAAGACTCAAAATAAACGGAGATTAGTCTCTTTTTGGTGGGGACATTATTGTTAGGATTGCTGCTCTGCTACAATGAGCTATTTGCATCCTATATTGAGATGATTAAAATCCGAACTGAGGCCACAAAGCTTGGCTGTGTGTCAGTTCAATCAAATGATTTAAGCTAAAAGTGCTTGTTTTATGTTAGTTACATTGTAGCACCACTTCAGGAAATGGCTGCAAAACATATTGCAGGTCCAGGTGCTGTGGAAACACCTATTATCTATAGCACCACGTGCAAACTAAAATAATTCCACACTTGTTGTCTTCAAATCATAAACAACTTTTTTTTTTAAAAACAAGGACAACAAGCTTCCC
Source organism: Squalus acanthias (assembly GCA_030390025.1). Lineage (NCBI taxonomy): Eukaryota > Metazoa > Chordata > Chondrichthyes > Squaliformes > Squalidae > Squalus > Squalus acanthias. Next base: position 107,856,826 of record CM059435.1, read on the forward strand.
CAATGCCTGGCAACACTCGAATAGGCTAGCCCATACAGGGTAGAGGCGGCTTCAAACACTCAGCACGCTGCAACCAGAATAACATGGCCTCCTCCTACGTTAAACTGAGGGCCCGTCTGCTCTCTCAGGTGGACGTAAAAGATCCCATGGCCCTTTTTCAAAGAAGAGCCGGGGAGTTATCCCTGGTGTCCAGGCCAATATTTATCAAAGCGATTATTTGCATGGCCTTTATGACTCCCTCTGCGCATGGGAGGTCAGGCACTTGGGCGGGGGGGGAAGGTCAGGAACTTGGGCTGGGGGAAGGTCAGGAACTTGGGCTGGGGGAAGGTCAGGAACTGGGGCTGGGGGAAGGTCAGGAACTGGGGCGGGGGGGAAGGTCAGGAACTGGGGCTGGGGGGAAGGTCAGGAACTTGGGCTGGGGGGGAAGGTCAGGAACTTGGGCTGGGGGGGAAGGTCAGGAACTTGGGCTGGGGGGGAAGGTCAGGAACTTGGGCTGGGGGGGAAGGTCAGGAACTTGGGCTGGGGGAAAGGTCAGGAACTGGGGCTGGGGGAAGGTCAGGGAACTGGGCTGGGGGGAGGTTCAGGATCCTGAGGACTGGGGCTGGGGGGGAAGGTCAGGAACTGGGGCTGGGGGGAAGGTCAGGAACTTGGGCTGGGGGGGAAGGTCAGGAACTTGGGCTGGGGAAAGGTCAGGAACTGGGGCTGGGGGGAAGGTCAGGAACTTGGGCTGGGGGAAAGGTCAGGAACTGGGGCTGGGGGAAGGTCAGGAACTGGGGCTGGGGGGAGGTCAGGAACTGGGGCTGGGGGGAAGGTCAGGAACTTGGGCTGGGGGAAGGTCAGGAACTCGGGCAGTGGAGGCAGGAACTTGTTTTTGGGGGTAGCGGGGGGGGGGGGGGGGGGGGGGGGAGGTCTTAATCCACGAGGGTGAGCTCTGTCTGTTCCAAGTGAGCTCTGTTCTGTCTGGAGTAGGCAGTCAGAATGGCTCGAATTACACTTTGCAAAGTAACTGATTACGTAGGCAGGGAGGATCTAATTTCACATTCCAGAGAAACTGCTGGGTGTGTCTTGTCCTCCAAGGGGACCAATCAGAGCTTTAGATGTTGCAAATAAACACGTCCAATATTTATCCCTCAATCAACATCACAGAAACAGATTATCTGGTCATTATCACATTGCTGTTTGTGGGAGCTTGCTGTGTACAAATTGGCTGCCGCGTTTCCTACATTACAACACTTCAAAAAAAGTACTTAATTGGGTTTAAAGCGCTTTGGGACGTCCGGTGGTTGCGAAAGGCGCTATATAAATGCAAGTCTTTCTTTTCTTTCTCTAATGCAAGCATTCACATTGACGTAGAAATGCACATGGTCCCAGATGACAGCTCATTTATTTTGCCAATTTCAAGGCTACTGCCAGCAACTATGTGAATGGGATATTAGACAATTACAAATGGAGGTCAAACCAGTGTTTCACTTAAACCAAAAGGCACGGATAGCACATAAGATTCAATATTACCATCTGAGGCATTATGTGGAGGCATCAAGTGAAGGTTATTCAGTCATCTTCCTGTTGCAGTAACTAGAATTCAGTTTACAATGTTTGAAAGAAACATTAGCTTGAAAGCCAATAAAAGGATTGAGTAAGAATGCAGTAAGAGTTTGGATTTGGTTTAGATTCATTAAAACAATTAATTTTCATTGTAAATTTTGAGGTTTGCATCTCAAACATGTTTATAAAGCAACTTTCCAAAGTGAACCAAATTGCTTTTTCTGCAGCTTATATTGTCCTCCCCTCAGACATGTTACACTTGCATTTTGTAATTTCAAGTCAATTTCTCTGCAATAACAGATCTTCACCGCTAACACCTACAAACAAATGTGCGTTGATCATACAGCTTTTCTCTGGGCTGATTTCACACGGAATGATATACCATTTCCAATTTTTTACAATTACAGCAAATACACATGATTATTTTGATGGCTTTAGCAATCAATATACCGTGATGCTGATCAGTGAAATACATTTGAAAATAATGGATACTCATGCGTGATTAGCAGCAGCAATGCTACAGAAATGTGATGTGAAATATATAGCTTTTATATATTAAGTCTTACATTTAGTGTGTAAGTCAAATTTCAAAGTGTTTCAAAAGAGAAAGAAGGGCAGCCATTTCATGCCTCTAACCTGGAGCTGACAATTTACCCACCAATCTGCAATCTGGTTATTTAATTTTTAGAGCTAATAACTGATTTAGATCTAAAATATGCTTCATGGTCTACCAGGTAAAGACACTGCCCTGTGCAATATTAGTCTATATGGATCAGGAACAGTTTTTGGTTGAATATTGCAGCCAGAGTACACCTACTTCACAAAACTGACTCTTGGATTACTCAGGTCAGAAGGCCGATTTGTTCTGGAGTACCTCTGCATCTGAAGTACAGGCATATCCCGAGACAACAGAAGCCTTGCACTATATAAGAACATAAGAACGCAAGAAATAGGAGCAGGAGTAGGCCATATGGCTCTTCGAGCCTGTCCCGCCATTCAATAAGATCATTGCTACTCTACGACCTCAACTCCACTTTCCCACCTGATCCCCATATCCCTCGAGTCCCTTAGAGTCCAAAGTCTATCGCTCTCAACCTTGAATATACTCAATGACTGAGCATCCACAGCCCTCAGGGGTAGAGAATTCCAAAGATTCACAACCCTCTGAGTGAAGAAATTCACCTTCATTTCAGTCCTAAATGGCCGACCCCTTATCCTGAGACTATGCCCCTTAGTTCTAGTCTCTCCAGCCAGGGGAAACAGCCTCTCAGCATCTATCGTCAAGCACTTTCAGAACCTTGTATATTTTAGAATTTACATATTTCACATTAGTTGGCCATTTCTAAGAGAAAAGGTTTGTTGTACAGAATCTTTCAAATGGCCTTTTATGGAGTACATATATTCAGCAGTCATCTTAATGCATGTGGATCTGATCTCTGAACCATTTTTATATTTGAGCTGCAAAATTTAATCTGACACAATAAAACACAGATAAACATTAATACTTTATTACTTCTATTATACAAATAAACACAGGGATACATTGTAGGTGCTTCAACTACGGTATTTCAGCCAGTAAATTTTTTTTTTTAGGGGCAAGACTTCAATCCATGTGCATTCTGTTCTGGATTTCTTTATAAATACTTTGCAAACTGACAAGAAAGAAAGTCTTTTAAGGTTTTTTCTTCAGTAATCAAATCATGTGTTAACATTCAGATTTCCAGCAGCATAAAGAAACACGAGGCAAATACAGCATTAGATGCTGCTAGCTTGGGCACAATTTAACTTGCCTGTACACAATGAATATTTAAAATTTCACTTTTATTTCTTTTTCCAGAATAAAGGATCTACAAAGAAGGTTATCAACAGAATGCAAACAGATTGTAAGTTTACTGCCAAGTGGTCCCTAGTCCAAGTTGTTAAATGTAACATATGGCTGCTTCGTGACCCAGTACGTCAGGGAAGCCATAAGAAGCAGCGCATATCTTGACTGGCTAATGATAAATCACCCAGATTATATACAGGAAATGGAAGTTATGGTACCTTTCAGAGATAGCAACCACAAAATACTCAAGTTCAACATGATCTGGGCTTCAAAGACAACAAGTCCAGGATACAGCTATTTATCAATCTATGTATTGAATACATTAAACGGTTTGTGTATTGTGCACACTTCCTGTATGTAAAACTTTTCCCATCACACTTTGTTGGTAAGACCCTTACTCTTCATAAAACAGCATGTCCTCTGATTCATTGCAAGTAATACCACACAGAAGATCTGCGAGTATAATTTTAGAAAGGCTAACTTCAAGGAAATAAGAGCTTAAGCATATAGACTGGGGGCATTTGATAAACAACACTTCAGTGGTGAACAAGTAGAACAACCACCTGTATTGATATAGCGCCTTTAACGTAGTAAAGCGTCCCAAGGCGCTGCACAGGAGTGTTATAACAAAATCTGACACCGAGCCACAGAAGGAGAATTTAGGGCAGATGACCATAAGCTTGGTCAAAGAGGTAGGTTTTAAGGTGCATCTTAAAGGAGGAAAGAGAGGTAGAGAGGTTTAGGGAGGGAATTCCAGAGCTTAGGGCCCAGGCAGCTGAAGGCACGGCCACCAATGGTTGAGCGATTATAATCAGGGATCCTCAAGAGGGCAGAATATGAGGAGCACAGATATCTCGGGGAGATTGTGGGGCTGGAGGAGATTACAGAGATAGGGAGGGGCGAGGCCATGGAGGGATTTGAAAACAAGGATGAGAATTTTAAAATCAAGGCGTTGCTTAACCGGGTGCCAATGTAGGTCAGCGAGCACAGGGGTGATGGGTGAACGGGACTTGGTGCGAGTTAGGACACGGGCAGCCGGGTTTTGGATGACTTAAAGTTTACGTAGGATAGAACGTGGGAGGCCAGCCAGGAGTGCGTTGGAATAGCCAAGCATAGAGGTAACAAAGGCATGGATGAGGGTTTCAGCAGCAGATGAGCTGAGGCAGGGGTGGAGTCGGGCGATGTTACGGAGGTGGAAATAGGTGGTCTCAGTTATGGTGCGGATGTGTGGTCGGAAGCTCATTTCAGGGTCAAATATGACACCAAGTTTGCGAACAGTGTGGTTCAGCCTCAGACACCTTTAAAGACATAATGCTGAGTGTGCAGGATTAAAAAGCACACCCAAGAGTAATAAGAATATGCTAAACAACAGTGACCCCAAATGGATTAACAATTTCATTCAAAAAAAAGAGGTAAAAACCTACATGTGAAAAGGACAAAGGGGCTGAGATAGATCTGGAAAACAGCAACCACAAAATACACGGGCTCTGGTGGCTGACTGAGGAGAGGGCCCTGGCTGGCAAGGTGACCAGAGTCAGGGACATACTGGATGGCGGAGGAGCGGGCTGGATGTCGCCAAAGGAGCTGGCATAGCGAATGTCCTGGCTCGGCGTCCGGTTCACGGCCAAAGCCATCGAGTCGCTAAAACTGGCACTCGGCCCCGACTCCACGAGGTGTGTCGAGGAGCCTCAAGCGTGTTGAGTGATCCCGTCAGAAGTGACCCCCATTTGAACAGAATTTCTCATCGGCGCCAGGCCTCGAAACCTCCCTTAGGAGCTGTCTTTCAGAAATCCTCTCCGTGCCATTCCACTCTTCACGGAGAGTTTCCTGTACGGGCTGCTCCTGCACATTCTCCACATCATCGTCCTCGTCTGCTGTCCGGACACGCCCTGGCGCACCATCTTTCAGCCCAGAGGAGGCAGGGATCCCCAGTGGAGGGCTCTCTATGCGGGAGCCCTCCCCTTTTCCATTGGGGATTTGGCGTGGAGAGTGTTGCGCAGAGCAGTCCCGTGCAATAAATATTTGAGCAGATTCACGGACTCCCAGGCCGCCTGCAATATCTGCGGCCTGGAGGAGTCTGTGTTTCACGTGTACATAGAGCGAGAGGGGTTGCAGCCCCTCTTCCACTATTGGAAGGGGATGCTCCTCAATATTTGGTTGCACTTAATTCCAACGTTCCTGATCTTTGGCCACCCGGTGTGGAGGGGGGCGGGTAAGTTGGAGGACCTCCTTGTAGGACTACTCCAGGGCCTGGCCAAGGTGACCACCAACAGGCCCAGGCAACGGGCGGTGTTTGGCCCGACTTCCTGCCTCTCTTCCGCGGCTACGTTCGCGCCCAGGTGTCCCTGGAGATGGAGCACGTGGTGTTCACCGGCACGCTTGAGCCCCTCCGTGACTGGTGGGCACCTGAGGGACTGGAGTGCTTTAGCACCCCCCGGAACAAAATTTTAATTTAATTTGTTAAGTTTCATGTAATTTTTGTTTAACTTGCAGTTTATGGGTTGTGCCCCTTTAAGAAGGGTGCACTTGCTCCCTTTTTAATTGGCGATGGCACCTGTCGTCAATTAAGCAATTAACAATAAGAGGTAGATCTGGAAAATAGCATAATGCACACACAAAACACAAGTGTGAAAAATTCTTTAAGTAGTGCAAGAGGATAATCAGAGAAGTGAGAGCCCTAAAAGATGGTAATGCGAATAAAACTGAGGGCGAACACAAGTATAATCTAATTAATGTATTAAATGATCGCCTCCTCTAAGTATTCATTAGGGAAGACATGAACATGCCTTCTGAAAACAGCAATATTCTGAGCGAAATTAATGACAGACATAAATGAGGTAGAAATTCTAAACAAGCTAAAAGGGCTCACAACAAATAAATCCCCTGGGACGGAGCAATGAGACACAAGAGATGATGTCTACGAAGCCCTAGCCATCACTGAAGAAGTCAATAGGTATCGGGGAGGTCCTGGGAAATTAGAAATAGCCGAACATAGTGTCCCATTTTCAAAAAAGGCAACAAAACAGACCCAAGCAACTACAGACTCATTAGTCATGCATCAATGCTAGGCAAAATAATGGAACTGCTCAAGCGTAAGCTTGAGAATTTCTTGTACTGCAATAACCTAGTAAGCAGCACCCAACATGGATTTAGAAAGGTAATCCTGCCTGACCAACCTCCTTAACTTTTTTAAAGTGACATCCCAAGTGGACTGTGGAAGGCCCTACACATGGTGTATCTTGACTTCCAAAGGGCACTTGACAAAGTTCCTCATGAAAGGCTACAATGCTTAAAGTGGAAAGGATGTTCATCCTGCTAATGGAAAGGAAATTGGTTGAAGGGTAGGAAACAGTGAGTACTCGTTGGAGGAGTTATGTCAATGTGGAGGATGGGGTAAGTGCTGAGTGGAAAGAGGTTCTATGAACAATCTCTTTCAGAAGGTTAATCCAAACTGATCAAATTTACCGATGACACCAAACTAGAAGGGGCAGTTGAGCTTGAGGAGGAGGATCAGAAACTACAAAGTGAGGCGGACAAAATATGTAAGTGAGCAGATAAAATTGAATACAGACGTGTGCAAAGCACAGCTGATCAGAAGGAGTTGGGGGGGGGGGAAAAAACCCTAAAAGTTTCAGGAAACTCAACAATCGACATGACCCAACCACTGTAGAGCTGTAATCAACAAAGCAAATAGCACACCGAACTACATAGCCAAAACAGTACAATTGAAGGTGGAGGACATCATGCTCAAACTGTACAGTGTTCTGCTCAGACCACACCTCGATCACTACGTCTTGTTCTGATCCCCGAGTAACAAGAGAGTCATTCAAGCCATGAAGTCAGTTGAGAGAAGAGCCACAAGACTGATCTGTAGCATCAGAAGACCAAATTGTGAGGACAGACGGGAGGAACTTAGGCTTGTCGGCCTTGAAAGGAGGCAATCTAATAGGAGTACATAAAATAGTAAAGGTAAATCCAGAACACTATCTCAAACTAAACCATTAGAGTAGGACAGGAGATTCGGGTTTAAACTGGAAAAAGGCAAATTTAGAATGGCGTAGAGCAGGGTCGGGTAAAATCATATAAAACAGTTAATGACATTTGGGGGGCGGGGGGGGAGTAGGGTCTTTCTTAAGGAATGAGCCAAGATAAATTGAATGACCTTCCTCATCTGCCTCCATTTTGTGATCGAGTTACCACTCAATAGCTCTTCCAGCGCATATTATACCCAGTGTCATTGAAATCATTTTTTTGTAGAAAAAAATGAAATTACCAGCCCCAGAAGTGCTTTTACAAACTCAAATTTAAAGATGTATCACCAACTAAACCCAGATTATAAAAACCTGCGTCCTTCTGTTGATTTAGTATTTTTGTTTGAAGAGTGAGTGTGGCTGGAATCAGGCACAGTGGCTTGAAGGAATTAAGGAGGCCATTAGGAAACTTTTCTTTAAGTGATGTAGTCAGAAAACCAGGGATGATTCAACATCAGCTCTGCATGTATTCAGCTCCCTTAACACTGTCAGACTCTGTATCCCAGTAAGGGTACTGTAGTGGTTATGGTGCTGGACTAGCAAAACAGAGGTCTTTAGTTCCACCGTGGCAAGTTTGGATTCAGTAAAACTGATGGGCTAGCACCAGGAAAAATGATCAAAGCTGCTGGATTGCCATCAAAAATCCTAAGTGCTTCACTCATGTCCTCCAGGGAAGGGAAGTTGCCATGCCTAAATAGTTTGGCCTACACATGGCTCCAGTACTGCATTATGTGGTCAACTCTTAATGCCTCTGAAATGGCCTAGCAAGCTGCTCAGTTGTAAAACAATGATAGATCAGATCTAACAGCAATGAGGCCCCACTAGACTCTGAAAATTCCTCCTCACTTAGCATTTGGACACTGGTGCACAAGTTGAGAGAGCTGTCCCACAGACTGGTCAAGCAACATAGTCGCCCTCATAAAATGAGAACTGTCAGCCAATATCCCAGAATCCTCAAAGCACCCCGGGTTAAGTCACAACAACTTGCATTTATATAGCGCCCTTAATGTGGTAAAACATCCTACGGCACATATTTTGTCCTGTGCCATCAGCAAAATAGATCCACTAGAGGTTGGGGGGGGGGGGGGGCACAGAGATTATACAGTCGGGTAGGAGTGCCCTTGGGACTCCTCAGCATTGGCTCCTGATCCCATGAAGTATCATGGCTTCAGGTTAAATAAAACAAAGGAAACCTCCTGCTGATCACCACTTCTCCGCCCCGCCCCGACCAACTGACAAATCTGTACGCCTCCATCCTGAACACCCCTTGGAGGAGGCACAGAGGGAAACAAGGGCATAGACTATACTCTGGAAGGGGGTTTATCACCACTGACCAAGCTGAAGGATGTAGCTGCTAGACTGGACCCCTTTCAGATGGTGAAGGAACCAACACGAGGGTGTAACACACTTGATATCCTCACCAACCTACATGTCTATCAACTATAGCATTGCAGGAGTAACCACCACTATTGACCACAGGCCAGGTACTCTGCGACGAGTGGCTTACTTCCTAAACCCTCAAAGCCTCTCCATCATCTACCAGGCTCAAATCACAAGTGTGACTGAATACATCCTACTCGCCTGGTTGGGTACAGCTGCAACAACACTTATGAAGCTTAACATTATCCAGACACAGAGCAGTCTGCTTACAACTGGACTCAATATACACCCTTTCAGCACCAACGCACTGTGGCTGCAGTATGTACCATCTACAGGATACACTGCAGCAACTCAGCAAGCTTACTTCGACAGCAGTAAGATCACGGGATTGCGATCACCCCCAAGTTCCGCTTCAACTTACACTCCATCCTGACTTGGACATAAACCACCATACCTTCATCGTCACCGGAATTCTCTACCTAACACCAGGACTGCAGTCGTTCAAAAGAAGGCCGACCAGCAACGTTCCCTTTAATTTTGTTTGGTCCTGCGCGGCCTCTTAAAGGGGCTGCGCGGGCCGTTCAAAATACCACGCAGCGCGGTCTTTGTATGGAAAAGCCGGCAAGCCGGCTGCGCGGGTTCCCTGGAGTGCGGAGTGACCGTGCAGCTCACAGGGAACAGTGCCGACCAGTAAATTCTCAAGGCAACAAGGGATGGGCATCACGTACGTCCCAAGATCAAAAACATCAGCATTCATTATGAAAAAACAAATCAGAAATATACAGATCAAAAGCTAACCATAATTGTTCAGACTCAATCTTTAAAAGTGCTCATGACAACGAGACCCATTCTTTAAATAACAGATCTCAACAAAGGACCAACCTTGAAAAATCAAAAGTCCTTCATGGAAACAGGCAGCACACTGAAAATTCTGTCACTTACTGACACTAAGAGTGTCTGAGAACATTTTAAAACTCCTTTACGGCTATTTCAGCAACTGCCGTTTGTAAGGTCTGCACTTCAGCAAATATTTGTGTCCAACAAAAATGACATCGTGCCAAGAACACCAAGTCTTTGCATAAACTCTATTATACACCCATCAACTCTGTCTCTAGCCTGCAACAGCTCTGCAATAAAAGAACAAGGCAAGTGACTGCCCACTAGAGTACAGTGGAAGTGTGATTATTTAATATAATGGAGAGGACATCCCAAATTATTGTACACTGCTTAATGCCCTGCCTAGCTCAGTCTCCTCCTACAGCACTCCCACTGGCAAGGTGAGCTAACTACAACAGTTAATCAGCTGATTTTCCATTTCACAGCCTCCCCACATACCCACCTGCACCGCCAGAGACCCAAGAGAGCTGGCCAAAGGTACGAGCACGACCCCTAGCTATAAGATCAGTGTTAGAGACAGAAGCTGTTACTCTCCAGCAATCTGTCAGCAGCCAATGTTCTGAAATAATAAAGATGGCAGACCAGAATACCACTAGACTCCCATTGTCTGCATAAAAAAGTCTTAGATAATGGAGAATGCAGAGTAATGGGAGCACAGATAACCAAGGTTCCTACATTACTTAGTATGCATTTTGCACTGTTAAATCAAAAATAGTGAGAAACTACAGTACTACAACCTTTCACTCTCAGTGTTAAACATGTTCCCAGAACAGCAATTGGCTACAAACATAATTAAAATTCAAAACATTTCTAAAAGTTGACCCACATCACAATACGTATAAAGCAAAATATAAATTTACCTTCAAAATCTTCATCTTTATCTGGAACGGCTGTAGGTTCTGTTAATTTCCTGCCTCCCATTTTTTACACCCAGTTGACAATACAAAACTGTGAATGAAACAAAATTTAAATATGCTCAAAGTTCAAGACTTCATAAACATAATAGTTAAGCCTCCTCAACACAACAGCTTTCAGTTCTAGAGCCATATAGAGAACATCTGCACAATACTGTGCTGTCTTAATAGCTAGAATGGCACATGCTTCAACTGTCCACCTGTGATTGGGAGTTTTGGGTCCCAATCAAGACAAACCATCAGGTAGTTTATCTGCCAGAGTGATTCTAGCATAGTTGTGGAGCTGCTGCACCACCTTCCAACTAAATGATGGTGAGCAAAGATAAAGTAGGGTAAAGAAAGACAAAATGAACATGGTAACAGTGGATGCAACATAACGTTTAAGAGGAGGGCTGGTGTAGTATCCCACTTATCATACCGTCCCTTATGTTGCCTCTATATGTACAATTTACAAGGTATAAGCCGTTCTTCTCAGGAAAGACCAGATTTTTGCCAACAAAAGTTAATTGTTTTTAATTGACATTCTGTTGTGATTTCTCACAACTGCCAATTTGGGCTGATAAGTGGCAGGTAACATTCGCGCCACACAAATGCCAGGCAATAACTATCTCCAACAAGCGAGAGTCTGACCACCACCCCTTGACATTCAACGTCATTACCATCGCCGAATCCCCCACCATCAACATCCTGGGAGTCATCATTGACTAGAAACTTAACTGGACCAGCCACATAAATACTGTGGCAACAAGAGCAGGTCAGAGGCTAGGTATTCTGCGGCAAGTGTCTCACCTCCCGACTCCCCAAATCCTTTCCACCATCTACAAGGCCCAAGTAAGGAGTGTGATGGAATACTCTCCACTTGCCTGGATGAGTGCAGCTCCAACAACATTCAAGGAGCTCAACACCATCCAGGACAAAGCAGCCCGTTTGATTGGCACCCCATCCACCACCTTAAACATTCATTCCCTCCACCACCGGCGTACTGTGGCTGCAGTGTGTACCATCTACAAGATGCACTGCAGCAACTCGCCAAGGCTTCTTCAGCAGCACCTCCCAAACCCGCGACCTCTTCCACCTAGAAGGACAAGGGCAGCAGGCGCATGGGAACACCACCACCTCCAAGTTCCCCTCCAAGTCACACACCCTCCTGACTTAGAAGTATATCGCCGATCCTTCATCGTCGCTGGGTCAAAATCCTGGAACTCCCTCCCAAACAGCACTGTGGGAGTACCTTCACCACACAGACTGCAGCGGTTCAAGGCGGCGGCTCACCACCACCTTCTCAAGGGCAATTAGGGATGGGCAATAAATGCTGGCGTTGCCAGCGACGCCCACATTCCATAAACGAATTTAAAAAAATTAAATACTACTGCTTTCAAAAAGTGGCTTTTAACTATTGAAATCCTTATTAATTCAAAAAAATACATAGAAGAAGCTGGATTCCATTCAAGCAGTCTTGTAAATCTATCAGTTCTTCCAATAGTCTAAGCATATTTGTTGCCATGGAATGGTCACTAATGTACCCTAATGACATTAGATGTGAAACATTACCTTCTCCCCACTCCAGCCATAACTTTTCTCTAATAGAGTGGATCTGTTTTACAATATGATCGAACCTGCAACCAACTCTGTCAGAAAAACCAAACAAGTGCCCTGCCCCCTCATTTAAAGGAAGGCACAAGGACCCCGGGGGAAAAGATCAATCTAATCGAATATAACAAGCAGTGCTGTGGGCACGAGCTCATTACGGCAAGTGGCAAAACTGAATTTGATAAATCAGTTTATTTCTGTGACACACAAAAAAAAGATAAAAGCTGCCAGATTGTGACAAAAATACAGCCGGTTCACTAATGCCCTGTAGGAAGGCAAGCCTGCCACCCCAGGGAGCTTGGTCACACCTGCAGATAGAACAGAGGCGCTTGGCAATGTGCAGTTGGTCTCCCCCACGAAGAGAAGGCCTCCTCAGTACACCAGATTAGAGGATGCAGCTTGTAAGCCGCTGCTGTAGCTGCTTTTTCAAATCCCTCGTTGCCCCCGCCCCCACTTTTGTGAGTCATCGTTTATCTTTCAGTTCCGAAGAGACTATTCATAAAAGCTAACCTGTCCTTTTTCCTCTACAGATGCCGACTGACCAACTGTGCATTTCCAGCATCTTGTGTTTTTGTTAAGAGATTCATGAACTGCAATTCTGTTACCCAATGTCTAAATGTGTCAGACTGTAAATCACTCTACTCCAACAAAAGCAACAGAATATGACCTTTATCAGCCTGACAAAAATGTGTAGAATTACAATGTCTTCATTGACTAATGTGTTTATACATCGAGATTGTGTGCTGAAAATGAGCCATTCTGGAATGAATCTGTACTCTTAATATACAAAGATTGAGCTCCTTTAACATGTCACAGTATATTTAAACAGCCTGAAGGATGACATGGATGGTATCCTTTTTCTAACATGTACATTTAGTACCAGATTTTTGCTAATTTCAACTGCAACAAAACTGATCTTAAGTCATCTTTCCATTAGACACCGACGGTGTCAAATCAGTCAATAATTAAATCATTCCAAATGTACTCTTGGTATTAAGTTTTCATTTAGTTCGGAAACATTTATACCCAAAGGGCAGGAAGGAGTTATAGAGTAACGTTCCTGCTAAAGTTTTTTGGGGGTGCGCGGCCCCTATGCAAACACAGCCTATGCAAATGACCGTTTTTTTGCCATTAGAACGCTGTTGAGCGGCCTGCGTGGGAGCTGCAGATTGCAGACGTGCTGCTAAACGGGAACATTGGTTAAACGATGTCTTTTATGTGCAAACGGTTAAAACCAAGTCTTGCTTCCTGCATGAAAAACCCTATTACCTTGATGTTAACCTTCAAGGTACCAATATCGCATATGGATAAACAACAGGAAGTGGCAGTACGGTGAAGTATAAATAAATGATGATGCTAGGACATCACAAGTTAGTGCATTTTTGTTAAAGTACAGCAACCAAGTTGTACATTTAGTTTATACCGCCTTTAATTTTATGATCTTTTTGGGATACGTTTTTCACTGTCAAGGCTATTCAAAATAACAAACAAGTGAACTCGTCTTTTTTTTAAAGTCGGCTTTTACATTGATTCTGCTACAAATGAAAACTTAAAAAGAATACTGAACTGGAAAACTTCATTTAACGCTAATAACATATTTTAAGACTCCACTTTTTTCATAACGAAAGTATTTTGTAAACAATTGTTCCAATGCAGTTAAATACTTCAGGTGAGGTATGATTTGAGAAATTTTAACTGGAGCCACGACCAAAATAACAATTTGGCTTAAAATATGTAATACACCACTGCACTGGTGTGTTTGAATTCCAATAGGTTTCAACATTTCAATATATAATGTAGCCTAGCAATTAGAAATCAAAGAATTTTTAGTACAGACGGTCAGCATTCAGCCCATCGTGTCTAAGCCAGCTCTCTGAACTATCCACTTAGTCCCATTCCTCTGCCCTTTCTCCATACCCTTGTAATATTTTTCTTTGTCAAACAGTTATCCCTTTTAAAAGCTAGTATGGATTCTACAAATTTTATACACATACAATTGTAGGTTACGTCAACTGGTGGATACAGAAGTGTAAAAGTATTCAGTAAGAATGTGGAGCAACAAAAAAAGTCTCGATTGTCTGTTTTTTTTTATTGCAATTTGGAATTCTCTCCACCAATAAAGGAAAAGGCAGATTATTATTCCCAGTCCCCCAGCAGGCCAGTCCCAGTCCCCCAGCAGGCCAGTCCCAGTCCCCCAGCAGGCCAGTCCCAGTCCCCCAGCAGGCCAGTCCCAGTCCCCCAGCAGGCCAGTCCCAGTCCCCCAGCAGGCCAGTCCCAGTCCCCCAGCAGGCCAGGCCAGTCCCAGTCCCCCAGCAGACCAGTCCCAGTCCCCCAGCAGACCAGTCCCAGTCCCCCAGCAGGTCAGTCCCAATCCCCCAGCAGTCATTCCCAATCCCCCAGCAGGTCAGTCCCAATCCCCCAGCAGGTCAGTCCCAATCCCCCAGCAGGTCAGTCCCAATCCCCCAGCAGGTCAGTCCCAATCCCCCAGCAGGTCAGTCCCAATCCCCCAGCAGGTCAGTCCCAATCCCCCAGCAGGTCAGTCCCAATCCCCCAGCAGGTCAGTCCCAATCCCCCAGCAGGTCAGTCCCAATCCCCCAGCAGGTCAGTCCCAATCCCCCAGCAGGTCAGTCCCAATCCCCCAGCAGGTCAGTCCCAATCCCCCAGCAGGTCAGTCCCAATCTCCCAGCAGGTCAGTCCCAATCTCCCAGCAGGTCAGTCCCAATCTCCCAGCAGGTCAGTCCCAATCTCCCAGCAGGTCAGTCCCAATCTCCCAGCAGGTCAGTCCCAATCTCCCAGCAGGTCAGTCCCAATCTCCCAGCAGGTCAGTCCCAATCTCCCAGCAGGTCAGTCCCAATCTCCCAGCAGGTCAGTCCCAATCTCCCAGCAGGTCAGTCCCAATCTCCCAGCAGGTCAGTCCCAATCTCCCAGCAGGTCAGTCCCAATCTCCCAGCAGGTCAGTCCCAATCTCCCAGCAGGTCAGTCCCAATCTCCCAGCAGGTCAGTCCCAATCTCCCAGCAGGTCAGTCCCAATCTCCCAGCAGGTCAGTCCCAATCTCCCAGCAGGTCAGTCCAATTACATAGGATTACATAGGATATACGGCACAGCAACAGGCCATTCGGCCCAACCAGTCCATGCCGTCGTTTATGCTCCACTCGAGCCTCCTCCCGTCTTTCCTCATCTAAATCTAGCAGCATAACCCTCTATTCTCTTTTCCTTCGTATGCTTGTCCAGCCTCCCCTTAAATGCATCTACACTAATCGCTTCAACCACTCCCTATGGTAGCGAGTTCCACATTCTCACCACTCTTTGGGTAAAGACGTTTCTTCTGAATTCCCGATTGGATTTCTTGGTGACTATCTTATATTGATGGCCTCTAGTTTTGCTCTTCCCCATAAGTAGAAACATTCTCTCTGTATCCACTCTATCAAAATTTTTCATAATTTTATAGACCTCTATTAGGTCACCCCTCAGCCTTCATTTTTCAAGATCAGTCCCAATCTCCCAGCAGATGAGTCCCAATCTCCCAGCAGATGAGTCCCAATCTCCCAGCAGATGAGTCCCAATCTCCCAGCAGACGAGTCCCAATCTCCCAGCAGACGAGTCCCAATCTCCCAGCAGATGAGTCCCAATCTCCCAGCAGATGAGTCCAATTACATAGGATATACGGCACAGAAACAGGCCATTCGGCCCAACCAGTCAATGCCGGCGTTTATGCTCCACTCGAGCCTCCTCCCATCTTTCCTCATCTAAATCTATCAGCATAACCCTCTATTCCCTTCTCACCACTCTTTGGGTAAAGACGTTTCTTCTGAATTCCCCATTGGATTTCTTGGTGACTATCTTATATTGATGGCCTCTAGTTATGCTCTTCCCCACAAGGGGAAACATTCTCTCTGTATCCACTCTATCAAAATTTTTCATAATTTTCTAGACCTCTATTAGGTCACCCCTCAGTCATCTTTTTTGAAGAGCAGTCCCAATCTCCCAACAAATCAGTCCTGTTGCCCCAGCAGATCAGTCCCGTTTCCCAGCAGATGAGTCCCAATCTCCCAGCAGATCGGTCCCAATTCCCCAGATCAGTCCCTGTTTCCCAGCAGATCAGACGAATCTCCCAGCAGATTATTATTCACTCTCAGTCTCCCGCCGCTCCCCCGGGCCTCACAATCACTGGGCCGGTTCGGGCCCGAGCCTCCCTCGCTCCCCGGGGACTCCACCGTCCGCCGTACTCGGAGCTCCGGGCCGGGCCAGGCCGGGGCCTGTTGTTGTCCTCGGGCCGCCTCCACTCACCGGACAAAGGCCCGAGCTCGGCGGCACGGCCTGAAAATAAAGCCCCGCCTCAGAGTCCGCAAGTGGCGGCCCAAAAATCGCCGGGCTCCCAAACAACCCGAGGCCGAGGCCCCGAGGCGGCCGCTCACGCACTTTGTAAAGTCCCAGCCCGGCCCGGGGCCTCGGCCTCTCCCGGCTCCGCTCTCACCCACCTGAGTCCGCGCTCTCTCGGCTTCAAGCGCAGTCCCCCCTCGGTCTCATGTGATCATCATCGACCCGCAGCTGGTTCCGCCCGATTTTGGGTCCGTTCCCCGGCCCCCCCAGCGCCTGCTGAAGCCACTCGCTCACTGCGGAAGCGCCGGGCCCGAGCCTCACGGCCACATGTCGCTCTGGCTGGGGGAGGGGAGCCCGGGAGCTGCGGTTCCCCGACCGGCCGCACGGCGGCGCTGTGGCAGCCTGCAATTACCACGACTGGCCACACGGCGGCGCTGTGGCATACCTGCAATTCCGCGACTGGCCACACGGCGGCGCTGCGACATGCCTGCAATTACCACGACTGGCCACACGGCGGCGCTGTGCCTGTCTGCAATTACCACGACTGGCCACACGGCGGCGCGGTGCCTGCCTGCAATTACCACGACTGGCCACACGGCGGCGCTGTGGCATACCTGCAATTCCGCGACTGGCCACACGGCGGCGCTGTGTCAGCCTGCAATTACCACGACTGGCCACACGGCGGCGCCGTGTCAGCCTGCAATTACCACGACTGGCCACACGGCGGCGCGGTGCCAGCCTGCAATTACCACGACTGGCCACACGGCGGCGCTGTGGCATGCCTGCAATTCCGCGACTGACCACACGGCTGCGCTGTGCCTGCCTGCAATTTCCGAACTGGTCACATGGCGGCGCTGTGCCAGCCTGTAATTTCCCAGCTGTGGCCGCACGGCGGCGCTGTGTCAGCCTGCTATATAGGTAGGTTCTGCAGTGACATTTGGCGCACTCGCAGTTCCACTATTCGCCAGATCCAGCGTCATGAAGCTTTGATTGGTAGTGAACACCATCTGCTGCAAACTGGATCACAGGAAACTGGAGCAGGGCTGCAGCTGAATCATTAGAAAACCATAGGATCACTAAAATCACACCACAGGAGGCCATTCAGCCCATCTCTATTGGGTCAACTGGAGGTAACCAATCCTATTTCTCTTCCTATATATTCTTTTATATTCAGTATCAAATAGTTCTCTTTTAAATGATGTAAAATGTCTGCCTCCAATGCGAAAGCATTCTTTGTTCTAATAATCCACTAAGAGAATAAAAATTAGGTTCCCCATTTGCTCTTTTAATAAAAATCCTGAATCTATGTTCCCTTATTACTGATTCATCAATTGTGGAAACAGCTTTTCATTATTTACCCTGTCAAGCCTGTCATAATGTTGAAAACCTCTATTAAATCCCCTTTTAACCTTTGAAACTAGCCCCAATTTTTGAGCCCTTTCTTCATAACTGTAACTTCTCATCCATGTGATAAATGTTGGCCAGGACACCAGGAACAACTCCCCTGCTCTTCAAATAGTGCCATGGGATCTTTTATGTCCATCTGAGAGGGCAGACGGGACCTCGGTTTAACGTCTCATCTGAAAGACGGCACCTCCACCAGTGTAGCACTCCCTCAGCACTGCGCTGGAGTGTCAGTTTAGATTTGTAATATCACTAATCAAACATAGCTCTAATCAAAATCTAGTGCATCTGTGCTGTACCATTTCCACAGATCTAATAGCCTTCCTATAATGGAAGGATAAATATAAAGAACAATTAATGTTTCTATAAATGTGATTCATTGTAATGATATAATCTTTATTATAAAATGGGCATTTATGTGACCAAATAATTAATTTGTTACAATCATTTCTATGAAACTCAAGTGCAAAGTAACAATAAGGTAAAGTAGTGCAATCAAACATCACAATTACAGTAATTGCTACCTTGCTGGATGACAGAGTAGTTTATTAATGGTGAAGTTCAGATGATTTAAACCACAACAGTAGTAGTGAAGATCATCTGAAATTAAATAACCAGACTGTGAACTGATTCTGGTCAATTTGTAGTGCTACAAATTAGCTGGAGTGGTAGAAAATGCAACATTTTTTGTTAGAACATAAGAACATAAAAAATAGGAGCAGGAGTAGGCCATTTGGCCCATCAAGCCTGCTCCGCCATTCAATAAGATCATGGCTGATCTTCTACCTGAACTCCATCTTCCTGCACTATCCCCATATCCCTTGATTCCCTTAATATCCAAAAATTTATCGATCTCTGTCTTGAATATAGTCAACGACTGAGCCTCCACAGCCCTCTGTGGTAGAGAATTCCAAAGATTCACCACCCTCTGAGTGAAGAAATTCCTCCTCATCTCAGTCCTAAATGGCCGACCCCTTATTCTGGGACTGTGACCCCTGGTTCTAGACTCCCCAGCCAGGGGAAACATCCTCCCAACACCTACCCTGTCAAGCCCTGTAAGAATTTTGTATGTTTCAATGAGATCACCTCTCATTCTTCTAAACTCCAGAGAATATAGGCCTAGGCCCTGAAATTGCAGTCAGTGGCGTAGCTAAGGAGTACGCCGCCGACCTCCGGACGATATCCGCACTTACCTGGTGCGAGACCCCAAACGAAAACTTGCTTTGAAATGCTGCAGAGTTGTTCGCAGCGTAGTGGCCCACGGATCCCAGGGGCGCACCGTTGTGCGTAAGCGAACCTGGGATCACGTGGGGCGGTGCTCCTTTCACTAGCCAATCAGAAAACAGAAATCCGATGCCTGACACCAATCAACTTGTAAATTAAATGGTGTGAATATTTATTTGACAAGTACAGTACTGGGTTTTAAAAAGCACAAGGAACATTTTGTAGTAAGTTCAGTTATTTACATGAAGACTCTGCAAGATTAAAAATAATCTCCTCCTCAAACCGAACCTTTACAGCTGCCTGGTAGGTTGATACACAGCACTTTTATGTGTTCTTTTTTCATTATTTATACATTTTTCTCATCCACCCTCCCCTTACGTTGTGCAAACAGGCTCCTGTGCCTGTTTGCACCAACCATAAAATTTTCCAGTGTAATTGATGCACAGTTGGTGGGCAATTAGCCCAACTTCTCGCCAGCAATGAGGATTTGACAGTTGCAGCAGAAGATCTGTCTATTCGGATCTTGGCAGATCACAAGTTCGGGATTTAGCGCATGCACAAGCTTGCGGTCAAATCCAAAGGCAGTATGACGGCGTACTGAGAGTAAGGAGACCAAAACTGTATACAGTACTCTGAGAGTGCACTGTCATACCGACCACAAATTCTGCCCCCTAGTCTACTCAATCTTTCCTCATAGGACAATGCCTCCATCCCAAGAATCAGTCTCGTGAACCTTGGTTGCACTCCCTCTAAGGCAAGTATATCCTTCCTTGGGTAAGGAGACCAAAACTGTACACAGTACTCCAATTGTGGTCTCACCAAGGCCCTATATAATTGCAGTAAGACTTTATCAGCTAGAAATTCATTATAGCCCAGGAATGGACGGTATAATTAGAAAAGTTGGGGAATTAGCAGCAGGCGCTAATGCTTTAGACTGCATGCAAAATTCACTCTCACTGCTCAAAGAACTGATTGGAGTGCTATTTCAAGTCTTTAAGCCCAAGCTTAAAGACTTGGGGGGGGAAAATTTGGTTGGTTAGCGCCTCCCATCAGTCCCTCCGGGGGGGCGTTAACGGGGCGCAAGGAACTTAGCGCCCGAGTGCGGCGATTTTAGTGCCGCTCGTGAAATTGACCAGTCGTTTTGCGGCGGCGCTAAACACTACCGCCATGATCTCCTGCGCCCGCAGATCGTGACGTCAGTCAAGCGTGCAACACCCTGGTAGCACCCCGGACCGGATTTTGAGTTGCGCCCCCTGCCTTAGCACCTGCCACTAGGAACGACAGGTAGAGGGGAACGTTTTCAAGTCGGGAAGGGGCGGGGGGAGCGCTATTTAAAGGCGGGCGCTTCCTGCCTTTTCTTGTCGGCAAAATTTTTGGTTTTAACGCTGTCCTAAGGAGTTTTGGCCCTCAGGTTCCTAAGCGCCGAGTTCTTTCCCTGGGCCTATCCATTAGTGCTTCCAACACAATTGCTTTAGAGGTCTCTCCAGGCCGAGATTCAAGGCTGCAATGAGCAGGGTGTGGCTGGCCAGCAAGATGGCCCCTCCCCTTTAGGAACTGGTCGGTGCCAGTCTGTCTGGCTTCCATGGTAATTGGCATCGCCTGAGCTTCGGTAGTGTTCTGAGGTAGCGCCTCGCTCCCTGACGTTAGCGCCTTAAGAGAGGTGTGTAGCGCTTGATTTAGCGCTCAAATCACCTCCAGGGGCGATAGAGGCGAATTTTGCAGTTGGAGGCGATAATTAGCGCCGGGCGCTAAACTTTGGACCCGGCCGATAGCGCCCCAAAATGGGCGATACCGAATTTTTCCCCCTTGATAGTTAGGAGAGCAGACGGGCGTTTCTGCAGCTGCAGATGTGGCTCCAGGATGCTATGTTGCCTCCCTGGTGCCAGGGTCAAGGATGTCACCGAGTGGCTGCAGAACATTCTGAGGCGGGAGGGTGAACAGCCAGAGGTCGTGGTCCATATCAGTACCAACGACATAGGTAGAAAGAGGGATGAGGTCCTTCAGGCAGATTTCAGGGAGCTAGGAAAGAGACTAAAAAGCAGGACCTCCAAGGTAGTAATACGATAGCAAAATACTGCGGATGCTGGAAATCCGAAATAACAGCAGAAAACGCTGGAAAAACTCAGCAGGCCAGGCAGCATCTGTGGAGAGAGAAACAGAGTTAATGTTTCAGAGTAATCTCTGGATTACTCCTGGTGCCACGAGCTAGTGAGTATAGAAATAGGAGGACAGTGCAGATGAATGCGTGGTTGGAGAGATGGTGCAGGAGGGAGGGCTTTAGATTCCTGGGGCATTAGGACTGGTTCTGGAGGAGGTGGGACCTGTACAGGCCGGACGGATTGCACCTCAACAGGGCCGGAATCAATATCCTTGCGGGGAGGTTTGCTAGTGCTGTTGGGGAGGGTTTAAACTAATTTGGCAGGGGGATAGGCACCAGGATGTAACATTAGAAAGGGGAAATAAAGTGCTCAAAGGATTGGGAGAGGCAGAGAGCACTAAAGTAAGAAATAGTCAGGTATTAGGGGGTTCAAACTAAGAGAGAATACAGGATGGTCTAAGTATGTGAACGCACAAAGCGTAGTAAACAAGGTAAGTGAGCTGCAGGCACAAGTAGCCACATGGGAAAATGATGTTGTGGCAATAACTGAGACATGGCTCAAAAAAGAGCAGGATAGAAACATAGAATCTAGGAGCAGGAGTAGGCCATTCGGCCCGTCGAGCCTGTTCCACCATTCAATACGATCATGGCTGATCATCCAAATCCAGTACCCTGTCCCTGCTTTAATCCCCACAGTACACATATCCCACACTACTCCCGTAACCCCATGTATTTAATTCCCCCTAACATATCCCATCCTATCCCCATAACCCCACATATTTAATCCCCCCCTAACACTAAGGGTCAATTTATCATAGCCAAATCAACCTAACCCGCACATTTTTGGACTGTGGGAGGAAACCGGAGCACCCGGAGGAAACCCACGCAGACACGGGGAGAATGTGCAAACTCCACACAGACAGTCACCCGAGGTCAGATTCGAACCCGGGTCCCTGGCGCTGTGAGGCACCAGTGCTAACCACTATGCCACCGTGTTGCCCCCTACCCGTGTTGGGTATTAAATATTCCTGGTTATAAAGTCCATGATGCGGAGATGCCGGTGTTGGACTGGGGTGGACAAAAGTGAGAAGTCGCTCAACACCAGGTTATAGTCCAACAGTTTTATTTGAAATCATAAGCTTTCGGAGCTGCTGCTCCTTCGTCAGGTGAAGTGAAGGAATACAAATCGGCAAAGCATATATAGACAGAGAACAATGCCTGTGTAGCGTACAATGTCAGACGACTACAGTTAATCTTTCTGACTGCCTTTTATCACACCTCGGCAGAGAGACAATCAGGTCAGTCAGGAAGGCATTATATCAAAGACATAGCAAAATACAACTAAGACAATGAGGTGGGGTCACAGGGGGTCTAATGTGTCAAATGCTGCAGTCTGTATGGAAAGCCATAAACTTTAAACTTTTTACTTTTTTTTTACTGGAAATCACATCTGTGAACAAGCCAACGACGACTCGAGTCTGGATGACTCTACGTCATGTAGCGTGACATGAACCCAAGATCCCGGTTGAGGCCGTCCTCATGGGTGCGGAACTTGGCTATCAGTTTCTGCTCGATGATTTTGCGTTGTCGTGTGTCTCAAAGGCCGCCTTGGAGAACGCTTACCCGCAGATCCGAGGCTGAATGTCCTTGACTGCTGAAGTGTTCCCCGACTGGGAGGTAACAATCCTGCCTGGCGATTGTTGCGCGGTGTCCGTTCATATGTTGTCGCAGTGTCTGCATGGTCTCGCCGATGTACCATGCTCCGGTGCATCCTTTCCTGCAAAGTATGAGGTAGACAACGTTGGCCGAGTCACATGAGTATGTACCATGTACCTGGTGGGTAGTGTCCTCACGTGTGATGATAGTATCTGTGTTGATGATCTGGCATGTCTTGCAGAGGTTGCCGTGGCAGGGTTGTGTGGTGTCGTGGTCGCTGTTCTCCTGAAAGCTGGGTAATTTGCTGCGAACGATAGTACTTTTGAGGTTAGGCGGCTGTTTGAAGGCGAGTAGTGGAGGCGTGGGGATGGCCTTAGCGAGGTGTTCGTCGTCATCGATGACATGTTGAAGGCTGCGAAGAACATGGCGAAGAACACGGAGAAACTACGCCATGTTCTTCGCAGCCTTCAACATGTCATCGATGACGACGAACACCTCGCTAAGGCCATCCCCATGCCTCCACTACTCGCCTTCAAATAGCCGCCTAACCTCAAGTACCATAGTTCGCAGCAAATTACCCAGCTTTCAGGAGAACAGCGACCACGACACCACACAACCCTGCCACGGCAACCTCTGCAAGACATGCCAGATCATCAACGCAGATACCGTCATCACACGTGAGGACACTACCCACCAGGTACATGGTACATACTCATGTGACTCGGCCAACGTTGTCTACCTCATACGTTGCAGGAAAGGATCCGAGGCTGAATGTCCTTGACTGCTGAAGTGTTCCCCGACTGGGAGGTAACAATCCTGCCTGGCGATTGTTGCGCGGTGTCCGTTCATACGTTGTCGCAGTGTCTGCATGGTCTCGCCAATGTACCTGTCTTAAGGCGCAAAGGCCGAGGAGTGAGGCGCTAACTCAGAGCGCGAGCGCAGCGCAGGTGCTGCCAGTTAGCGAGGGAACACAGACACACTGGCGCCGGCCAGTTCTTAAAGGGGGGGGGGCGATCTTGCTCCCCAGCCACACCCTGCTCATTGCAGCCTTGAATCTCGGCCTGGAGAGACCTGTGAATCCATTTTCCAGCCAAGGATGGAGAGGGTGAGAGAACGAGCTGAGCGCTTCACCGAGCGGGCTTTGGATGCTCTGGTTGGCGCGGTGGAGCGCCGCAGACCAATACTGTACCCAGAGAGTGGCAGGAGGCCTTTGCCGCGCGACTACAGAAGAGTGTGGAGGGAGGTGGCTCAGCGCGTCTCCTCCAGGAGCATGGTGCCCAGGAC
The DNA here is from genome assembly GCA_030390025.1 of Squalus acanthias. Lineage (NCBI taxonomy): Eukaryota > Metazoa > Chordata > Chondrichthyes > Squaliformes > Squalidae > Squalus > Squalus acanthias. The sequence continues at coordinate 107,880,995 of CM059435.1, forward strand.
CCATGTCCAATGCCGGAAAAAGTTCAACGACCTCACTCGGGTCGTCAGGGTGAGTGGCTTTTTTGCAATACCTCTCCATCCCTCCATCTCAACCTCACTCTATGGCCAGAGGGTCTTAAAACCACAATTAACAACACTCATCCAACACCTATGGCCCTTTCATGAAGCACACACACACATTCCATACTTTGCATACAGTAAGGGCTATTCACCTATGGGAGGCACATCAGGCAAGACCATGGCTGTATATTTACTCAGACGCCGTCCTTTTTCTTGCAGGCCAAGCTGGCGCATAATAGGAGACAGCAGCAACGGACGGGTGGAGGGCGGCCTCAGCTGCAACCCCTCAGCGATCTTGAGGATCGCGTCCACAGGATTGAGGCAAGCCGGGTGATCGGTCCCGTCGCCACTGGAGACGCCGACCCCGTTCTGGACAGCAATGGTAAGGTCATCACCTTTTTGTCCTCTGTCCTTCCACTTGTCCCTCACAACACCAGCCTTTGACACTTTCAATCCAACTTACTAACTCGCTGCACTTATTCCTCCCTTACTGCCACCCTGTCCTCACGCTAAAGCCACTCTTGTACCTCCCTGCTTTCAGATGGTGATTCACCAGCTGAGGAGACGGGCCCTGAAGCTGCCAGTGGGAGTGAAGCTGCAGCCGAGGAGGAAGAGGAAGCCGGAGCATCAGTGCCACCCTCTCGCGAGGAAGCCCATGCCGACACTGGGAACACGCCTTCCCTGGAGGGGAGCAGGGGGGAAGGGTCTGATGAGGGTGAAGCTCCAGGACCCAGCGGGCTGCAGCAACGCGATGGGGGTAGGGAAGCTCGGGGGCCTTCTCCCCGGAGGGAGAGTATGCCAGCGAGTCCTGCTGCACTGGACGCAGAGGAGGAGCGGCTGATCGCGGAAATGAACACCCAGGCGGTGGGCATGCACACTGAGCTCATGGCTGCAGTGGGTAGGGTGCCCGAATGCATTGAAGCACTGGCAAGGAGTGTGAAGCTCAGTGCTGCAATTCAATCTCAGACTGCTCTCATGCAGACTCAGATTGAGGTCACGCGAGCACTGTCTGCTGCCATCCTCGCTGGTTCATTCACATTTCCCCGGGGCTCTCACCGCGCCGCAGCAGGCCAGCAATCTGTGCTCCAGCAGATTGCTCCGGATGCTGAGGTGCTGCCCCGTGGGAGTGCCAGTGTGCCGGTCGAGCAGGGAGTTGCTGTCCTCGCTCAAGATGACAGCATTCCTGCTGCCACCACTGTCACTTCTCCACTGCAGTTGCCACCGCCTGTAGGACAGACTGCTGCCGCCCATGCAGAGTTGGTGCAGTCTGCAGCCGGGCCCTCCAGGCCCAGAACTGGTCGAGGCCGTCCCTCAAGGGCATCTGCATTGTCAGGGCCTGACAGTCAGCAGCCTTCCACCAGCCTTGCTGCAGCCACTGAGGTCCCATTGCAGAGGAGCAGTAGGGTAAGAAGGGGGGAAGGGCGCACGGGAAGGAGTTCACCCTCTGTAGGAGGTGTGACAAAATGCTGGTCATTTTTTTATTAAAGGCACAGGTTCGTGGTCAAACTTTTGTTGAGTGTTTTGCACATGATCTCCAGGTTGTGAGAACCAGTTATGGTAATGACTTTTTTTGTGTTTATTTGTATGAGTTTGTCATGAAGAAATGACACACACAGAGTTTGTAAAATAAATAAGTTTTGGTACTCAAAATATACATGTTTGGTGTTTGGAATCATTGGTGCCTTGGCCGGCTTAGGGGTTGCGTGTTGGGTTAATTCATGCTGTTCTCAATGGCAGAAGCCATTTCCACAGCAGGGGCCTAGAAGCGGCTTGCTATCAGCCGCTGACGGACGGCCCTTGCAGTTTCACTATTGTGGGCCGCCCTCCCGCCTTGGTGCTGCTGCTGATCCTCCTCCTCCTCCTCTTCCTCCTCTTCCTCCTCCTCCTCTGGTGGTGCTCCAAGGCCTGGTGGCATTGGCTGGGTCCTGAGGATTGCCATGTTATGCAGCATGCAGCACACAACTACGATGTTGGAAACTCGCTCAGGCGAGTACTGCAGGGCTCCTCCAGAATGGTCGAGACAGCGGAACCGTTGCTTGAGCACGCCGATTGTGTGCTCCACGATGTTCCTGGTAGCTTGATGGCTCTCGTTGTACCGCAGCTCAGCAGGGGTGTTGGGCGTACGGAGCGGTGTCATCAGCCAGGTGCTCAGTGGATACCCCTTGTCCCCGAGAAGCCAACCAACTGGCTGATGCGGTGCCTCAAAGTTCTGCCACAGTAGTCTGGCACAGGATGAAAGCATCGTGGCAGCTGCCAGGATAGTGGGCATTGACAGCGAGTATCAGCTGTCTGTGGTCACAGACCAACTGAACATTCAAGGAATGGAATAACAACAGAAAACGCTGGAAAAACTCAGCAGGCCAGGCAGCATCCGTGGAGAGAGAAAGAGAGTTAACGTTTCAGGTCGATGACCTTTCGTCAGAACTGTGAAGAGCCGGAAATCAAATAGATTTAAGGCCAGAGTAAAGCTGGGAAAAGGGGGAGGGGATAAAAGAACAAAGGGGGAGATGAAGAGACATTAAGAGACATTAAGAGATATGCAAGGCTAGAGGTGGTGTTAATGTGACAGATTAAGGCTGAAAGAAGTGTGAAATCCACTGGCAGAATGAAGGACAGCTGCCAGCTTCTAGGAGGAAAAAAAAGGTGGGGGGGGGGCAAATAAAAGCGTGGAAAAAATAAAATATAAATGTGATTGGAGCTGAGGTTATGATCTAAAATTGTTGAACTCGATATTGAGTCCAGAGGGCTGTAGCGTGCCTAAACGAAAGATGAGGTGCTGTTCCTCGAGCTTACGCTGCGCTTCCGTGGAACAGTGTAATAGGCCGAGGACGGTGAGGTCAGAGTGGGAGTGAAGCGGTGAATTAAAGTGACAGGCCACCGGGAGCTCGGGGTCCCCCTTACGGACTGAACGGAGGTGTTCCGCAAAGCGGTCACCCAATCTGCGTTTGGTCTCCCCAATGTAGAGGAGACCACATCGTGAGCAGCGAATACAGTATACTAAATTGCAGGAAGTACAAGTAAATCGCTGTTTCACCTGGAAGGGGTGTTTGGGGCCCTGGACAGTGGGAAGAGGGGAGGTGGACTACACTTCCTCCCACCCCGCCTCCTGTAAGGACTCTATTCCATTCTCCCAGTTTCTCCGTCTCCGCCGCATCTGCTCTGATGATACCACCTTCCATACCAGTGCTTCCGACATGTCTTCCTTTTTCCTCAACCGAGGATTCCCCTCTACCGTGGTCGACACAGCCCTCGACCGTGTCCGTTCTATCTCCCGCACTTCTGCCCTCACCCCTGCCCCTCCCTCCCGGAACCACGATAGGGTTCCCCTTGTCCTCACCTTTCACCCCACCAGCCTCCACATTCAACGGATCATCCTCCGCCATTTCCGCCACCTCCAGCGTGATCCCACCACCAAACACATCTTCCCCTCACCTCCCCTTTCAGCATTCCGCAGGGACCGCTCCCTCCGCGACACCCTAGTCCACTCCTCTACCACCCCCAGCACCCCTTCCCCTTCGCCCGGCACCTTCCCGTGCACGCGCAGGAGATGCAACACATGCCCTTACACCTCCCCTCTTCCCACTGTCCAGGGCCCCAAACACCCCTTCCAGGTGAAACAGCGATTTACTTGTACTTCCTGCAATTTAGTATACTGTATTCGCTGCTCACGATGTGGTCTCCTCTACATTGGGGAGACCAAACGCAGATTGGGTGACCGCTTTGCGGAACACCTCCGTTCAGTCCGTAAGGGGGACCCCGAGCTCCCGGTGGCCTGTCACTTTAATTCACTGCTTCACTCCCACTCTGACCTCACCGTCCTCGGCCTATTACACTGTTCCACGGAAGCGCAGCGTAAGCTCGAGGAACAGCACCTCATCTTTTGTTTAGGCACGCTACAGCCCTCTGGACTCAATATCGAGTTCAACAATTTTAGATCATAACCTCAGCTCCAATCACATTTATATTTTATTTTTTCCACGCTTTTATTTGCCCCCCCCCCACCTTTTTTTTCCTCCTAGAAGCTGGCAGCTGTCCTTCATTCTGCCAGTGGATTTCACACTTCTTTCAGCCTTAATCTGTCATATTAACACCACCTCTAGCCTTGCATATCTCTTAATGTCTCTTAATGTCTCTTCATCTCCCCCTTTGTTCTTTTATCCCCTCCCCCTTTTCCCAGCTTTACTCTGGCCTTAAATCTATTTGATTTCCGGCTCTTCACAGTTCTGACGAAAGGTCATCGACCTGAAACGTTAACTCTCTTTCTCTCTCCACGGATGCTGCCTGGCCTGCTGAGTTTTTCCAGCGTTTTCTGTTGTTATTTCAGATTTCCAGCATCCGCAGTATTTTGCTATCGTATTCAAGGAATGGAACCCCTTTCTGTTCCGGAAATCCTCGGCATTCTCATGCGGAGCACGCAAAGCCACATGCGTGCAGTCAATGGCGCCCTGCACCATGGGGAAGCCCGCTATCCTCGCAAAGCCCAGAGCGCGTTCTTGCTGCTTGTCTGGGGTCATGGGGAAAGAGATGAACTCTCGTCTCCTTTTAAAGAGGGCATTTGTGACCTTCCTGATGCAGCAATGCACCGCGAACTGGGAGATATTGGCGATGTCCCCAACAGCAGATTGAAATGAGCCAGTAGCATAAAAATTCAGAGCCACTGTGACCTTCACTGCCACCGACAGAGATGTCCTGGACCTCAGTTGAGGCTGCAGATCTGGCTGCAGCAGGTGGCAGAGCTCAGTGACCACCTCCTTGCTGAAGCGCAGCCTTCGCAGACACTGCTCATCAGACATATGAATGTAGGAGAGCTGTTCACGATATACCCTGGGAGGGTAAGCTCTCCTGTACAGACGCCTGTTGGCCCTCCTCCGTCTGGCCATCATTGCCACTCTCTCTCTGCGTCTCTGTCTCCTCCGATTCAGCTGGCGCAGGACGACGCCCCCCCATCAGTGCAGCCCCCATATCTCTTAGCAAGCAAAGTTATGAAGGCCAGAAACCAAAGTACCAGCGAAGTTAGGATGAGTAGCCAAAAATACCTCACACAGCGTTGACTCAATGCAGAAGTCTCTCTTTCTCTCTCTCCGAATCTCTCTCTCTCTCTCAGAACGAGTGGTGCAAAAATGTCAACCACAGAGAAAGACAGGAAGAGGCCCCCTTTAAATAGCGCCCCAGCCCCACAGCGATTGTTAGCGTTCCACTCTTCCGGTCGTTGGATGCGCCAGGCGGTAAGGATGGGGGCGCCACTGAAATTGTGCTCCGGGGCGCCACAAGGGCGTTGCACTCTCGTATGATGTCACAATCTGCGCGCGCAGGAGATCGCGGCGATAAAGTTTAGCGCCGCTGCAAAATGTCTAGTTAAGTTCGCGAGCGGCGCAAACATCGCTGCGCCCGGGCGCTAGCTACTTTGCGCCCCATTAGCGCCCTCTTAAGGCGCTAACGGGAGGCGCAACCAACTGAATTTTTCCCCCAAAGTGTTCAGGAAAGATAGGGAAGGAAAGATAGGAGGTGGTGTGGCAGTATTGGTCAAGGAGAATGTTACAGTGCTGGAGAGGGAGGATGTCCTGGAGGGGTCAAGGACAGAATCTATATGGCTAGAGTTAAGAAATAATAGAGGTGCCATTACACTACTAGGTGTATTCTATAGACCACCAAATAGTGAGCAAGATATGGAGGAGCAAATTTGCAGAGAAATTACAGAGAGGTGCAAGAACTATAGAGTAGTAATAATGGGGGACTTCAACTATCCTAATATAGACTGGGATCGTAATAGTGTTAAGGGCAGAGAAGGGGAAGACTTTCTGAAGTGTGTTCAGGAGAACTTTCTTGATCAGTATGTTTCCGGCCCAACGAGGAAGGAGGCATTACTGGATCTGGTTCTGGGGAATGAAGTTGGTCAAGTGGAGCAAGTGTCAGTAGGTGAACATTTAGGGAACAGTGATCATAGTATCATAAGGTTTAGATTAGCTATGGAAAGGACAGGGAGCAATCTAGAGTAAAAATGTTTAACTGGGGGAAGGCCAATTTCAGTGGGATGATAACGGATCTGGCCCGGGTAAACTGGAATCAAAGATTGGCAGGCAAAACTGTAATCGAACAATGGGCTGCCTTTAAAGAGGAAATAGTTCAGGTACAGTTGAGGTACATTCCCACTAGGGGGAAAGGCAGGGCAACTAGATGACGAAAGAGATAGAGAATATGATGAAGCAGAAAAAGAGCACGTATGACAGATGTCAGGTTGCAAATACATCTGAGGATCAGGCTATATATAGAAAGGTCAGAGGAAAAGTGAAAAAGAAAATAAGAGGGGTAAAGAGAGGGTATGAGAATAGAATGGCAGCTAACATAAAAGGTAATCCAAAAGTCTTCTATGGGGATATAAATAGTAAAAGGGTGGGGCCGATTAGGGACCAAAAAGGAGACCTACGCATGGAGGCAGACGGTATGGTTGAGGTACTAAATGAGTACTTTGCATCTGTCTTCACCAAGGAAGAGGATGCTGCCACAGACATAGTAATGGAGCAGGTAGTGAAGATACTTGATAGGATAAAAATTGATAAAGAGGAGGTATTAGAAAGGCTGGCTGTACTTGAAGTAGATAAGTCACCAGGACCAGATGGGATGCATCCTGGGATGCTGAGGGAATTGAGGGCGGAAATCGCGGAGGTGCTGGCTATAATATTCCAATCCGCCTTAGATATGGGGATGGTGCCAGAGGACTGGAGAATTGCAAATGTTACACCATTGTTCAAAAAATGGTGTAAAGATAAACCCAGCAACTACAGGCCAGTCAGTTTGACCTCTGTAGTGGGGAAGCTTTTAGAGACAGTAATCAGGGACAAAATTAACAGTCACTTGGTCAAGTGTGGATTAATTAAGGAAAGCCAGCATGGATTTGTTAAAGGCAAATTGTGTTTAACTAACTTGATTGAGTTCTTTGATGAAGTAACAGAGAGGGTTGATGAGGATAATGCAGTTGACGTCGTGTATATGAATTTCCAAAAGGCGTTCGACAAAGTGCCACATAATAGGCTTGCCAGCAAATTTGAAGCCCATGGAATAAAAGGGACAGTGGCAGCATGGATACGGAATTGGATAAGTGATAGGAAACAGAGTGTAGTGGTGAACGGTTGTTTTTCGGACTGGAGGAAGGTATACAGTGGTGTTCCCCAGGGGTCGGTGCTAGGACCACTGCTTTTCTTGATATATATTAATGACTTGGACGTGGGTGTACAGGGCACAATTTCAAAATTTGCAGATGACACAAAACTTGGAAATATAGTGAACAATGAGGAAGAGAGTGAGAGACTTCAGGAAGACATAGACAGGCTGGTGAAATGGGCGGACATGTGGCAGATGAAATTTAACGCAGAAAAGTGTGAAGTGATACATTTTGGTAGAAAGAATGAGGAGAGGAAATATAAATTAAAGGGTACAATCCTGAAGGGGGTGCACGGACAGAGATATCTGGGGATATGTGTGCACAAATCGTTGAAGGTGGTAGGGCAGGTTGAGAAAGCAGTTAAAAAGGCTTATGGAATCCTGGGCTTCATAAATAGAGGTCTAGAGTATAAAAGTGTGGAAATTATGATGAACCTGTGTAAAACTCTGGTTCGGCCCCAACTGGAGTACTGTGTCCAATTCTGGGCACCACACTTTTGGAAGGATGTGAAGGCCTTAGGGAGGTTGCAGAAAAGATTTATGAGAATGATTCCAGGAATGAGTGCGGTTTAAACAGAGTGCTGCGAGTTGGGAAAGAGTCTGAGAGCTGGAGCAGTCAAACAACAACAACTGCGAAACCGCTAAAGTGACGTCACAACCAGGGAAGGAGCTGATTGGTAAGTAGGACCTGGTGAATATTTCTACATTCCAGTCGTTAAAGTCAAAGTAAGGTCTCTAGTTTAGAGTAAGTAGTGTTTAAAGGGAAGTAAGGTCCCTAGTGTATTTAATATTAAGGAAGTAAAGGGAGTAAATTAAGGGTAGGACATGGCAGGGCAGCTCGGCTGCGTGGAGTGCTCCTCCTGTGCTATGTGGGAAGTCAGGGACACTTTAGGTGTCCAGGGCAAACACATGTGCAGGAAGCGTCTCCAGCTGCAGCTACTCGAAATCCGCGTTTCGGAGCTGGAGCTGCGGCTGGAGTCACTGTGGAGCATCCGCGAAGCTGAGATCTTCGTGGATAGCACGTTTAACGAGGTGGTCACACCGCAGGTAAAGAGTCCATAGGCAGACAGGAAATGGGTGACCGCCATACAGAGTAAAAGAACTAGGAAGGTAGTGCAGGAGTCCCCTGGGTCCATCTCCCTCTCCAACAGATTTTCCGTTTTGGATACTGATGGGGGAGATGGTTTCTCAGGGGAATGCAGCAAGAGCCAAGTCCGTGGCACTATGAGTGGCTCAGCTGCACAGGAGGGGAGGAAAAAGAGTGGGAGAGCAATAGTGATAGGGGATTCTATCGTAAGGAGAACAGATAGACGTTTCTGTGGCCGCAGACGTGACTCCAGGATGGTATGTTGCCTCCCTGGTGCCAGGGTCAAGGATGTCACTGAACGGCTGCAGGGCATTCTAAAGGGGGAGGGGGAACAGTCAGAGGTCGTAGTTCACATTGGTACCAATGACATGGGTAGAAAGAGGGATGAGGTCCTGCAACAAGAATTTAGGGAGCTAGGTAGCAGATTAAAAAGCAGGACCTCAAAGGTTGTAATCTCTGGATTACTCCCGGTGCCACGTGCTAGTGAGTATAGGAATAGGAGGATAGAGCAGATGAATGCGTGGCTAAAGAGTTGGTGCAGGAGGGAGGGCTTTAGTTTCCTGGATCACTGGGTCTGCTTCTGGGGAAGGTGGGACCTGTACAAGTCGGAGGGGTTGCACCTGAACCGGAACAGGTTCCGGGGAGGTTTGCTAGTAGTGTTGGGGGGGGGGGTTTAAACTAACTTGGCAGGGGGATGGGCTACGGAGTGGAGCTATAGTTGGGGGTGATGCACTGCTAAATATAGAGGAAAAAACAAGTCAGCCTGGAAGGCAGAGCAAATATGTAACGGCACAAGGGAGTATGGCAAGGCTGGATGGCATTTATTTTAATGCAAGGAGTATTGCGAGTAAGGCAGATGAGTTGAAGGTGTTGATGAACACATGGGAGTATGATATTGTTGCTATCACAGAGACATGGTTGAGGGAGGGGCAGGACTGGCAGCTCAATATTCCGGTGTATAGAATCTTCAAGCGAGACAGAGGGGGGTGTAAAAGAGGAGGGGGTGTCGCAATATTAATCAAGGAGTCAATTACTGCAGTAAGGAGGGATGATATCTTAGCAGGTTCCTCTAATGAGGCCATATGGGTAGAACTTAAAAACAAAAAGGGGGCAAGCACTTTGCTGGGAGTGTACTATAGGCCCCCAAACAGTCAGGGGGAGATAGAGGAACAGATATTTAGGCAAATCTCAGAGAAGTGTAGAAATAATAGGGTAATAATAGTAGGGGATTTCAACTTCCCCAATATTAACTGGGATAGTCAGCGTGTGAAAGATTTAGAGGGTGCGGAATTCTTAAAGTGCATCCAGGAGAGCTTTTTGAGCCAGCATGTAGAAAGTCCTACAAAAGAGGGGGCGGTACTGGACCTAATTCTAGGGAATGTAGCTGGGCAAGTGGGAGATGTGTCAGTAGGAGAGCATTTTGGTGACAGTGACCATAATTCGGTGAGATTTAAGGTAGTCATGGAAAAGGACAAAGATGGACTGGAAATAAAGGTTCTAAATTGGGGGAAGGCCGATTTTAATATGATAAGGCAGGATCTGGCCAAAGTGGACTGGGATCAGCTACTTGTAGGAAAATCCACATCAGAGCAGTGGGAGTCTTTCAGAAAGGAAATAGAGAGAGTACAACGCCAACATGTTCCCGTAAAGGTCAAGGGTGGGACCAACTAACCCAGGGAACCCTGGATGTCAAGGGATATGCAAGAATGGATTTGGAAAAAAAGGGAGGCTTTTGGCAGATACAAAGGACTAAAAACAGTGGAAGCCCTAGAGGAGTATAGAAAGTGCAGGGGGGTACTTAAAAAATAAATTAGGAGAGCGAAGAGGGGGCATGAAAAAACACTGGCGGGCAAAATAAAGGAAAATCCCAAGGTGTTTTATAAGTATATTAAGGGCAAGAGGATAAGGGACCAAAGTGGCAATCTGTGTGTAGAGCCGGAAGATGTAGCTGAGGTTTTAAATGAATGTTTTGCATCTGTGTTCACTATGGAGAAGGATGATGTAGGGCATAGAAATCAGGCAGGGGAATTGTGATATACTTGAACAGATTAGTATTGAGAGGGAGGAGGTACTAGCGGTTTTAGCGGGCTTAAAAGTGGATAAATCCCCAGGCCCTGACGGGATGTATCCCAGGCTGCTGTGTGAGGCAAGGGAGGAGATTGCAGGGCCTCTGACACAAATTTTCAGAACCTCTCTGGCCACAGGGGAGGTGCCAGAGGACTGGAGAACAGCTAACGTAGTACCATTCTTCAAGAAGGGTAGTAGGGATAAACCAGGGAATTACAGGCCAGTGAGCCTAACAGCAGTGGTAGGGAAATTATTGGAAAAATTCTGAGGGACAGAATTAGTCTCCACTTGGAGAGGCAGGGATTAATCAGGGATAGTCAGAATGGCTTCGTCAGGGGGAGATCATGTCTGACCAATTTGATTGAATTTTTCGAGGGGGTGACTAGGTGTGTGGATGAGGGTAGTGCAGTTGATGTAGTCTACATGGACTTCAGTAAGGCTTTTGACAAAGTCCTACATGGGAGTCTGGTCAAGAAGGTAAAAGCCCATGGGATCCAGGGCAATTTGGCACATTGGATCCAAAATTGGCTTAGTGGCAGGAGGCAGAGGGTGATGGTCGAAGGTTGTTTTTGTGACTGGAAGCCTGTGTCCAGTGGTGTACCGCAGGGATCGGTGCTGGGTCCTTTGCTGTTTGTAGTATACATTAATGATTCAGATATGAATGTAGTGTAGGGGGTGGTGGTTTTGTGTCAGCTTCACCTCTGACTTCTGAGCGGTTCGAATTGCTCCCACTTTCTTGTTTCTAGACCTTAGACTTATTTAGGGGTTGTGATACAAAGGTGCAGCAGACAACTGAGTTTGATGAAAGAACTTCAATCTTTATTAAAAGGTAAAACACAAATGACAACACTCTTAACACTGTAAGGGGTAAAAATTCAGTTGGTTGCGCCTCCCGTTAGCGCCTTAAGAGGGCGCTAATGGGGCGCAAAGCCGCTAACGCCCGGGCGCAGCGATGTTTGCGCCGCTCGGGAACTTAACTAGAGATTGTGCGGCGGCGCTAAACTTTACCGCTGCGACCACCTGCGCGCGCAGATTGTGACGTCATTCCATGGTGCAACGCCCTTGTGGCGCCCCGGAGCGGAAATTGAATGGCGCCCCCTGCCTTACCGCCTGGCGCATCCAACGACCAGAAGTCTGGAACGCTATCAATCGCTGTGGGGCTGGGGGGGGGGCGCTATTTAAAGGGGGCCTCTTCCTGTCTTTTATTGTTGGTGGCATTTTTGAACTACGCATTCTGAGAGAGAGAGGGAGAGACTTCTGGAGAGATTCAACGTTGTGTGAAGGAGTTTTGGGTACTGAGCAGCACTTTGCAGGTTCATTTTGATTTGCCATTCCTTGTATCGATTTAGCAGAGACTGTGGGAGCTGCACTCTGAGCTCTTTGCCTGGTACTCTCCATTGTTCTTTCCAGCACATTTGATGTGCAAGTCTCTCCAGGCCGAGATTCAAGGCTGCAATGAACAGGATGTGGATGGAAAGCAAGATTAACCATCCCCTTTAAGAACTGGCCCGTGCCATTGTGTGTGTGTTCCATTGCTGACTGACATTACATGAGCTTCGCCAGCGCTCTGAGTTAGCGCCTCACTCCTTGGCCTTCGCGCCTTAAGACAGGTGTGCAGCGCCTGATTTAGCGCTCCACTCACCTCCCGGGGCGGTAAAAGTCAAGTTTCCAGTCAGTGCCGATAATTAGCGCCAGGCGCTAATATTTGCGTCCAGACGATATTTGCGCCCCAAATGGGGCGCGACCTAATTTTTCCCCCTAAAAGTGGGGAACACTTCGGTACAAGCGAGGGAAATAACATTAGAAGAATACTTCACCCCTCCCAATCCCACTTCACTAGCTAGGTTGGACTCTGGAGAACCAGGGATAATGCTCACCAAACGAGTCCTTGACAGTTGGGAGTTAGGGTTTAGAGTCTTTTGAGTAAAAGGTTTCGTAAGGCCCTTGTTGCCGTGAGGTGTCTGATGGTCACTGGAACTGTTGCTCTGGTTTCTTCTTGCGTGTCGGCCTGTTTCTGGAGCTGTTGGCCTTCTTTGTTGAACTTCTTTCTGTTGAACTCTGCCTCTGTTTAAACTGTCTTCTTCCGAGCTGTGGAACTCCCTTCTTGCAGAACTGTCTTCTTTAACTGCCCAACTTGCTTCTCCTGAACTCTGTAACTCCAGCACTCACACCTGCTGAAAACAGGCTTTCACTTGAACTCGAAACTGCAGAACTGCCTTCTGTTGAACTTGAACTGTTGTTACTGCTGAACTGCTTGATGGGCCTTCAATTATACTAAATTGAAGTGGCCTTATCTACCCCAAATCAAATCCCGGTCATTGTAAGACCTCGTTAACAGTAACGACTTTACTAGCGTGTTAACTGGTTTTTGGGATGGCTTGCGTCCTGTCGATCTTCTTGGCTGATCACTGGTGGTTGGTTTCGTGTTTTGGGTTTCTAGGCTGGACTTGGTTTTCTATGAGTGATTTGTATTATGCATGTTTTCTGATGGGCCCTGTAATCGATTTGATGGGACCTGTTGTTTTGGGTGGGACTGTCTTCGCCTAGGGTCTATTGTCAAAATGTTAATGCTTGCTGGGGCTTTGAGCGAGGTCATCCCGGTTCCCCAGACATTGCAATTAACTGCAATACCCAAACTGCTTTTACAGAGGTTGACCCACCTTTTGTTCCTTTACAGGTCCAGACATAGTTTTAAAATGCCAAAACTTGGTTTTTGGTCTTACAGTCTCTTAGGTTAGGCCCAAATGCAATATTATCACTCTGAGGTAGTTCCAAAGTCCTTTTTCCTTAGGTTTTGGGGATCTGCAAATTTTGGAAACCTTACAGTAGGAGGTATGATCAGTAAGTTCGCAGATGACACGAAAATTGGTGGAGTGGTAAATAGCGAGGAGGGAAGCCTCAGGCTATAGGACGATATAGACGGGATGGTTAGATGGACAGAACAGTGGCAAATGGAATTTAACCCTGAAAAGTGTGAGGTGATGCATTTTGGCAGGACTAACAAGGCAAGGGAATACATAATAAATGGTAGGACCCCAGGAAGGACAGAGGATCAGAGGGACCTTGGTGTGCATGTACATGGATCCCTGAAGGCAGCAGGACAGGTAGATAAGGTGGTTAAAAAGGCATGTGGGATACTTGCCTTCATTAGCCGAGGCATAGAATATAAGAGCAGGGATGATGGAGCTGTACAAAACGCTAGTTAGGCCACAGCTGGAATACTGTGTGCAGTTCTGGTCGCCACACTATAGGAGGGATGTGATTGCATTGGAGAGGGTGCAGAGGAGATTCACCAGGATGTTACCTGGGCTGGAGCGCTTCAGCTATGAAGAGAGACTGGACAGGCTGGGGTTGTTTTCCTTAGAGCAGAGAAGGCTGAGGGGGGACCTGATTGAGGTGTACAAAATTATGAGGGGCATAGATAGGGTAGATAGAAAGGAACTTTTCCCCTTAGTAGCGGGGTCAATAACCAGGGGGCATAGTTTCAAGGTAAGTGGCAGGAGGTTTAGAGGGGATTTGAGGAAAAACTTTTTCACCCAGAGGGTGGTTGGAATCTGGAACTCACTGCCTGAAAGGGTGGTAGAAGCAGGAACCCTCACAACATTCAAGAAGCATTTAGATGAGCACTTGAAACACCATAGCATACAAGGCTACGGACCAAGTGCTGTAAAATGGGATTAGAATAGACAGGGCTTGATGGCCGGTGCGGACACGATGGGCCGAAGGGCCTCTTTCTGTGCTGTATAACTCTATGACTCTATGGGGGAAAAATTCAGTTGGTTGTGCCTCCCGTTAGCGCTTTAAGAGGGCGCTAATGGGACGCAAAGCATCTAGCGCCCAGGCGCGGCGATGTTTGCGCCGCTTGCAAAATTAACTAGACATTTTGCGGTGGCGCTAAACACTACCGCCACGATCTCCTGTGCAGGCAGATCGTGACGTCAGTCGAGTGCGCATCGCCCCGGAGCGGATATTGAGTGGCGCCCCCTGCCTTACCGCCTGATGCTAGCAACGACAGGTTGAGGGGAGCGTTTTGCAGTCATGAAGGGACTGGGGGAGCGCTATTTAAAGGCGACCGCTTCCTGCCTTTTATTGTTGGTGCCATTTTTGAACCACGCATTCTGAGAGAGAGAGAGAGACTTCTGGAGAGATTCAACGCTGTCTGAATGAGTTTTCGGTACTGAGCAGCACTTTGCAGGTTCATTTTGATTAGCCCTTCCTTGTATCGATTTAGAAGAGACTGTGGGGGTTGCACTCTGAGCTCTTTCCCTAGTACTCTCCATTGTTCTTCCCAGCAGATTTGATGTGCAGGTCTCTCCAGGCCGAGATTCAAGGCTGCAATGAGCAGGATGTGGATGGAAAGCAAGATCAACCCTCCCCTTTGAGAACTGGCCCATGCCATTGTGTGTGTGTTCCATTGCTGACTGACATCACATGAGCTTCGCCAGCGCTCTGAGGTAGCGCCTCGCTCCTCGGCCTTTGCGCCTTAAGACAGGTGTGAAGCGCCTGATTTAGTGCTCCAATCACCTCCAGGGGCGTTAAAAGTCAAGTTTGCAGTCGGTGGCGATAATTAGTGCCAGGCGCTAATCTTTGCGCCCGGACGATAATTGCGCCCCAAATGGGGCGATACTGAATTTCTCCCCCTATGACTCTAATGAGGGACTTCAGTTACGTTGATAGACTGGAGAAGCTGGGGTTGTTCTCCTTGGAGCAGAGAAGATTGAGAGGAGATTTGATAGAGGTGTTCAAACTCATGAGGGGTTTGGACAGAGTAGATAGAGGGAAACTGAAGGGTCAAGGACACAGATTTAAGGTGATTGGCAAAAGAACCAAAGGCGACGTAAGAAAAAACTTTTTTATGCAGCAAGTGGTTAAGATCTGGAATGCACTGCCTGAAAGGATGGTTGTGGCAGATTCAATCACGGCTTTCAAAAGGGAGTTGGATAAGTATCTGAAGAAAATAAATTTGCAGGGCTATGAGGAAAGGGCGGGGGAGTGGGACTAGTTGAAGTGCTCTTGCAGAGAGCTGGCATGGGCTCGACGGGCCAAATGACCTTCTCCTGTGCTGTAACCATTCTTTGATTTTATGATAAGCTCATTGGCATTACACTCAAAGGGGGGACCAATATCAGGTGCAGTCTAATCGCAAGTCATGATTGCCACAGGCTTTTTCCAGTTCCTCAAGGGGAGGTTCATTGATGCAGCAGCACCTCATTCTCAGCATTGCTGGCTGTGCAGCTGCCTCAGCAAGCAGCAGCAGGTCAAGGAGAAGGAGCTGGAGGACTGAAGCAGCTGTACTCATGGCAGATCCACGCCCCAGGGAGAGAGCCCGCAGATTCAGCGATCAAGCATTGGCGGTGTTGGTGTTCACTGTGGAGAGACGGAGGGCGGTGATCTACCCGGCACGTGGCAGGAGGCCCTCGCCGCAAGTCTTCCGCACTATGTGAAGGGAGGTAGTGCAGCACGACTTGGGCAGCACTGTGGTCCCCAGGGCCCACACACAGTGCAGGAAGAAATTTAACGACCTCACTTGGGTGGTCAGGGTGAGTCAGTGCTTCAACAAATGCTACATACCACCATCTGAACCTCAGTCTGCACACACTGCCCAAAGCACCACACCCCCAGCACTCACCCACCAACAATCTCTACCTACCAACACTCTCTACCTACCAACACTCACACCCACATCTCACATCTTGCACACAATGACAGCTACATCACCCAGACACATTGCTCCACTCAGTCACACACTTTCCTTTCTCTTGCAGGCCAAGGTGGCTCACAACAGGAGGGAGCAGGAGCGCACAGGCGGGGGACAAGCCGACACCCAACCACTGTCTGCGCTGGAGAATCGAGTGCTGTAGATTATTGGGCGCCAGGTGGTGGGCGCCGTGGCCACCGGCGACGTTGACCCCCTTGGGGACAACAATGGTATGTTCATCCCTACTCCTTCTCACATCCCACTTCCCCCTCACCCCACATGCGTTTCGCACCTTCCAGCTAATCATGCTGTATGCATGCCTTTCTCCCTTCCTGCCCCCCTCCCCTCACCTTAACCTGACTCTTATGCCTTTATGCTTTCAGATAATGAGCAAGCACCTGAGCAGCCTGTCCCTGAGGGCACCGTAGAGAGTGAGGCGGGAGAAGAGGAGGAGGAAGAACACACCACGTCACTGCATGTCTCACCCGCAGGCACCAACTCAGATACTGGCTCTACACGTTCTTTTTTCTTCTTAGGCAGTCCGCCGGAGTTGAGGATGACTTGCTTCCACTCCAGTATTGTGGGTTCTAAGGTGACTAATGAGTCCTATGTGGGATCTACAGACTCTGCCACAGGTGGGGCAGGTAGTGGTTGAAGGGACGAGTGGGTGGAGTGCTTGGTTTGTCATACGCTCCTTCCGCTGCTTGTACTTGGCCTCCGCCTGCTCCCGACAAAGGAACTCAAAAGTGTTCGACACCTTCTCGAATGCTTCTCCTCCAATTTGAGCGGTCTTGGGCCAGGGATTCCCAAGAGTCGATGAGGATGTTACATTATTTCAAGGAGGCTTTGAGGACGTCCTTGAAGTGTTTTCTCTGCCCTCCTGGAAATTGCTTGCCGTGACGGAGCTCGGAGTAGAGTGCTTGTTTCGGGAGTCTTGTATCAGGCATGCGGACGATGTGGCCCGTCCATCGGAGCTGATTGAGCGTGGTCAATGCCTCAGTGCTGGGGATGTTGGCCTGAGAGAGAACACTGGCATTGGTACGTCTATCCTGCCAATGGATTTGCAGGATTTTGCGGAGACATCGTTGGTGATACTTCTCCAGTGCTTTGAGGTGCCTATTGTACGTTGTCCATGTCTCTGAAGCATACAGGAGGGCGGGTATCACTGCTGCTCTGTAAACCATGAGCTTGGTGCCGGGTTTGAGGTCCTGGTCTTCAAACACTCTTTTCCTCAGGCGGCCGAAGGCTACATTGACACACTGAAGGCGGTGTTGGATGTCATCAGCGATGTCCGCCCTTGCTGACAGAAGACTCCCAAGGTATGGAAAGTGGTCCACACTGTCCAAGGTCTTGTCATGGAACTTGATAGTCGGAGGGCAGTGTTGTGCGGCAGGGGCAGGTTGGTAAAGAACCTTTGTCTTTCGAATGTTTAATTTAAGGCCCAGTCTCTCGTACGCTTCAGTGAAGGAGTCAACGATGGTTTGGAGTTCAGCCTCCGAGTGTGCACAAACACAAGCGTCGTCTGCATACTGTAATTCAATAACAGAGGTTGGGACAATCTTGGTTCTGGACTGAAGGCGATGGAGATTGAACAATTTACCGTTTGTCCTGTAGATTAGCTCCACTTCGGCGGGAAACTTGTTAGAAGTGAAATGAAGTATTGCAGCGAGAAAGATTGAGAAGAGCGTTGGTGCAATGACACAGCCTTGCTAGACCCCGGTCTTCACTTGTATTGGGTTTGTGATGGATCCGTTAGTAAGGATCATGGCTTGCATGTCATCATGGAGCAGATGGAGGATGGTAACAAATTTTTGAGGACAGCCAAATTTGAGAAGGACACTCCATAATCCCTCTTGGTTGACAGAGTCGAAGGCCTTTGTGAGGCCAAAAATGGCCATGTACAGAGGTTGATGCTGCTCCATACATTTTTCTTGGATTTGTCGCACAGTGAAAATCATGTCCATTGTGCCTCTTAGTGGGCGGAATCCACATTGTGACTCTGGGAGGAGCTCTTCAGCCACTGGGAGGAGATGATTGATGAGGATTCTTGCAATGACTTTCCCTGTGGCAATCGGACTTGTCTCCTTTCTTGAAGATGGTCACGATTACGGCGTCTCTGAAATCCCCTGGCATGCTCTCCTCCTTCAGATAAGGGAGATAAGGTCATGGATTCTCATCAAGAGTACTTCTCCGCCATGCTTTAGTACTTCGGCGGGGATTTCATCTGCTCCGGAAGCCTTGTTGTTTTGCAGCTGTTGAATGGCCTTTTCAACCTCATGCCGGGCTGGGATTGTGCCGAGATAGTGGCGGATAGCATTGCTGTGGGATGGAGTCAAGGACACTCACATCGAAGACGGAGTCTTGGTTGAGGAGATCTTCGAAGTGCTCCTTCCAGCGGGCACTGACTACCTCTCTGTCCTTGATGAGCACCTCACCGTTCTTAGCTCTCAGCGGGATAGGTCCTTGGGTACTTGGACCGTAGATGGTCTTCACTGAGCTAAAGAATCCACACACGTCATGGTTGTCGGCTAGTTGCTGGATCTCCTGCGCTCTTTCCACCCACCATCTGTTCTTTAGGTCACACGTTTTTTGTTGGACCTCTGCTTTCAGTTGTCTGTAATGATGTGTCCAATTCAAGAACGCCTTACGTTTACGATTTATTAGCTCCTGGATCCCCTGGTCGTTCTCATCAAACCAGTCTTGATGTTTTCTGGTAGAGTAACTAAGAGTCTCTTCGCAGGTGCTAATTATGGTGGACTTAAGGGCAGACCAGGCACTATGGACACTCTGCGGCTCTGGTTCATTGGGAGTCGTCAGGTTAGCTATGAGACATTGACTGAATAGGGCTTTCTTTGTAGGGTCTTTGAGTCCTTCAGCATGATTTTTCTGCGGCAATGTTTCTGTTGCCGCCACCATTTTGAAGTTAGGTTGATGGAAATAACAGAACGGATTAGGCAGTGGTCAGTTCTTTAGAGGCTAGTATAGTAACGGAATCTGCACAGGGTGAGGCACCGGGGATGAATGGGCTGCAGCAAGGCCAGGGGGACAGGGTAGTTCAGGTGCCCGCTCCCTGGAGGGCGAGTTCAAGTGCGAGTTCTGCTGCACAGAACGCAGATGAGGACCTCAATGGGGAGGCATTTAGAAGAAGGGTGATGGGCATGCACACGGAGATGATAGGTGCAACGGCAAGGGTGCCCGAGAGCCTCTTGAAAAGGAGCGTGGAGGACTCCGCCGCCAACATTGCACAATGCTATGCACATATCATGGAGCCCATCATTTCCAGTCTGCAAAGGATGGTGGACTCCCAGAGAGACCGTGGCAACCCAGACCTCATGCTGCGTGTGATGGGCGATCTGGCAGCTTCCATTGCAGCACAGGCAGAAGCGACGCAACGTCTCAGTGCTGTAATGCAGTCTATGCTTGGTGGCATCCAATCTCAGACTGCTCTCCTGCAGTCTCAGCTTGATGCCACACAAGCTCTGACTGCTGCCATCGTGGCTGGGTCTACCACCGTCGAGCAGGCCAGCAATCTGTGCTCTAACAGATTGCAAGTGATCCTGAGGTGCTGCCCCGGGGGTGTGGCAGTGGGTCAGTGGAGCAGGAAGCCACTGTCCTCTCTCAGGATGACAGCATTCCTGCTCCCACCACTGCCACCCAACCTTGCCCTTGTCGCTGCCTATTATCCTGCTTGGATGAGTGCAGCTGCAACAACACTCAAGAAGCTCAACACCATCCAGGACAAAGCAGCCCATTTGATTGGCACCTCATCCACCACCTTAAACATTCACTCCCTCCACCACCGGCGTACCGTGGCTGCAGTGTGTACCATCTGCAAGATGCACTGCAGCAACTCACCAAGGCTCCTTCGGTAGCACCTCCCAAACCCGCGACCTCTTCCACCTAGAAGGACAAGGGCAGCAGGCGCATGGGAACACCACCATCTCCCTGTTCCCCTCCAAGTCACACACCATCCTGACTTAGAAATATATCGCCGATCCTTCATCGTCGCTGGGTCAAAATCCTGGAACTCCCTACCTAACAGCACTGTGGGAGTACCTTCACCACACGGATTGCAGCGGTTCAAGAAGGCAGCTCACCACCACCTTCTCAAGGGCAACTAGGGATGGGCAATAAATGCTAGCCTTGCCAGCGACGCCCAGATCCCATAAGCAAATATCCAGCCAGCCCAGTCTTCTGCCGCCCATGCTGAGATGGTGCAGTCTACAGCCGGGTCTTCCAGGCCCAGAGCTGGTCGAGGGCATCCTGCAAGGCCATCTGAAGTCTCCTGCACGGACACTCCGCAGCCTTCCACCAGCCCTGCTGCAGCCACTGGGCCAACACTTTATAGGAGCACTAGAGTAGGCAAAGACACAGTAACGAGAGGCACTAAGGGATTGCACAAGGGTGAATAGTTAATATTTTTGTTGTAAATATGTGTTCACTGATTATTGATAAATTTATTAATTCAGTTTGGATTCTTTTGTGGTGTGTCTCATTTCAGCTTTGGACTGTGATATGGCCAGTGACAGGGATGGAATGATGGGGATGTGGTGAGCAACAGGGATCTGAGGTTTAATTTATTCAAACCGCAGTCTGATGAGGTGGTCAGGGACTGTCCTCGACCAGCTCTGGTGGTCAGGGACTGTCTTTCCAGAAGGCCGATTGAATGGCTGCTTCCTCCCTCACTCCTGTTCCTCATCCTCTTCGTCGTCCTCCTCGTCTTCCTCCCCCTCCTCCCTCTCTCTCTTCCTCCTCCTGAAGTGGTCCTGCAATCCCTGGTGATCAAGGGCCGGGCCCTCATGATGGCCAAGTTGTGGAGCATGCAGCAGACCACCACGAAATGGGACATCCGCTCAGCCGAGTACTGGAGGGCTCCTCCCCAGCAGTCAAGGCAGCGGAACCGTTAATTGAGCACCCTGATGGTCTGCTTTATGATGTTCCTGGTGGCAGCATGACTCTCATTATATGAGTGCTGGGCAGGAGTGTTGGGGTTGTGGAGGGGAGTCAGGGACCAGGTGGAGAGCGGATAGCCATTGTCTACGACCAGCCAGCCACGGACTTGACGTGGTGGCTGGAAGAGTGCTGCACACCGATCTGGCGCAGGATGAAGGCATCGTGGCTGCTGCCAGGATAGCAGGCATTCACATTGAGGATTCGCTGTCTGTGGTCGCACACCAACTGCACATTAAGTGAGTGGTAGCTGTTGCAGTTACGGAAGATCTCAGGATTGTTATGTGGTGCCCACAAAGCCACGTGGGTGCAGTCAATGGCGCCCTGCACCATGGGGAAGCCTGCTATCCTGGCAAAGCCACATGCACGCTTGTCCTGTTTCTCTCTCTGGTGATGGGGAAGGAAATGTAATCCCTCCTCCTACTGTACAGAGCCTCTGTGACCTCCTGGATGCAGCGATGGACGGCGAACTGCGAGATGTTCGCTATATATCCTGTGGCAGACTGGAAGGATCCTCTGGCAAAGAAATTGAGGGCGACGCTGACCTTGACTGCCACAGAGAGAGCTGTGGCCCTCCCTGATCTGAGGCTGGAGGTCTGGTTACAGGAGGTGGCAGAGTTCGGTGACCAGCTCCTTGGTGAAGCGGAGCCTTCTAATACACTGCTCCTCGCTTAATTGAAGGTCGGAGAAGTGCTGTCAGAATACCCTCGGAGGGTAAGGCCTCCTGTTGAGAGCCCTGATGGCCCTCCTCCTCCCTCTGGCCACATGTTGCAGTCTTTCTCGCTGCCTCCGCTCCCTCCGCAGTAGATCCTGGAGGGTGAGGCGACTGCCAGTACAGCCCCCATTAATGTAACCAAGTGTTGCAGTTTGATTTTTTTAAGAATAAATGTAGCTACTTTTTAGTAGCCACAATGCTCCTGATACTAAATAACGTTGAAATAACGGAATGACACTGTTGCATTAGGTGAAACTGACAAGAAAGCACTGACACTCCACTAACCTACAACTGCGACTCTTTACTGATGATCCCTTTATATAACATCCCTGGAGCCGACATCCTGGTGCTTCACGCCAGCTCTCCCTGTCGCTGTTACCTCCAGGCGCTAAGGTAGGTGGCGACAATCAATTTTGTAGTTCGGGCGGCCAGTGAGCGTTGCACACTCACTGACATCACGATCTACCTAGCGTTGAGGCTCCCAGCGATAACTGTTAGTGGCGGTGCTGCGGGGGGGCGGGGTTTGGCGTGCGGCGCTGGATTCGCCTCGCCCCGGTGATACTGCTCTAGCGCCCCGTTATCGTCATCTGCTGGCGCAAATGGGAGGTGCTAAGGTACTGAATTTTCCCCCCTTCACTCTTATACTCCAATTATTTTGTAACAAAGGCTAACATACTATTTGCTTTCCTAATTGCTTGCTGTACCTGTATGTTAACTTTCAGTGATACGTTTACAAGGACACCCAGGTCCCCCTGAACACCAACATTTCCCAATCTCTCACCATTTAAAAAATGTTCTGCTCTTCTATTTTTCTTACCAAATTGGATAACTTCACATTTCTCCACATTATATGCCATCTGCCATTTTCCTGCCCACTCGTTTAACCTGTCTATATCCCTTTGCAGCCTCTTTGCATCCTGCTCACAACTTACTTTCCCGCCTAGCTTTGTATCATCAGCCAACTTGGATACATTACACTTCGTCCCCTCATCTATGTCATTGTTGTAGATTGTGAATTGCTGAGGCCCAAGCACTGATCCTTGTGGTACCCCACTAGATAAAGCCTGCCAACCTGAAAATGACCCGTTTATTCCTACTCTCTGTTTTCTGTCCATTAATCAATCCTCAATCCATGCTAATATATTACTACCAATCCCATGAGCTGTAATTTTGTGAATAATCTCTTGTGTGCACCTTATTGAATGCTTTCTGAAAATCCAAATACACCACATCCACTGGTTCCCCCTATCTACCCTACTAGTTACAACCTCAAAAAACAGATTTGTTAAACACAATTTCCCTCTCATAAATCTGTGTTGACTCTGCCCAATCATATTATGATTTTCTAAGTCTCCTGTTACCACATCCCTAATAATAGATTCTAGCATTTTCCTTACTACAGATGTCAGGCTAACTGGCCTGTAGTTCCCTGTTTTCTCTCTCCTCCTTTCTTGAATAATGGGGTTACATTTGCTATCTTCCAATCTGCAGGGACCATTCTAGAATCTAGGGAATTCTAGAAGGTCAAAGCCAATGCATCCACTATCTCTGTAGCCACCTCTTTTAGAACCCTAGGATGTAGGCCATCAGGTCCAGGGGATTTGTCGGCTTTTAGTCCCATTAATTTCTTTACTAATATTAATTTCTTTAAGTTCCTCATTCTCACTAGACCCTTGGTTCCCCACTATTTCCGGAATGTTTTTTGTGTCTTCTTCCGTGAAGACAGATACAAAGGGGTGAAATTCGATAAGATCCGAAAACGGGCGCAGGCACTGCGATGCCAGATATGCCCGCGCCCGTTCAGGAAGCGCAAGCAGCACCTCAATTTGGTGCTGCCTGCTAATTTAAATGGTTGCAGCGCACAACCTAGCGACTAATATGCTGCTGACAGGCTGTCCGCTCGGCAGGGGGCCAAAGTTCGCATCGCTGGAGCAAGGCTTCCTTTACTTAAAGGTAGCCTGTTCCTTTTCAAGGCAGTCTCTAACCCTTAAAGCTGAACTGCCTTCTGAAAAAAATTAAAATACTTCAGAACTAGGCAGTCTGCAGCTTTGTAAGCTGAATTGCCTTCTGCACATAAAAAATGCTAAAAATGCTTCAGCAGTAACACAAATGGCTCAATAGGCCAGGGAAAGGGCACCCAGGGTCTTGGACGCAGCACTCCAGCTTTATGCAGGGGTTCAACACTGGAAGAGTGGTCCTCTACCCACAGGGGGCCAAGAGGCCCTCCAGAAAGAAGAATGTGGGACCAGATTGCTGAGGCCATCACTGCCAGCAGTGTCACCGCAGGACCTGGCTCCAGTACCCAAAGATGTTTCATGACCTCAGACGAGTGGTCAAGGTCAGTGATTGCCTCTTCAAAAGCCATCTCCTACCAACTGCACCACTAGCCTCACACACTGCTCACTGCACGATCCCCCCCCCCCCCCATCACTCACCTACCAACAATCTCTGCCAAACACGAGACACACCTCACATTCCTAGCTTCACTTCACCCCCTTGGAAGAGACGGTGCTGGCCATTCTTGGCAGGGGCATGGATGAGCCCTTGGCCAGCAGCGAGGCTGAAAGGATACAAGATGCTGGTATCCTCATACGTTAACCTCCTTTTCACATCCCACTCCCCCTTATCCCACAATCTCATCTGATTTATAAGCTGCGCATGGTGTAAGCCTGCACCTCCTGCTTTACCCCCCTCCCCTCACCGCAAGGCTCCCTTGTGCCTTCCACATTTCAGACACCCAAAAAATCCAAGCTGCCCAGCCAGTGGTTGACCAAAAAAAGGGAAAGGAGAGTGAAGAAGAAGAAACACCGTCACTCAATTTGACACTCCCAGCCACCAGCTCCTCGAGGTCATCCTGCAAGGCCATCTGCAGTGTCCCCCACTGAAAGTCAGCAGCCTTCCACCAGCCATGCTGCAGCCATTGGGGTAGCACTGCATAACATCACTAGGATAGGCAAAGGCACACACAAGACAGTTACTAAGAGAATGCACAAGGGTGATTAGTTGATTTTTTTGGTGTAATATTGGATGCATATATGGATAAAGTTGGATTGGAAAGTTTGCTTTGTGGTGGCTTTTATTTCAGCATTGTGGCCAAGAGGACGCTGTGATGGTCAGTAACAGAGGGAAGGTAAGGTGTGGGACAAATGTTAAAAGGGGAATTGGGGATGTGTTCACTGGTACCGCAGGTGTATGATTCGGTCCCGGATGTCCCGGCCAGAAAGGGGCTGTCTGGGTTGCCTCCTTCCTTCTGCTTCCTCCTCTACTGCTTTTTCCTCTTCTGCTTCCTCCTCCCTCTGTGAGCAGCTTGTCCCCTTTGCTGCCTCTGCTCCATCTCCATGTGATGCTGCAGCCCAAGGCGGACTGCAACTAGAGCCGCCAGGACTGTGAGAAAGTGATGTTCTCAGAGACCTTCCTTTAACAGCCAAAGCCTTGGAAATGTCCAGCAACACTCCCTGCACACTTTAACAACTTTTTAAATGTATTGCACCAAGCCACTACTCCAATAAAATGTAAAAAAAAAAGTCCAAAAGCAAAAATTTAACTTCCCTGAAAGATGTGTGTGTCCCTTTAAGAAGCGCAGGCCGCATCTCTATAGTACTGCTACAGGCACATTCTTCCGTGCGTGGTTTGGAGAGGGCGGTGTCAAGAGCAGCGACATCCAAAATCGCAGTCGTGCGTCAGTTCAGGTGTTGCACATGATTGACGTCACAATCTGTTTCATTTAAATGTGGGCGGCAAGCGCAGGCAATGGCAGCACTGCCACCCTCGCCAAAATGCCGACTGCTGCGTTCCGCGCCAGAAACGGGCAGAAGCGAGGCGACCACCATTTTTTCAGCAAAACCGGCCTTAACGACTGGCAATAAACCTCTCAATTTCATGGCCAAAGTATTTGTTTAATATCTCTGCCATTTCCTTATTCTCCATTTATAATTTCTCCTGTCACAGCCTGTAAGGGACCCACATTTACTTTCGCTAATCTTTTCCTTTTTACATACCGATAGAAGCTTTTACAATCTGTTTTTATGTCTCTTGCTAGTTTACTCTCATATTCTATTTTCCTTTCTTCATCAATTTCTTGGTCCTCCTTTGCTGATTTCTAAAATCCTCCCAATCCTCAGGCTTACTACTCTTTTTGGCAACATTGTAAGCCTCTTCCTTTGATCTAATACTATCTTTAACTTTTCTTGTTAGCCACGGTTGGACCACTTTTCCTGTGGAGTTTTTGTGCCTTAAAGGAATGTATATTTGTTGTAAATTATGTATTAATCCTTTAAATGCTAGCCATTGCTTCTTTACCGTCATACCTTTTAATGTCATTTCCCAATCTACCTTAGCCAATTCGCCCCTCATACCTACGTAGTTTGCTTTGTTTAGATTTAAGACCCTAGTTTCAGATTTAACTAAATTACTCAATATAAAAATTCTATCATATTATGGTCACTCTTCCCTAAAGGTCCCTTTACTACAAGGTTATTAATTAACCCTTTCTGGTTGCACAATACTAGATCTAAAATAACCTGTTCCCTAGTTGGTTCCTCAACATACTGATCTAGAAAACTATTTTGCATACATTGCATGAATTTGTCCTCCACACTATTACTGCAAATTTGGTTTGCCCAGTTTATATGTAGATTAAAGTCCCCCATGATTATTGTATTACCCTTATTACATGTGCCTCTAATTTCCTGATTTATACACTGCCCTACATTACAACTACTGTTTGGGGGCCTTTAAACAACTCCCACCAATGTTTTCTGCCCCTTGCTGTTTCTTAGCTTACCCAAACTGATTCTACTTCTTGATTTTCGAAGCTAAGATCCTTTC
Organism: Squalus acanthias; assembly: GCA_030390025.1. NCBI lineage: Eukaryota > Metazoa > Chordata > Chondrichthyes > Squaliformes > Squalidae > Squalus > Squalus acanthias. The sequence goes on from CM059435.1 coordinate 107,907,557, forward strand.
TCTCTACTGTCTTTATCCCATCCATTATTATGAGGGCTACCCCTCCTCCTTTTCCATATTGCCTATCTCTTCTAAAAGTTAAGTATCCTGGAATATTTAGTTCCCAACCTTGGCCATATTGCAACCACGTCTCCGTAATGGCTATTAGATCAAACCTGTTAATTTCTATCTGCGCTATTAATTCATCTATTTTGTTGTGAATGCTTCGCGCATTCAGATATAGTGCCTTTAGCTTTGACTTATTTCTATTTTTCCCTGATGTCACCGTAGTCACTGATGCCTTATTACCTTTGTTACTCTCTCTGTCCCTTCCTGACCCACTCTGCTTATTTTTACCCAAAACTCTACTCTGCTCTAGAGCCTTGACATTTCTCTCGCTGCTTTTAAATTTACTCTTTCCTGAATCCTCCCACCACCCCTTCATTAGTTTAAAGCCCTGTCTACTGCCCTAGTTATTCAGTTCACCAGGACACTGGTCCCAGCCCAGTTTAAGTGGAGCCCGTCCCAACGGAAGAAGCTCCCTCTTTCCCCAGTACTGGTGCCAGTGCCCCATGAACTGAAACCCCTTCCTCCCACACCACTCTTTGAGCCACGCATTTAAACCTCTAATCTGTTTGTCCCTATGCCAATTTGCACGTGGCTCAGGTAACAATCCAGAGATTATTACCTTTGAGGTTCTGCTTTTTAATTTGGATCCTAGCTCCTCAAACTCCCTCAGCAGAACCTCATTCCTAGTTCTACCTATGTCATTGGTTCCTACGTGGACCACGGCAATTGGATCTTCCCCCTCCCACTCCAAGTTCTCCTCCAGGAGATGTCTTTAACTCTGGCAGGCAACACAACCTTCGGAACTCTCGGTTGCGGCTGCAGAGAACAGTACGTATCTAACAGCTGAAGTTCCTCGAGACACTTACTGCAGACATGGTCGTCCGAGATCGCGATGCTCTCCACAAACTCCCACAAGCTGCAGTTGTGGCACACTACCTGCACTGCCATCCCTATATAACATTGTTTTATTTAATTAATTAAAGTTTATGGGGTAAAAATTCAGTTGGTTGCGCCTCCCGTTAGCGCCTTAAGAGGGCGCTAATGGGGCGCAAAGCCGCTAACGCCCGGGCGCAGCGATGTTTGCGCCGCTTGGGAACTTAACTAGAGATTGTGCGGCGGCGCTAAAACTTACCGCTGCGACCACCTGCGCGCGCAGATTGTGACGTCATTCCATGGTGCAACGCCCTTGTGGCGCCCTGGAGCGGAAATTGAGTGGCGCCCCCTGCCTTACCGCCTGGCGCTTCCAACGACTGGAACGCTATCAATCGCTGTGGGGCTGGGGGGGGCGCTATTTAAAGGGGGCCTCTTCCTGTCTTTTTCTGTGGTCGACATTTTTGCACCACTCGTTCTGAGAGAGAGAGAGAGAGATTCGGAGAGAGAGAAAGAGAGACTTCTACATTGACTCAACGCTTTGTGAGGTAGTTTTGCCTATTGATCCTAACTTCGCTGCTACTTTAGTTGCTGTCCTTCATTACTTTGCTTGCAAAGAGAATATGGGGGCTGCACTGATTGGGGGCGTCGTCCTGCTCCAGCTGAATCGGAGGATACAGAGACGCAGAGAGAGAGTGGCAATGATGGCCAGACGGAGGAGGGCCATCAGGCGTATGTACAGGAGAGCTTACCCTCCCAGGGTATATCGTGAACAGCTCTCCTACATCCATATGTCCGAGGAGCTGTGTTTGCGAAGGCTGCGATTCAGCAAGGAGGTGGTCACTGAGCTCTGCCACCTGCTGCAGCCAGATCTGCAGCCTCAACTGAGGTCCAGGACGTCTCTGTCGGTGGCAGTGAAGGTCACAGTGGCTTTGAACTTTTACGCTACTGGCTCATTTCAAGCTGCTGCTGGGGACCTCGCCAATATCTCCCAGTTCGCGGTGCATTGCTGCATCCGGCAGGTCACAAATGCCCTCTTTAAAAGGAGACGAGAGTTCATCTCTTTCCCCATGACCCCAGACAAGCAGCGTGACCGCGCTCTGGGCTTTGCGAGGGTAGCGGGCTTCCCCATGGTGCAGGGCGCCATTGACTGCACGCATGTGGCTTTGCGTGCTCCGCATGAGAATGCCGAAGAATTCAGGAACAGAAAGGGGTTCCATTCCTTGAATGTCCAGTTGGTCTGTGACCACAGACAGCTGATACTCGCTGTCAATGCCCACTATCCTGGCAGCTGCCACGATGCTTTTATCCTGCGGCAGACTACTGTGGCAGAACTTTTCGAGGCACCGCATCAGCCAGTTGGTTGGCTTCTCGGGGACAAGGGGTATCCATTGAGCACCTGGCTGATGACACCGCTCCGTACGCCCAACACCCCTGCTGAGCTGCGGTACAATGAGAGCCATCAAGCTACCAGGAACGTAATTGAGCGCACAATCGGCGTGCTGAAGCAACGGTTCCGCTGTCTGGACCATTCTGGAGGAGCCCTGCAGTACTCGCCTGAGCGAGTATCCAACTTCGTAGTTGTGTGCTGCATGTTGCATAACATGGCAATCCTCAGGATCCAGCCAATGCCACCAGGCCTTGGAGCACCACCAGAGGAGGAGGAGGAAGAGGAGGAAGAGGACGAGGAGGATGATCATCAGCAGCACCAAGGCGGGAGGGCGGCCCACAATGGTCAAACTGCAAGGGCCGTCCGTCAACGGCTAATAGCAAGCTGCTTCTAGGGCCCCTGCTGTGGAAATGGCTTCTGCCATTGCTAACAACATCAATGAACCCAGCACGCAACCCCTAAGCCGGCCAAGGCACCAATAATTCCAACCACCAACCATGTATATTTTGAATACAGAAACTTATTTATTTTACAAACTCTGTGTGTGTCAATTCCTCATGACAAACTCATAGAAGTAAACACAAAAAAACAGTCAATAACATAACTGGTTCTCACAACCTGGAGATAATGTCCAAAACACTAAACAAAAGTTGGACCATGAACCTCGACCTTTAATAAAAAAATGACCAGCATTTTGTCACACCTCCTACTTTTTGCCCTTCGAGGGTGATCTCCTTCCCTTGCGCACTTCCCCCCTTCTAACCCTACTGCTCCTCCGTAATGGGACCTCAGTGGCTGCAGCAAGGCTGGTGGAAGGCTGCTGCTCGTCAGACCCTGACACTGCAGATGCCCCTGAAGGACAGCCTCGACCAGTTCTGGGCCTGGCGGGCCCGGCTGCAGACTGCACCAACTCTGCATGGGCGGCAGCAGTCTGTCCTACAGGCGGTGGCAAGTGCAGTGGAGAAGTGACAGTGTTGGCAGCAGGAATGCTGTCATCGTGAGAGAGGACAGCAACTCCCTGCTCGCCCGACACACTGGCACTCCCACGGGGCAGCACTTCAGCATCCGGAGCAATCTGCCGGAGAACAGATTGCTGGCCTGCTGCGGCGCGGTGACAGCCCTGGGGACATGTGCACGAACCATCGAGGTTGGCAGCAGTCTGTGCTCGCGTGGCCTCAATCTGAGTCTGTATGAGAGCAGTCAGAGATGGGATCACGGCAGCAAGTGACTGAATTGCAGCACTAAGCGTTAGTGTGGCATCCGCCTGTGCTACAGCGAAGTGCTCCACACTCCTTGCCAGTGACTCAATGCATTCGGGCACCCTTCCCACTGCACCCATGAGCTCAGTGTGCATGCCCACCGCCTGGGTGTTCATTTCTGCGATCAGCCGCTCCTCCTCTGCGTCCATTGCAGTAGGAGTGTCTGGCATACTCTCCCTCTGGGGAGAAGGCCCCCGTTCTTCCCTACCCCCCCCATGGCGTTGCTGCAGCCCGCTGGGTCCTGGAGCTTCACCCTCATCAGACCCTTCCCCCCTGCTCCCCTCCAGGGAAGGCGTGTTCCCAGTGTGGGCATGGGCTTCCTCGGGAGAGGGTGGCACTGATGCTCCGGCTTCCTCTTCCTCCTCAGCTGCAGCATCACTCCCAGTGGCAGCTTCAGGGCCCGTCTCCTCAGCTGGTGAATCACCATCTGAAAGCAGGGAGGTACAAGAGTGGCTTTAGCGTGAGGACAGGGTGGCAGTAAGGGAGGAATAAGTGCAGAGAGTTAGCAAGTTGGATTGAAAGTGTCAAAGGCTGGTGTTGTGAGGGACAAGTGGAAGGACAGAGGACAAAAAGGTGATGACCTTACCATTGCTGTCCAGAACGGGGTCGGCGTCTCCAGTGGCGACGGGACCGATCACCCGGCTTGCCACAATCCTGTGGACGCGCTCCTCAAGATCGCTGAGGGGTTGCAGCTGAGGCCGCCCTCCACCTGTCCGTAGCTGCTGTCTCCAATTATGCGCCAGCTTGGCCTGTAAGAAAAAGGACAGCATCTGAGTAAATATACAGCCATGGTCTTGCCTGATGTGCCTCCCATAGGTGAATAGCCCTTACTGTATACAGCCATGGTCTTGCCTGATGTGCCTCCCATAGGTGAATAGCCCTTACTGTATGCAAAGTGTGGAATGCGTGTGTGTGTGTTTGATGAAAGGGCCATAGGTGTTGGATGAGTGTTGTGCATTGGGGTTTTAAGACCCTCTGGCCATAGAGTGAGGTTGAGATGGAGGGATGGAGAGGTATTGAGAAAAAGCCACTCACCCTGACGACCCGAGTGAGGTCGTTGAACTTTTTGCGGCATTGAGTATGGGTCCTGGGCACCATGCTCCTGGAGGAGACGCTCTGAGCCACCTCCCTCCACACTCTTCTGAACTCGCGTGGCAAAGGCCTCCTGCCACTCTCAGGGAAGAGCATACATCTTCTGCGCTCCACCGCACCAACCAGAGCATCCAAGGCCCGCTCGGTGAAGCGATGAGCGCGTTCTCTCACCCTCTCCATGCTTGGCAGCAAAATGGATTCACAGGTCTCTCCAGGCCGAGATTCAAGGCTGCAATGAGCAGGGTGTGGCTGGGGAGCAAGTTGACCCCCCCCGCTTTAAGAAGTGGCCGGCGCCAGTGTGTCTGTGTTCCCTCGTTAACTGGCAGCAGCTGCGCTGCGCTCGCGCGCTGAGTTAGCGCCTCACTCCTTGGCCTTTGCGCCTTAAGACAGGTGTGCAGCGCCTGATTTAGCGCTCCACTCACCTCCCGGGGCGGTAAAAGTGAAGTTTCCAGTCAGTGCCGATAATTAGCGCCAGGCGCTAATATTTGCGTCCAGACGATATTTGCGCCCCAAATGGGGCGCGACCTAATTTTTACCCCTATGTATTTAATTGACTTAGCTTATAGTTTAGTCATTTAACTAATTACTTGATCTAGTTTAAGTTATAGGTAAATTAAATTAAATATTTACCTGTAACACAATCCACTACAAGTATTGAAGGCAAAAAGCAGTACCTCCTCCCCCTCTGCACTGAATTCCCACTCTCTCCAAATACCCAACTTTTACGCTCTGTTTAGGTGCACTCTGCTTAAGACCACTCTGTGCGTTAGCAACAGGAGCTGGTGCTCCTATGCATTGCAATAAGTTGCCATTCCCCCATGTGCAACAACCAGTTAGCTATTTTTGAAAGGTTTGCTTAATTTTGATTAGTGCCATGTTTGATTAGTGATATTACAAATCTAGGCTGACACTACAGTGCAGTACTGAGGGAGTGCTGCATTGTCGGAGGTGCCGTCTTTCAGATGAGATGTGAAACCGAGGTCCCATCTGCCATCTCAGGTGGACGTAGAAGATCCCATGGCACTATTTTGAAGAAGAACAGGGGAGTTCTCCCTGGTGTCCCGGCCAATATTTATCCCTCAATCAACATCATTGAAAACAGATTATCTGGTCATTATCACATTGCTGTTTGCGGGAGCTTGCTGTGTGCAAATTGGCTGCTGCGTTTCCTACATTACAACAGTGACTACACTTCAAAAGTACTTCATTGGCTGTAAAACACTTTGGGATGTCCTGAGGTCGCGAAAAGCGTTATATAAATGCAAGACCCTGATTCCATAAGTCTCTCACTCTACTGGTGAGGGGCCACTTCCACTGCACATGTTGCAGTCAGAAATGATCTAATTTCCCAAGAGGGCCTGAAACGGGCGTTCGGTCCCACATTTGCACAGGCAATGGGCCGAATGCTAGTTTCAGGCAGGTGCCCTAGCACTCTCCTGGTGCGGACTGAGAGAATGCTCTCCGCATGCCATATTGCATCCTTTAGTGTCCTTGTTTCGCCTGTACACCAGGTGCTGCACTATCCAATTTCTAGGCCATGTAGTCCGCTATTTTCTGGCTGCTGAACCTGTGGTGCAAGTGAAGTGAAGGCGTCAGCAAAAATCATTGGTTTAGCGATCCTGAACTTACTGTTAATGAACTGAATGAAGTCAGTTTAACGCTATTAATCTGATTTATCAAACAATTTGGTTTAGGAGGCAATCAGAAGTTATCTTTGCATTGATTGAGTAAATAATGAATAAATTAATCCAAATTAAGACGTATTTCAATTTGATGCAAATTTCGATTATGTTTCAAATGCGGAATTCCAAAGAGAGAAAGCAGAGAAGAAATGAGATGCTCGGTGGTTCTATACAAAAGTCTTCAGGTGAATCCTGAGTGAGCAGTGCTCTTGCCCACCCTTGGACTGCTCCTCTGATTTTGAGCCAATTTCCTGGGGTCAGGGTAATTTTCATAATTTGGGGGGGAGGGAGCACTGGGCCATTTAGGCAGCTGGCGGGTCGCCCACCTCTGGTGCGGGGGGTGGGACCATTACCGTAACGCCTGCTGTGATGGAGTATGCCTGGTGGTGCCAGTTGAGGAATAACTTTTATTTTGGTAAATGTTAAACTGGCTAAAATTACTATCAAAGCAGCCCTTTCAACTTGAAGCCTCCACCACAGCAATGCTGGATGCCAACAATGCACCAGTGCCCTCTGTGTCCAGGGTTGTTAAAATGAAAATGACAAAGAAATATGTTGCATGAATGTATTCCCATTACTTCCATCTAATTATAATACATCTATCCATATTTAGACAGACATAATCTGCCCCATAAGTCACTTCTGGAGGAAAATGCTGGAAAGAACTTTAGGTGCTCGGAGCCAGTGGGACCGCCCACCCAGGTTACATGTGTTCCCGCCCCCCCCCCACGCCACCCGTGTCCCTACGCTTGTGTCTACTCCATGTCTATCACATACCAGCCATCACACTTTATTACAGATAATAACAATCTTTGAAACACAATAAGAGGAAATCTTTGCACTGGTGATTGGTGGTGGTGGGAATTTATTCTTCGGATATCCCCCCGCTCCCCCCTCCCCAGCACAGGCACAATGGACCGACTGGCCTCGTTCTGTGCTGCAAGAATCTATGAATGATTCTATAATGGAGAGATGAGGGCTAGCCTTGGGCTAGAAGTGTTTTTGTATCATCATTTTTCGGGATGTGGGCGTCGCTGGCAAGGCCAGCATTTATTGCCCATCCCCAGTTTGCCGTTGAGAATGTGGTGGTGAGCCGCCGCCGCCTTGAAGTCCATGCGGTGAAGGTACTCCCACAATGCTGTTAGGTAGGGTATGCCAGGATTTTGATCCAGCGACAATGAAGGAACACAGACGCGAAACAATAGGAACTGGCAGGAGAAATCGCAGACTGCAAATTAACGTGTGATCCCAATTCAGGAGCAGTGCTATTTTGTGAGTTCATTAAGATTGGAGAATAACAGGAAGCAGGGAACTCACTCAGACAGACAATGTAAAAAAAAATTACAAGAGACAATTCTTTGCAATGGTTGACGACTTTTTTTAAAAAAGTGGTCAGAAAAGTGCAGCAGCACAAAACCCTCTTGATTAGGATTGGCAATGACATTTTTATGTTCACAGGAGTGTGGCGATTCCATTAACTTTCCTATTGAATATGGGAATTGCGATAGATCTGGGAGGACTAAAATTTCACTACAGATTGAAATAGTAACAAGTCCTATCTTTGCTTGTTACATCATTATTGATTCCACAACAATGCTATTATAGGCAAATCTGATTACCTGCTATATATTTTTTATCTGTCTTGATTAACTGAATATAATAGGCTTCCACTGTATTTTATTTCTTTTCCTTGTGAATTTCTCAGAATATCTCTTGTATAAGTAGAGAAAAAAGAAAGACTTGCATTTCTATAGCACCTTTCATGACCTCAATGTCCCAAAGCACCCCCAAAGCGTGAGAAAAGGATTCACCAGCTCCGAGGGGGCTGAAATTCAAATAATAATATTGGTCAAAGAGCAACAATTACCCTTTGAGGGAAGCTGGATTTTATGAGCCTGTTCTCCAAACTACAGTCAGTTCAAGGAGGCCCAACAATATTTCCCAGCACAGCATGGAATGGCCAATGAAATGCAGCCTTTCCAGCATTGCCCACATCCTGAGAAGAATGTTTTAAAAAGGGAATGGGACTCAGTGCAAGATGTGGGGGCAAAATTTTAGACGAGTTACAATTTATAGAGGCATAATTCAGGAGGCCGGCATTAGTGGGAAGGTAGGAGTGGCGCCAAGCAAGGAATTGCTTTGTACCAGACAATAAACTGCAATAGTACATGTCATATTACTACAACAACAACAACAACTTGTATTTATATAGCGCCTTTAACGTAGTAAAACGTCCCAAGGCGCTGCACAGGAGTATTTTAAGACAAAGAAATTTGACACCGATCCACATAAGGATAAATTAGGGCAGGTGACCAAAAGCTTGGTCAAAGAGGTAGGTTTTAAGGAGCGTCTTAAAGGAGGAAAGAGAGGTAGCGAGGCGGACAGGTTTAAGGAGGGAATTCCAGAGCTTAGGGCCTAGGCAACAGAAGGCACGGCCACCAAAGGTTGAGCGATTATAATCGGGGATCCTCAAGAGGGCAGAATTAGATGAGCGCAGATATCTCGGAGGGTGGTGGGGCTGAAGGAGATTACAGAGATAGGGAGGGGCGAGGCCATAGAGGGATTTGAAAGCAAGGATGAGAATTTTGAAATCGAGGCGCTGCTTAACTGGGAGCCAACGTAGGTCAGCGAGCACAGGGGCGATGGGCGAACGGGACTTGGTGCGAGTTAGGACACGGGCAGCCGAGTTTTGGATGACCTCAAGTTTATGTAGAGTGGAATGTGGGAGGCCAGCCAGGAGTGTGTTGGAATAGTTAAGTCTAGAGGTAACAAAGGCATGGATAAGGGTTTCAGCAGCGGATGAGCTGAGGCAGGGGTGGAGACGGGCGATGTTACAGAGGTGGAAATAGGCGGACTTTGTTATGCTGCGGATATGTGGTCGGAAGCTCACTTCAGGATCAAATATGACACCAAGGTTGCGAACAGTGCGGTTCAGCCTCAGACAGATGTTAGGGAGAGGGATGGAGTCAGTGGCTAGGGAACGGAGTTTGTGGCGGGGACCGAAAACAATGGCTTCGGTTTTCCCAATATTTAATTGGAGAAAATCTTTGCTCATCCAGAACTGTATGTCGGACAAGCAGTCTGACAATTTAGAGACCGTGGAGGGGTTGAGAGGAGAGGTAGTGAGGTAAAGCTGGGTGTCTTCAGCGTACATGTGGAAACTGACGCTGTGTTTTCGGATGATGTCGCCAAGGGGCAACATGTAGATGAGAAATAGGAGGGGGCCAAGGATAGATCCTTGGGGGACACCAGAGGTAACGATGCGGGAGCGGGAAGAGAAGCCATTGCAGGTGATTCTCTGGTTACGATTAGATAGATAAGAATGGAACCAGGCGAGTGCAGTCACACCGAGCTGGACGACGGTGGAGAGGCGTTGGAGAAGGATGGAGTGGTCAACCGTGTCAAAGGCTGCAGACAAGTCAAGAAGGACGAGGAGGGACAGTTTACCTTTGTCACAGTCACAAAGGATGTCATTTGTGACTTTGATGAGAGCCGTTTCGGTACTGTGGCAAGGGCGGAAACCTGATTGGAGGGATTCAAACATGGAACTGCGGGAAAGATGGGCACGGATTTGGGAGGAGACAACACGTTCAAGGACTTTGGAGAGGAAAGGGAGGTTGGAGATGGGGCGGTAGTTTGCAAGGACAGAGGGATCAAAGTTTGGTTTATTGAGGAGAGGGGTGATGACGGCAGATTTGAGGGAGAGGGGGACAGTACCTGAGGAGAGAGAACCGTTAACAATATCAGCTAACATGGGAGCCAGAAAAGGAAGTTGGGTGGTCAGCAGTTATTATTAGGACAAAACCATAATATGTTTAGATAAAATATTCAGTGATGTGCAGAAAGAAGAGAAGCCGGTTCTTTGTAACTGGATTCAAACAGCTAACTTGAAGAACTGTGAATTATGCAATTAAATAAAAGAACCACCAGATGGTGCCAAACTCTAACAAACGTGCATGGAAATTATAATGAAGGCTAGCGAAGGTAAAATGATTGAAATAACAACAATAGGCTCTAAAATCTCAGGGTCGCTCCACTGGTACAGTTATAGCAGAACAGGAATCATACGCTGTCGCTGACCACCACTCCTGACCCAAGCACAGCCTCCTTTGTCAGAGGGCCTATATAAAAAAAAAATGAAAAGGCTCAATCAAGGAGAAATTTGCAGGGCGATGGGCAAAGAATAGGGGAGTGGGACTGATTGGTAGCTCTTTCAACGAGCCAGCATAAACACGATGGGCCGAGTGGCCTCCTTCTCTGCTGTATGATTCTATGATTCTAATTCCTGGATCTTTCAGGCCATAATCCCTGACTCGAGACCCTACTGCACCCATTTCTGTGCTACAGCACCTGGATGCTGGTTTCTGTCCGGTGCCAAGGAGGCAGGAGCAGCGGGAATTCCAACAGGCCGTGGAGCGGCAGAGAAGTTAAGTCACATTGGCAATCAGCAAGGGTGAAGTGGTTGAACCAGTGCCAGCTGCAGGTGAGTGCTTGCAGGTAAAAGCTGTGCCCTGAGACAAAAGCTGCTTCGGTCCCAAGAAGCTCATGACTCCATAGGCTAGCCAGGCACCACTGACATCCCTGACCAGCCTCAAATATCACCTCAGCGGAGTACCAGGATAAGTTTAAGAACAGCACTGAGAGGCACCAGAGATAGCATGGTGGAAAAAGAAAAACTTGTTGCAAATATATATGTGCAGAGTAAAAACACTTTACGATGTTATGAAGTTATGATGGGCAATAAATGCTGGCCTTGCCAGCGACGCCCAGATCCCATAAATGAATTTTAAAAAAGTATGTCTATTCTTTGGATTTAGTGTTTGAGAGGATGTTTGGAGGTCAATTTGCAGCAGTGCACAGAGTTCCTTCTAGGTCTCCTTAACAACTGTTGTTTCCTCAAGCGGACCTCTTCTGATACATCCTCAAGGGAACAGTGTGGTCTGCAGACTCTGGTGGGTTGGGTACTCCCTAACTGCTTTGGTGTAGTTTGATCCCGCTTGCCTCTTTCATTTCCTCTTCCTCTTGCTCCTGTTCTGCCTCCGTTATGAGGATTATATATGGCAATGGTCATAGTGAACCCCTGATAAGGGCTCCATAACAAAAAGGGGGGAGAAGTAAAGGATTTTTCTACCTGAAATTGCTGAAAGGCATTTTGTGGAATTCTTTTTTAAGCAGCACACTGGAAAGGAAACAAAAACGAATTGTATCAGTCAAAGCTAATATTTCAGACACAGTTGGTAGACAGTCTAAGCATGTGAATTTAGCCACTTCCTGATTTGACAAGCCATACAGATAATTCTGGCGAATTTGGCTTAAATATTAGAATTTCTGGGACAGCAGGATTTTTTCCCCTCATTCTTCTATCATTTTCCTCCATGCACCACTTGGGGGGTGGGCACGTTTTCTGCCAGCAGCCAATTCCTCCGGAATTTAGTGTATTTTTGAACGGGTGTAAATCTGACGTACTTGATTTATGCATCAAAGTCAGACCTCATATGCCAGACCGAACCCACTTTTACGTTCCCCCCCCCCCAAAAAAAATCACAGAATCTTGGCTCCAATATATGCTGCGTCTTGGACTTAGATATAGGACAGCTGGTACATGTTAATAATTTAATTATTCATTAGGTAAAATCTTATTAAGAGCCAAATCTGATGTGGGATCCACTCTAGAAATCACATGAAGAAAAAGCTGTGTTTGCCTCAAAGTGGGTGATTCAATTGCTCGAGAGGATGGAAATCTATGTTAAAGTAATTGATTAATTAACCAAGTTGGAGGCAAAATCCTTCTTCGTTCTGTCAGAGGGCCACTATAAACAGCAGGGGCGCTGTGTACTGTAGTACTAAACATTTCATTATCTTTGTTTAAAAATGATAGTTTATTTTTTACATAGAACCTGTGATATGTTCCGAATGCAAGTGACAGAATGGGCCAGACTTTGCTGCCAAAATAACGGCGAGTTTAATGGTGTACACCGTTATTGATGGGTAAATCGTCCAGCAACTTGTGGCGAGGAAGAGGTACCCCGTGAATTGTGAATCTCCACAAGTTGCTCTGGAAACGGCAGCTCGCCCTCAAGCTCCCCGTGAGTTTCAAGAAATTGCTGCATTCGCACATTAATTGCCCCACTCTGCATGGCCTCACTCCACTCTGCCCCACTCCACTCTACTCTACTCTACTCCACTCTTCCCCACTCCACTCCACTCTGCCCCACTCCACTCTACTCTACTCCACTCCACTCTTCCCCACTCCACTCCACTCTGCCCCACTCCACTCTACTCCACTCCACTCCACTCTTCCCCACTCCACTCCACTCTGCCCCACTCCACTCTTCCCCACTCCACTCCACTCTGCCCCACTCCACTCTACTCTACTCCACTCCACTCTTCCCCACTCCACTCCACTCTGCCCCACTCCACTCTACTCCACTCCACTCCACTCTTCCCCACTCCACTCCACTCTGCCCCACTCCACTCTTCCCCACTCCACTCCACTCTTCCCCACTCCACTCCACTCTGCCCCACTCCACTCTGCCCCACTCCACTCTGCCCCACTCCACTCTGCCCCACTCCACTCTGCCCCACTCCACTCTGCCCCACTCCACTCTACTCTACTCCACTCCACTCTTCCCCACTCCACTCCACTCTGCCCCACTCCACTCTACTCTACTCCACTCCACTCTGCCCCACTCCACTCTACTCTACTCCACTCCACTCTTCCCCACTCCACTCCACTCTACCCCACTCCACTCTACCCCACTCCACTCTGCTCCATTCTACTCCGCTCCACCCCACTCCACTCTGCCCCGCTCCACTCCACTCCACTCTGCTCCACTCTACTCCGCTCCACTCTACCCCACTCCACTCTGCCCCACTCCACTCCACTCTACTCCACTCCACTCTGCCCCACTCCACTCTGCCCCACTCCACTCTGCCCCACTCCACTTCGCACAGCCCCACTCCACTTCGCACAGCCCCACTCCACTTCGCACAGCCCCACTCCACTTCGCACAGCCCCACTCCACTTCGCACAGCCCCACTCCACTTCGCACAGCCCCACTCCACTTCGCACAGCCCCACTCCACTTCGCACAGCCCCACTCCACTTCGCACAGCCCCACTCCACTTCGCACAGCCCCACTCCACTCCGCACAGCCCCACTCCACTCCGCACAGCCCCACTCCACTCCGCACAGCCCCACTCCACTCCGCACAGCCCCACTCCACTCCGCACAGCCCCACTCCACTCCGCACAGCCCCACTCCACTCCGCACAGCCCCACTCCACTCCGCACAGCCCCACTCCACTCCGCACAGCCCCACTCCACTCCGCACAGCCCCACTCCACTCCGCACAGCCCCACTCCACTCCGCACAGCCCCACTCCACTTCGCACAGCCCCACTCCACTTCGCACAGCCCCACTCACACAGCCCCACTCCACTCTACCCCACCCCACTCTGGCCCACTCCACTCTGGCCCACTACACTCACCGCAGAAAGTTAGGCCTGGTACTTAACAGCGTAAGTACCTTTTTAATGACGAGATTTATGTTTCTGCAATGCCACTCAACCTCTCCGGCCCAGAAAGGGATCAGTTGAAACTGTGGAGTCTCATTCCTGCAGCTAGTAAATTGTTGTTAGAGATTTTTAAAATAAAAAAATGAAATGTTTAATTTTTTTTACTTTTCCTTTCTGCCTTTTTTTCTCTCTCTTAATCAACTCTTTCTTTCCCTCTTTATTTCTCTTTCTGTACCGGATTTGACTCTAAATCACCCAATTTCCTTCTCTGTCCTTGCTCTGTTTCTGACTTGAATCCTTAAATCTCATTGGTTAAGGAGAGAGACTGTTAGTCCCGTCATTCACCAAGGTCCCAGATGCCCCGTTGCCCTCACTGTGCCATTATCAGCTCGCACCTCCAGCAAATTATGTAATTTATTCTCTATTTTATTTTGTACAATATACACAAGTGATATTTTATCTTGTAAAATATTTGGGGGGTGAAATTTGGTTATGGCCCGTTTGGGGGCGGCAACCGAATTATCGCCGGAGATTTAAGCGCAGAAAGTACCGCTCCGGCCGCGAAATTTGGCTTACCGCCCCGGCAAGGAAGTGGTGAGACGTGCTGCCAGGCTGCGCGATGGTGGCTACAGACCACGCCAAGGGCCACCACGGAGGGCCGACCTGGAGGTCAGCCAAAAAAAATTAAATGGCGGCGCGGGTCGTGGCCGCACCTCCCTTTAATTAGTGTCCCGCGAGCGGCCCGGCTCGCGACCTGCGAGGCTGGCGCTGACACCGTCTGCGGCAGCCTCGCGGGGCGCAGACGAATTTCTGCTGCGTGGCGGTAAGGGGTCGCGGCGGGGCGCTATGGGGGTCGCGTCGCGTGCCGATGACGTCATCACCGGCAGCGCAGCGGCCCGGGGCGCTACCGGTGGGGGAACGGCGCGATCAGCTAACGCCTCAGTAGCGCCCCGCCGAATTTCTCGGGGGCCCCCGCCCAGGCGATAAGCCCTTTGCGCCCCGTTAGCGCCCCCCAGAGGCACTAACGGCAGGCGCAAAGGAGCCAAATTTTGCAGCCTTGGTGTTATTTGAGGGTGTATATATATCCAGATAATTAAAAGTCACCGGTAATGAAAACCAATGGGTGTGTGATTGACAATTAATGCCTCAAGTCTGAAGTGCAAAATGCTGGCAGTAAATCTCCATGCCTTAACAACAATAAAAACTTGCATTTATATAGTAACTTTAACGTAGTAAAACGTCCCAAGGCACTTCAGAGGAATGTTATCAAACAAAATTTATTAGGCCCTCTTGGCAGGCATAGGTTCCGTTGGGCCTATCAGGAGGCATACTGGGTGGAATTTCTCAGGGAAGCCCAGGTTCTCCCCTAGCCATGGCCCCTTGATGTAGGATGTTCTGGTAGTAGATCCACCTTAGCCACCTCTATTTCCTGGATTCTCGACATGGAGCAGAATCCCGCCAGAACTGAGTTGCACCCAATTTGCGCCCCCCACCTCCCCCGCCCCCTGCCCCTGCCGCCGCTCTCCCCCCACCCCTTCCTCTCAGGAATGCCTGAGATGCACCCAGCACAAGAACAGAATTTCAGGCTCTATATGGAGGCTGGATTTAGGAGTACATGACCAAAATATTTGAATGGAGCTGCCACTTTTGAATTATACCTATCAGGAATGTTTACTTGGTACATAACATAAGAACATAAGAAATAGGAGCAGGAGTAGGCCAATCGGCCCATCGAGCCTGCTCCGCCATTCAATAAGATCATGGCTGATCTGATCCTAACCGCCAATCTACTATCTATCACAGAAACATCTCCTGCATCTAACAGAATTGCACACACGAAATAGGAGCAGAATCAGGCTACACAGTCCCTGGGCCCGCTCCACTACCCACAGGGCCATGACCGATCCGAACCTAGACTCATGTCCAAATTCCTGCCCGCTCCCCGTAACCCTTAATGCCCTTTACTTCTAGGAAACTGTCTATTTCTGTTTTAAATTTAATTAATGTTGTAGCTTCTACAGCTTTTTGTGGCAGCATATTCCATGGACCTACCACCCTCTGAGTGAAGTAGTTCCTCCTCATCTCAGTTTTGAAAGAGCAGCCCCTTATTCTAAGACTATGTCCCCTAGTTCTCGTCTCACCCGTCATCGGGAACATCCTCCCCGCATCCACCCGATCCAACCCCTTCACAATCTTATATGTTTCAATAAGATCGCCTCTCATTCTTCTGAACTCCAATGAGTAGAGTCCCAATCTACCCAACCTCTCCTCATATGACCACCCCCTCATCTCCGGGATTAACCGAGTGAACCTTTTTTGCACTGCCTCGAGAGCAAGGATGTCTTTCCTTAAGGGGACATAGACAGGCTAAGTAAGTGGGCAGAGATTTGGCAGATGGAATACAGCACTGGAAAGTGTGAGGTGATGCACTTTGGCAGGAAAAATCCTAGAGCAATTTATTATCTTAATGGCAAGAAACTGGAGAGTACTGAAGTGCAAAGGGATCTGGGGGTCCTGGTGCACGAAACTCAAAAGGTTAGTATGCAGGTGCAGCAAGTGATTAAGAAGGCAAATGGAATGTTGGCTTTCATTGCTAGGGGGATAGAATATAAAAATAGGGAGGTATTGCTTCAGTTGTACAAGGTATTGGTGAGAGACCCAGCACTGACCACTAGTCACTGATTGCCAGTCCGAGAATGAACCATTTATCCCAACTCTTTGCTTTCTGTTAGATAGCCAATCCTCTATCCATGCCAGAATATTACATTAGAAGATAAATATGAAATGAGATGAAAATGCATGCCTTTAATACTGTTGCCTAATTGTTCATAGAGTCATAGTTATACAGCACCGAAAGAGGCCCTTCAGCCCATCGTGTCCGCGCCGGCCATCAAGCCCTATCTATTCTAATCCCATTTTCCAGCACTTGGTCCGTAGCCTTGTATGCTATGGCGTTTCAAGTGCTCATCTAAATGCTTCTTGAATGTTGTGAGGGTTCCTGCCTCTACCACCCTTTCAGGCAGTGAGTTCCAGATTCCAACCACCCTCTGGGTGAAAAGGTTTTTACTCAAATCCCCTCTAAACCTCCTGCCCCTTACCTTGAAACTATGCCCCCCCGGTTATTGACCCCTCTACTAAGGGGAAAAGTTCCTTTCTATCTACCCTATCTATGCCCCTCATAATTTTGTACACCTCAATCAAGTCTCCACTCAGCCTTCTCTGCTCTAAGGAAAACAACCCCAGCCTGTCCAGTCTCTCTTCATAGCTGAAGCGCTCCAGCCCAGGTAACATCCTGGTGAATCTCCTCTGCACCCTCTCCAATGCAATCACATCCTTCCTATAGTGTGGCGACCAGAACTGCACACAGTATTCCAGCTGTGGCCTAACTAGCGTTTTGTACAGCTCCATCATAACCTCCCTGCTCTTCTATTCTATGCCTCGGCTAATGAAGGCAAGTATCCCATATGCCTTTTTAACCACCTTATCTACCTGTCCTGGCTGCCTTCAGGGGTCTATGTACATGCACACCAAGGTCCCTCTAATCCTCTGTTCTTCCTAGGGTCCAACCATTCATTGTGTATTCCCTTGCCTTGTTAGTCCTCCCAAAATGCATCACCTCACACTTTTCAGAGTTAAATCCATTTGCCACTGTTCTGCCCATCTGACCAACCCGTCTATATCGTCCTGTAGCCTAAGGCTTCCCTCCTCGCTATTTACCACTCCACCAATTTTTGTGTCATCTGCGAACTTACTGATCATGCCTCCTACATTCAGATCTAAATCATTAATGTATACTACAAACAGCAAAGGACCCAGCACCGATCCCTATGGTACACCACTGGACACAGGCTTCCAGTCAGAAAAACAACCTTCGACCATCACCCTCTGCCTCCTGCCGCTAAGCCAATTTTGGATCCACTGTGCCAAATTGCCCTGGATCCCATGGGCTCTTACCTTCTTGACCAGTCTCCCATGCGAGACTTTGTCAAAAGTCTTACTGAAGTCCATGTAGACTACATCAACTGCACTACCCTCATCCACACACCTAGTCAGCCCCTCTCAAAATTCAGTCAAATTGGTTAGACATGATCTCCCCCTGACAAAGCTATGTTGACTATCCTTGATTAATCCTTGCCTCTCCAAGTGGAGACTAATTCTGTCCCTCAGAATTTTTTCCAATAATTTCCCTACCACTGATGTTAGGCTCACTGGCCTGTCATTCCCTGGTTTATCCCTACTACCCTTGAATAATGGTACTACATTGGCTGTCCTCCAGTCCTCTGGCACCTCCCCTGTGGCCAGAGAGGTTCTGAAAATTTGTGTCAGAGCCCCTGCATACTCCTCCCTTGCCTCACACAGCAGCCTGGGATACATCTCGTCTGGGCCTGGGGATTTATCCACTTTTAAGCCCGCTAAAACCGCTAGTACCTCCTCCCTCTCAATACTAATTTGTTCAAGTATATCACAATTCCCCTGCTTGATTTCTATGCCTACATTGTCCTTCTCCATAGTGAACACAGATGCAAAATATTCATTTAAAAGCTCACCCACATCTTCCAGCTCTACACACAGATTGCAACTTTGGTCCCTAATGGGCCCTACTCTTTCCCTGGCTATCCTCTTGCCCTTAATATACTTATATACCTTGGGATTTTCCTTTATTTTGCCCGCCAGTGTTTTTTCATGCCCCCTCTTCGCTCTCCTAATTTCTATACTCCTCTAGGGCTTCCACTGTTTTTAGTCCTTTGTATCTGCCAAAAGCCTCCCTTTTTTTCCTAATCCATTCTTGTATATCCCTTGACATCCAGGGTTCCCTGGGCTTGTTGGTCCCACCCTTGACCTTTACGGGAACATGTTGGCGTTGTACTCTCTCTATTTCCTTTCTGAAAGACTCCCACTGCTCTGATATAGATTTTCCTACAAGTAGCTGATCCCAGTCCACTTTGGCCAGATCCTGCTTTATCATATTAAAATCGGCCATCCCCCAATTTAGAACCTTTATTTCCGGTCCATCTTTGTCCTTTTCCATGACTACCTTAAATCTCACCGAATTATGGTCACTGTCACCAAAATGCTCTCCTACAGACACTTCTACCACTTGCCCGGCTACATTCCCTAGAATTAGGTCCAGTATCGCCCCCTCTCTTGTAGGACTTTCTACATGCTGGCTCAAAAAGCTCTCCTGGATGCACTTTAAGAATTCCGCACCCTCTAAGCCTTTCACACTCTGACTATCCCAGTTAATATTGGGGAAGTTGAAATCCCCTACTATTATTACCCAATTATTTCTACACTTCTCGGAGATTTGCCTAAATATCTGTTCCTGTTAGGTTTTGTAATTTTCCATAGCTTAAGTGCATTATTAATAATCTTGTGCCACCGGTTGTAAAATTGTAACCTTTGGCTGATTAACACCAGATGACATATTATACATTTCAACATCTGGTATAATCATAATAAAAAAAAAGATAAGGTTAAAAAAAAACAGATAGACGCCAATAGACAAATAAGTGAACTAACAATCTGTGGCATGCTGTAATATTCTGCTTGTATCTCTTACAAATTACCTGAGCAACAAAGTGTGATATAAAATATGTTTATTTAAGCATTTGACTATTCTCCATTATTGTTGTGAAAGGTTTATGCAACTGAGATTTTTAATCTGTGTGCAGATTTTAATATTCAAACATACATAGAGTGAAATTGCATTGTGTGATATTAGCGTACGAACACTTCACAGGTTTGTATGAAATTTCATTGTCTATAATTTTAATGCTCCTGCCACATGGTGCAATTTTACTCTAATAGTATATTAAATGTACATGTATATTTACAAAGAAATCTTAGCATTGCAAGCTTTACGTCACAATAATTACACAGACTGGAATATCCAGACTCTGTTTCTGTATAAGAACATATTACTGTAGTCTTGCTGCATCAACATTCCCAGCACTATTGTGTGAATTGGGAAAGAGCTTTACCTATTCTTGCTCTTGAATGGATTGGTCTTTTTTTTAAATCTTCCAACATTGCAACAGAACCAGAAACCTCTCCCTTATTTGGAAAGACCACCTACTTCTACCTCCGTAACATCGCCCGTCTCCGCCCTTGCCTCAGCTCATCCGCTGCTGAAACCCTCATCCATGCCTTTGTTACCTCTAGACTGGACTATTCCAACGCACTCCTGGCTGACCTCCCACATTTTACCCTACGTAAACTTGAGGTCATCCAAAACTCGGTTGCTCGTGTCCTAACTCGCATCAAGTCCCGTTCACCCATCGCCCCTGTGCTCGCTGACCTACATTGGCTCCCGGTTAAGCAGCGCCTCGATTTCAAAATTCTCATCCTTGTTTTCAAATCACTCCAATGCTTCACCCCTCCCTATGTCTGTAATCTCCTTCAGCCCCACAACCCCCCAAGATATCTGCACTCCTTTAATTCTGCCCTCCTGAGCATCCCTGATTATAATCGCTTAACCATTGGTGGCCGTGCCTTCTGTTGCCTAGGCCCTAAGCTCTGGAATTCCCTGCCTAAACCTCTCTGCCTCACTACCTCTCTTTCCTCCTTTAAGACGCTCCTTGAAACCTACCTCTTTGACCAAGCTTTTGGTCACCTGCCCTAATTTCTTCTTATGTGGCTCGGTGTCAAATTTTTTGTCTTATAATACTCCTGTGAAGGACCTTGGGACGTTTTACTATGTTAAAGGCACTATACAAATACAAGTTGTTGTTGTTGAAAGAGGTGGACATACAGAAGTTTGTATACAAGAACATTTATATTTAGAGCACAAGGTAATGACGAGCTGTATGGTACTATTTATTGCCTGAACAGAGTAACACGTTATATGCTGTGCTGCTTTACTGATACACATTACAGGCTCACTAGCTGTGTGAGGGCATTGATAACTGATGCAATGTTGCCCTGTTTAGGAGAATTTTGCAAACTGGCTGTGCTGTAGGGAATTGGTTTCAGCTTCAGGGAAAAGAGAAATGAGACTCAATGCCTATTTATAACTCACAAACAGAGGAAGGCAGGTTCAGAACATACAGTGTATGTCTACTTTTGGTCGCTTCTGAAGGCCAAAATATGACTTCAACCTGATTATTTATGATTCATGAAGCATAGTTAGCTTCCATACCAGCCTGTTTAACAGGGATGCCTAAAAGACTCAACCCCCAGAAGAAGCACTTTTGCTCACATTACAAAGGAAGATTTTTTTGAATTTCATGGGATTATAATTTTCTAATCCATGAACTTGGTTGCTGCGATTCCCTGCATTGCAACAGTAAGCACACTTCAAAGGTAATTCATTGACTGAAGCGCTTCAGGCTGTCCTACGGTTCTGTGTGGATTACAAATGACAACTATCATTGTATGACTGACACTTGTGAATTCTTGTCAGGAATGAAACATTTATGAACTCATATTTTAGGGGAATTCTGAAGGCATTAACGATGTGGTATTTTTTTCTAAATATGTATTCTAAATTTTAATTATATGAAATGATGTTAAAATAATCATATACCTTTAGCATCACTGAGTTACCGGAATCTTCAGGGTTGCTATATTTGCTGCTTTCCTCTCATACTGAAGAGTTCCTGAGCTGTGGACATGATCTTTAAGACAGGTTAATATCCCCTTTCAAAAGTAGCATTCCAATCTTATTATTGGAATCTTCTCCTTTTTGCATCAGCCAGACTCATGCAATTTGAAAACATTTATTTTTAGGTTTATTTCTGCCCAGGCTGCGCAACATTGTACTGTGGTGGTAATACATTCTTGAGAACCTAAAGTATCTACTTTTTGTTTATCCTTTCAATCAGAAGTTACAATTACGCTACATTGAAGCTTGGTTTACAGTAGTTTGATGTCTGTCATTTTCCTGCCGTTAACACCAGCAGAATGAAAGGGCTTAATTCAGAAAGAGCAGAGACTCATTCCAAAGCCGATTGGCTGATTCGGTTATCTTAAACCCTTTGGGGGAAAAATTCGGTTGGTTAGTGCCTCCCGTTAGCGCCTCCAGGGGGTGCTAACGACTTACTGCCTGAGCGCGGCGATTTTAGCGCCACCCGCGAAATTGACCCGGCACTTTGCGGTGGTGCTAAACACTACCGCCGTGATCTCCTGCGCCTGGAGATCGTGACGTCATCGAAGCGCACAACGCCCCGGTAGCGCCCCGGACCGGAAATTGATTCTCGCCCCCTGCCTTAGCACCTGCCGCTAGGATCGACAGGTAGAGGGGGACGTTTTGCAGTCAGCTGGAAACTGGGGGAGCGCTATTTAAAGGCGTGCGCTTCCTGCTTTTTCCTGTCGGCAAAATGTTCTGCATACGCAGGTTGAGGGAGGGAGAGAAGCGTCTGGAGACATTTAACACTGTCCTACAAGGAGTTTTGTTCTTCAGCAAGATTTTTCAGGTTCCCATTTCTGTCAGCTTTATTACTACCATATTTAGAAGATTTTATGGGGGCTGCACTAACTTGGGGCGTCGTTCTCCAGCTTCACCTTCAGAGACAGCAGAGGCGCAAAGAGAGAGAGAGTGGCAAATGTGGCCAGAGGGAGGAGGGCCAACAGGGCTCTGCACAGGAGACCTTACCCTCCCAGGGTATTCCGGGAGCAATTCTCCTACATTCATTTGTCCGAGGAGCAGTGTTTTAGAAGGCTGTGCTTCAACAAGGAGGTGGTCACAGAGCTCTGCCACCTCCTGCAACCAGAGCTCCAGCCTCAGCTCAGGACCAGGACGTCTCTGTCGGTGGCAGTGAAGGTGACGGTGGCTCTCAATTTCTATGCCAGCGGCTCCTTCCAGGCTTCAACTGAGGATATAGCGAATATCTCCCAGTTTGCCGTCCATTGTTGCATCCGGGAGGTCACAAACGCTTTATACAAAAGGAGAAGGGAGTATGTTTCATTCCCCATGACCCGTTCAAACAGCGTGAACGCGCATGTGGCTTCACTAGGATAGCGGGCTTCCCCATGGTTCAGGGCGCCATTGACTGCACACATGTGGCATTGCGGGCACCTCATGAAAATGCAGAGGTTTTCCACAACCGCAAAGGCTTCCACTCTCTGAACGTGCAGTTGGTGTGCGACCACAGACAGAGCATCTTGGCCGTCAATGCCTGCTATCCTGGCAGCAGCCACGATGCTTTCATCCTGCGCCAGACTGGTGTCCCAGACCTCTTCCAACCACCGCATCACCCTCGTGGCTGGCTCCTCGGGGACAAGGGTTATCCACTCTGCACCTGGCTGATGACACCGCTCCATAACCCCAACAATCCTGCTGAGCTCGCATACAATGAGAGCCATAGTGTCACCAGGAACCTCATTGAACAGACGATCGGCGTCTTGAAACAACGGTTCGGTGTCTTGACCACTCTGGAGGAGCCCTGCAGTACTCCCCTGATCGGGTGTCGGTTTTCATTGTAGTGTGCTGCATACTTCACAACCTCGCAATTATGAGGACCCAGCCATTACCATCAGGGATTGGTGGACTACCTCAGAAGGAGGAAGAGGGAGAGGAGGAGGATGAAGAGGAGGATGAGCAGCAACGTGGAGGGAGGCGCTCAATGTTGCTTCTGCAAGGGCCGTTCATGAACGCCTGATAAGACACCGCTTCAGATGAATGACAGAGAAGATGGCTTTTGGGATGAACAAGCACATGATTACAGCCATCCCGCAGCCCCTATTACCGGGCAAAGCTCCAATGAGTAAAATGAGCAAAATTGTCAAATTTCAATAAAATTTTTAATTTTTCTGACAAACTGTGTCTTATTAAGCACAACCAATAACAAACAAAAACAATTCATTAACTAACAAAACTGATTCTTACCACATCGAGATAACTGTTAACAGAGTGAACAATATATTAACATAAACATCCAACTTTGGGACAAACATTCCTCCCATTTGTTTGAGAATTTTTAGTTATTCGCCCTTCGAGGATAATCTCCCTCCCCTTCGCACTTCCCCCCTTCCCACCCTACAGCTCCTCCGTAATGAGGCCCCAGTGGCTGCAGCAAGGCTGGCGGAAGGCTGCTGAATGTTGGATCCAGAGACTGCCGATGGCTTTGAAGGATGCCCTAGACCAGCTCTGGGTCTGGAGGGCCCGGCTGCAGACTGCACCAACTCTGCATGGGCGGCAGCAGTCTGGGCTGGCTGTGTTGCAGGCTGCGGCAAGTGCAATGGCGGAGTAGCAGTGATGGCAGCAGGAATGCTGTCATCCTGAGAGAGGACAGCACCTTCCTGCTCGACTGACACACTGCCACTCCCACGGGGCAGAACCTCAGCATCTGGAGCAATCTGCTAGAGCACAGATTGCTGGCCTGCTGCAGCACCGTGAGATCCCCGGTGGACTGCGGGTGACCCAGCGACGATGGCAACAGTCAACGCTTGTGTGGTATCAATCTGAGACTGCATGAGAGCAGTCTGACATTGGATGGCACCAACCAATGACTCGATTCCAGCACTAAGGCGTTGCGTTGCCTCGGCCTCTGCTGCAATAGATGCTGCCACCTCACTCATTACACGTGGCATGGGGTCTGGGACCCCACTGTCTCTCTGCAATTCAACCATCCTCTGCAACGAGGCAAGGATGGGTTCAAAGGTTTGCGCACAGATGACAGCTGTGCTGGCGGCGGACTCCTCCTCGCTCCTAGCCAGTGCATCCATGCTGCTTGCCATTGCACCCATGAGCTCCGTATGCATGCTCATTGCCTGAGTATTCATCGCCGCTATATCGAGCTCCTCATCTGAGTCCTGTGCAGCAGAACTTGTGCGCGCACTCACCCTCCGGGGAGATGGCCCCCGAGGTTCCCTTCCCCCATGGTGTTGCTGCAGCCCACTGGGTCCCGGAGCTTCACCCAGATCAGATCCAAACCCCCTGCTCCCCTCCAGTGAACGCGTGACCCCACCAGTGTCGGATGTCTCGCCCTCGGGAGACGCAGGTGGTGAGGCACGGGCTTTGTGTTCCTCCTCCTCTCCCGCATTGCTGTCACTGGGTGGCTGAGGGACAGGCTGGTCAGATGATGGCTCACTATCTGAAAGCAGGAAGGTACAAGAATGGCTTTAACGTGAGGGCAGGGGGGCAGGAAGGGAGTAAGGAATGGAGACAGTACACTTAGATGGAAAGTGGGAAAGGCTGGTGTTGAGAGGGGGTAGTGGTATGAGAGAGGAGATAAAGCTGATGAACATACTGTTGCTTTCCCCAAGGGGGTCGACCTCTCCAACGGCCACAGCGCCGACGACACGACTGGCGATGACTCTGTGGACTCGCTCCTCCAGTTGTGTGAGGGGTTGCAGCTCCGCCTGTCCTCCTCCTGTGCATTGTTGCTCCCTCCGGTTATGTGAAAGCTTGGCCTGCAAGAAAAAGGACAGCGTCTGAGTGAGTGTGCAGCCATGTGTTTGGCAGATGTGCCTACCATAGTTGAATACGTTAATTTCTGCAAGGTGTTGGATGTGCATGTGACTTTTATTAGATGGGCATAGTTGTTGGGTGAGTGTTGGGGATTTGGGACTTTACACCGTCTGTGCACAGAGTGAGATTGAGCTGGTCAGATGTAGAGGTTTTTTAAGCATGTACTCACCCTGACCACCCGAGTGAGGTCGTTGAACTTCTTACGGCACTGCGTATGCGTCCTCTGGACCAGGCTCCTCGATGATACGTGCTGGGCAATCTCCCTCCACACCCTTGTAAACTCTCGGGGCAATGGCCTCCTGCCAGTCTCTGGAAACAGCACTGCCCGTCGGTGTTCCACAGCGCCAACCAGAGCCACCAATGCCTGGTCGCTAAACCGGCGAGCTCTTTCCCTGGGCCTCTGAGTAGCCATCATGAATCTTTGCTGAAGATTTTTACCTGCTTGCAGGCCAAGGTCAAACGCTGCAATGATCAGGGTGAGGCTGCGCAGCATGATGGACCGTCCCCTTTAAGAACTGGAAGGCTCCAGTCTGTCTGAGTACAAGGTAATTGACATCGCCTGAGTTTGAGTGGCGCTCTGAGGTAGCGCCTTGTTCCCCGATGTTAGCGCTCTAAGAGAGGTGTGTAGCGCTTGATTTAACGCTCCAATCACCTCCAGGGGCGCTGGAGACAAATTTCGCGGTCGGCAGCGATAATTTGCGCCGGGGGCTAAATTTTGCGCCCGGCCGATATTAGCGCCCCAAAATGGGCGATACCAAATTTTTCCCCCTTTATCTTAATGGTAAGGCCGCAACCAGAGTGGCCAAATGACACTGAGGTAAAGTCAAAGACTCGGAGAAGGTTTTGAGATTCCAAGTATTCTGAAGATACAGTGCCAGGAGTCCGTAGAGAAGAAAAGTTTGAGCGGGGACATGACCGAGATTTTTAAAGCCTAAATGGTCAAAGATATTGGCTCGTAATTTGCGGCCCCTACGGGTGTGTACGAGGTGTGTACGTGCACGTAGGGGCCGCTCAAGTTATGGGTTTGCACATGTGAAAACCCGGAACTTGTGATCTGTCAAGAATTTTCTGCATCCCCAGGAAAAGGGTATCCGTGGGCAGAGAGTTGGGCTATCTGCCCAGCGAATGCCCTTGAAATTCTTACGCCTGGTAAAAGCAGGTTCACCAGCGTAAGAGTTTAAAAAAACATATAAATATATCTATCATTTATATATTAAAAAACCTGTGCAATAAGGTAAGTTTATTTTTAGCCCATTTAAAACAATTAAATTTATGGAAAAAAATAAGTATTTAATCAAATGGTATTTTAATTAATTTTAAATATGTAATTTTTTTTTTGTTTATTTGATGTGTAGGTGTATTTTGGGGGTATTCCCATTCATGTTTATGGGGTTTCCGTACATACGGAATCCCCATAAGAATGAATGGGGGTCCCCCTTCTTTCATTGGTTGGGCCAGCCCACGTGATCCCAGGGTGCTTGCGAACCACCTGCGCCCCTGGGATACGTGGGCCTCTACCCGCGCATACCCGGAGAGGCCCAGGACCGCCAGTCTCCGTACCTCCTAGACCACCAGGTACGCGGGCGTTTTTTATTTGCGGATCGGAGGCATTTCCCCGCGGGAAGCCTCCGACCGTAAATTCAGGGCCAGTGTGGATGTTAGCAGTTTTTAAAAAATGGAAACTGCAATTGCAGGACCAGAAGATACGAATACAAAATAGGCAACCCTGAGGAAAGGTTAGAGATTAGTGATAATTTCAGTAGGAGAAATGTGAGGTGGCAGATATAATTAGCCAAATTACACTAAGATACAATCCTTGGCTAAACGGAGGGAGGTGCTGTTAAAGCTTTTCCAATGGCACGGTCTTTCTTGAAAAAATGGAGCAAACTGGAAAAAACTTTCAAAGTATAAAACTTTCATAAAATTCCTAGCAAGTTAAGATAAAGCCAGAATGATTCCATACTTAATACAAATCTCAGAAATTACTCCAAAAATGAAATGTTGTAGAAAATTAAACAAAGAAAAATAGTGAAACTTTTATGCCCCTGCTAAAAGTTGCTCAGACTATAATACTCTCTGACTGTCCTAAGAAAGTCATCCCCCTCAATTGTCTTGGGCATCCTGTTAAGTAACAGATGAGAGACTTCCTTATCTATGAATTCAAAGAAGAAACTCACATTCATCTAAAAACTGTCAGATACAGTCCTTCACTAGAGTAATAATCAATATTCATGAATCCCAGTGACCTGAAGTTACTCTGGGGTATGGGTGTGGTAGATGTAGTGAGGAGGGTTGCCTCTGAAGGCAATACATGAGTTTGGTGGGCCTGGCTGCTCGGGTTTTGCCAGGAATAGCTTTCAGACTTCAGTGGTACTTCTTAGAGCCTTCCAAAAGAGTTTCTAATTGGCTACTGAGGAGATAGTTCCCCAAAAATGTTCCTTACATAGTTTATATACGGAAAACTATTGGGGAATCTGCCAACGGGCACATAAATAATGATTCCTCCATGGTATTAGGAATTCTGTGTAGTCTATCTGCCCTTGGTGAAACTGGTGCAAACAGCCCTAGTTTTCCCATAGTGTTGTAGTGAGGGTCTACATAACTGACCAGAGATAAATCAATGGGAATGTTTATGCAGTGGATATTGAATATATTTAAGGTGGAGATAGACAGATTTTTGAACAATAAGGGAGTGATGGGTTATGGGGAGCGGGCAGGGAAATGGAGCTGAGCCCAAGATCAGATCAGCCATGATCTCATTAAATGGCGGAGCAGGCTCGAGGGGCCAAATGGCCTACTCCTGCTCCTATTTCTTATGTTCTTATGATATTGCTCCAAGTCCAAAATAGAATCTCTACTAGAGTCCTGAAAAATATAAAGACCCAGCAGGACGTTTATGTGGAGCTTATAGTCATCAAAGAGAATATGACTAGAACCCAGTTTGTTGAATAATAGTTTCCTGTTCCCATAAAATATACATCTCCCTCAGTGTTGGTAATTATTGGAAGCTAGTGGCAGGAGTATTGATCTTGGTAAATGGGAAAGATCCATGACATTCGATACAGCTCCACTAAAGATAGGGCCCAGTTGGCTGGTACTGGTATTAACTAAGAGAGATAGTGTTGTTGACTTTTGAAGCATCATTTCAGAATTCAATACGAGGTGAATTTTCATAAAATTTTATGAAATTCTAAGGGAATTCTAGCTATAAACTACCCTAATGATGAGTGTGGAAAAGACAAGTTGGGGAATTTTAACCATCAAAAACAGGTGGGTTTGGGTCGAGTGGGAAGTAAAAATTCACAAATCCGAACCCAACCTGCCTCAAGCTTGCCCGTTTCTGGTTTTAACGGAGGCAGCTGACCAACCCACTCTCCGGAGGCGGGTCCTTAATTTAAATATTTTAATGATGCTGTGTGCCTCAGATTTTTTCTATGTTCCAGGTTTAATGTGGCTGGCCGGGATTCTGGCCCAGCGATTGGACACCCACCTCCCCCCACCTCCTCCATGGGCCCTCCGCGATCTTCTCCCCACCTCCCACGATCTCTCCTGGCCCCCCCATCGATCTCACCCCCGACCCCTGATCTCTCCTGGCCTCCCTAGTGATGTCCCACCGACCCCCGATCTCTCCTGGCCTCCCTAGTGATGTCCCACCGACCCCCGATCTCTCCTGGCCTCCCTAGTGATGTCCCCCGACCCCGATCTCTCCTTCCCCCCACCTCCGCTCCACGGCTGAGGCCAGGTGCTGCAGGCCTAACCGCACCCCCCCCCCCCCCCACCGACAGCCAGCCAGCCTATCAATCTGGTTGGCTGCGGCCGGGAAACAGATTTCAAAAATAGTAATCAGGTCCTGCCGTTAAATTCGGCAGGCCCTGAGGGAAACCCATTCTTCTGGGTTTCCCGACCACAGAACTGCCCCCTCCCCCCCCCCCCCCCCCCCCCTCCCGCAAATATCGGGGCCCAAAGTAACAGTAAACAACTGATCCTGCGAAAATTAACAACATTCAAGACTGCCGCTGCTGCTGATGAGAGCTAAAGAATGAAAGGTTAGTTCAGAATGAGGCCTTGCATATGACAAAATGGACCACTCGATCATACAACTTCCAAAAAAATATATTCCACTGAGAAGAAAGGGTGTAAAAGAAAAGACAGTCATCCGTGGCTAAGTAAAGAAATTAAGGATAGTATTCGACTAAAAACAAGGGCTTATAAGGTAGCCAAATCTAGTGGGAGGATAGGGGATTGGGAAAACTTTAAAAGGCAGCAAAAAATAACAAAAAGATTGATTAAGAAAGGGAAGATAGATTATGAAAGTAAATTAGCAAAAAATATAAAAACAGATAGTCAGAGTTTTTATAGTTATATAAAAAGAAAAAGGGTGGCTAAAGTAAATGTTGATCCCTTAGAGGATGAGACCGGGAAATTAATGGTGGGAAATATGGAGATGGCAAATACACTGAATGAATATTTTGTATCAGTCTTTACAGTAGAGGACACTAAGAATATCCCAACACTGGACAAACAGGGGGCTATGGGGGGGAGGAGCTAAACACGATCAAAATCACTAAGGAAGATGTACTCGGTAAAATAATGGGACTCAAGGCGGATAAATCACCTGAACCTGATGGCTTATATCCTAGGGTCTTGAGGGAAGTGGCGGTAGGGATTGTGGATGCATTGGTAATAATTTTCCAAAACTCCCTGGACTCAGCAAAGATCCCGGCAGACTGGAAAACTGCTAATGTAACACCCTTATTTAAAAAGGGCAGTAGACAGAAGGCTGGAAACTATAGACCGGTTAGCTTAACATCTGTGGTAGGTAAAATTTTGGAGTCCATTATTAAGGAGACAGTAACGGGACATTTGGATAATCATAATTTAATAGGACAAAGTCAGCATGGTTTTATGAAGGGGAAGTCATGTTTGACAAATTTGCTTGAGTTCTTTGAGGAAGTAACATACAGGGTGGATAAAGGGGAACCAGTGCATGTGGTGTATTTAGACTTCCAAAAGGCATTTGACAAGGTGCCACACAAAAGATTATTGCTTAAGATAAAAAATCACGGGATTGGGGGTAATATTCTGGCATGGATAGAGGATTGGCTATCTAACAGAAGGCAGAGAGTTGGGATAAATGGTTCATTCTCAGACTGGCAATCAGTAACTAGTGGTGTTCCGCAGGGGTCAGTGCTGGGTCCCCAACTCTTTACAATCTATATTAACGATTTGGAGGAGGGGACCGAGTGTAACATATCAAAGTTTGCAGATGATACTAAGATGGGAGGGAAAGTAGTGAGTGAGGAGGACATAAAAAATCTGCAAGGGGACATAGACAGGCTAAGTAAGTGGGCAGAGATTTGGCAGATGGAATACAATACTGGAAAGTGTGAGGTTATGCACTTTGGCAGGAAAAATAGTAGAGCAAGTTATTATCTTAATGGCAAGAAACTGGAAAGTACTGAAGTACAAAGGGATCTGGGGGTCCTGGTGCACGAAACTCAAAAGGTTAGTATGCAGGTGCAGCAAGTGATTAAGAAGGCCAGTGGAATGTTGGCTTTCATTGCTAGGGGGATAGAATATAAAAATAGGGAGGTATTGCTTCAGTTGTACAAGGTATTGGTGAGACCGCACCTGGAATACTGCATACAGTTTTGGTGTCCATACTTAAGAAAAGACATACTTGCTCTCGAGTCAGTACAAAGAAGGTTCACTCGGTTAATCCCGGGGATATGGGGATGGACATATGAGGAGAGGTTGGGTAGATTGGGACTCTACTCATTGGAGTTCAGAAGAATGAGAGGCGATCTTATTGAAACATATAAGATTGTGAAGGGGTTGGATCGGATGGATGCGGGGAGGATGTTCCTGATGATGGGTGAAACTAGAACTAGGGGGCATAGTCTTAGAATAAGGGGCTGCTCTTTCAAAACTGAGATGAGAAGGAACTACTTCACTCAGAGGGTGGTAGGTCCATGGAATATGCTGCCCCAAAAAGCTGTAGAAGCTACATCATTACATAAATTTAAAACAGAAATAGACAGTTTCCTAGAAGTAAAGGGAATTAAGGGTTATGGGGAGTGGACAGGAATTTGGACATGCGTCTAGGTTCGGATCGGTCATGGCCCTGTGGGTAGCGTAGCGGGCCCAGGGGCCGTGTAGCCTGATCCTGCTCCTATTTTGTGTGTCCAATTCTGTTAGGTTCAGGAGATGGTTCTGTGATAGTAGATTGGCGGTTAGGATCAGATCAGCCATGATCTTATTGAATGGCGGAGCAGGCTCGAGGGGCCAATTGGCCTACTCCTGCTCCTATTTCTTATGTTCTTATGGTGGCCTTGCAATGGCAGAAACTTCATAAAAGGACAGTGCACTTTTACAATGTTGACAAATCTTATTAATTTGTGATATATCCCAAACTGTGGGATGTTGGAAATCTGAAATAAAAACAGGAAATACTGAAAACATTATGGGGGAAAATTTCGTGTTTGGCAGCAAAGTTAACGGCCGCTGGAAATGGTCGCAATGCTAACCGAGTGAAATTGGTCTGAGGGGTATGGAGATAGGTGGCGCAGTGCTCACCTTCCGTGCAACGTCGTCCTGGTGGTGTTGCTGGAGGGATCCGGGACGAAGTTTCTGTCCAGGTCCGGCGTTGCAGCTTCCCACAGCCTCTGGGAGCGAAGCTGTGGAGCTCGCAGGGAATTGTGGGCAATAAAGAGGTCTGAGAATTAAAGGGGCCACGCACACTGAAGCAATACAAAATAAAATGCAGTGAATCAATACATTTTTCAGCCCTTTCTGCGTTTTACGAAATATTCAATATTTAAAAGATGTTCTAAATGTGAATATTCAGCTGTTAAAGCTGAATTACCTTCCTAACCTCAACAAATGGGAAAACTGCCTCCGCATTAACACAAATGGCTCAGCCAGCCAGGGAAGGGGCACCGAGGGTGTCACACGCTGCACTCCAGCTTTGTGCAGGGGGTCAACACTGCAAGACTGACCCTCTACCCACAGGGGCCAGGAGGCCCTCCAGAGAGAACGATGTGGGACCACATCACCGAGGCCATCACTGCCAGCGGTGTCGTCCCACCACCTGGCTCCAGTGCCCAAAGAAGCTTCATGACCTCAGACCACTGGTCAAGGTCAGTCAATGCATCTTCAAAAGCCGTCTCCTACCAACTGCACCACTAGCCTCACACACTGCTCAATGCACAACCCCCAATCACTCACCTACCAACAATCTGCACCAATCATGAGGCACATCTCCCATTCCTAGCCTCACCTCACCCCCTTGGAGGAGACGGTGCAGACCATTCTTGGCAGGAGCATGGTTGAGCCCTTGGCCAGCAGCGGGGCTGAAAGGATACAAGATGTGGGTATCTTCGTATGTTATCCTCCTTCTGGCAAGCACCTCTTGCTTTCCCACCCTCCTGTCAGCACAACTCCATCCTTGTGCCTTACTTATTTCACAAAACCAAAAATTGCAGCCTGCCCAGCCAGTGGGTCAGCATGAAGAGGCAGCCTGCCCAGTCAGTGGGACCACAGGCAGATGATTCCACCCCGGATATCCCGGCCACAAAGGGGCTGTCTGGGATGCACCCTTCCATCTGATATCTCCTCTTCTGCATTTTCCTTTTCTGTGTCTTCCTCTTCCCTCTGCAAGCGGATACTGTAAATGTGAAATGACAGCATAAAATGCTGGAAATACTCAGTTGGTTAGTCAGCATGTCGACCTGAGATGTGAACTCTGTTTTTCTCTCCATGAATGTTGCATGACCTGCTGAGTTTTTGCAGCATGTTCTGTCTTCTCAAAGGCCTTAATTTACCATCCGAGCCCTTGCAAGCGTCCAGCAGCACTCCCTACACACTTAAAAAACTTTTCACATTTATTGCAGCAACCCACCACTTCAATAAAATAAAAAAAAACAGTCCAAACCCTTAATTCAAACTTACCTGAATGCTGTGTGTGTCCCTTTAAGAGCTGCAGACATCGCCACTGTAAGCATGCTTGGACGCCAGGTTAACCTGGCGTGCCGAGGACCAAAAGCTGAATTCAGCGCTAGGGTCGACATTCGCGTTGGAGACGTTAAGTCGGCATTGCACGCCGATTGACATTACCACGCCGCCATTTTTTTTACAGGGCGCTGCCAGTTACCGGCAGCGCAAAGGTGGAGACAAAAATGGTGGCCACCGCGGGACGCGCCACCAGCTGGCGAAAGAGCGGTCCGCCGCCATTTCATGGCGCTACGGAGTGGCGGTGAGTACATGAATTTCTAGCCCATTAACTATATTCTGACAAAGGGTTAATCTCTTTTTCTCTATCATATTCCGATTGCTCTGCTGTGCATTTGCAATATTTTCTGTTTGCATTTTGTATAAACGTATTGATCATTCAGCAGCCTTAGTGATGTTATTACTTCATGAACTGATTCATTTTACATAATTATATTTTTGCTGTGTATGGGTCAGACAATATTGAATTATTGTAGCTGCTCTCATAAACAATGATATTTTACAAAATGGAAATCAATTCTTACTTCATAAATGTTGGAAGATCTGAAAATCAAAATCTACTTTAGTTTTCACATTATCATAGCCATTGGGAGCTAAATTGGATAAGGTTGAAAACGGGCGCGGGGATCACGATACGCGATCTGCCCGCGCCCGTTGAAAACTGGTGCAGGCAGCTCGCAAAATTCGTGCTGCCTGCTCATTACCATGATTGCGGTGCTGAGCCCTGCGCTAAACGCGCTGCTGGTTGGCTCAGCGCTCAACAGGGGCCCAATATCGTGGGGAGTCTGCTCTCTAATTAAAGGTTGCCTGCAGAGTGAAAGGCTGTCTGCACTTCTTAAAGGGGAGGTGCTCTGTTACAGAAGTACCTCATTGTGACTGGAGCCTGAGCAATGTCTCAACCGGGCAGAGAAAGGGCACCTCGGTTCTCCGATGCAGCACTGGAGGCCTTGATGCAGGGGGTCTATAGGAGGAGGCAGGTCCTCTACCCACAGTGGGCCAGGAGGCCTTCCAGACACACTGTTCGAAGGCAGGGGAGGAGATCGTTGAAGCCCTCAGTGCCACCAATCTTTCCCCCAGGACATGGATCCAGTGCCGGAAGAAGTTTAATGACCTCACTCGAGTGGTCAAGTGAGTGAATGGATCTTCAAATGCCATATCCCATCAACTGCACCACTAGCCTCACACACTGTTCAATGCACCACACCCCCATCACTCACCGACCAACAATCTCTAACAAACACGACTCATACCTCACAATCATAGCTTCACCTCACCCTCACACACTTACCACTGCTGCAAGCCTCACACCCACATCTCACACCTTGCACACAATACCAGCTATTGAACCGTGACAGGCACATCACCCACACACATTGCACCACACTCACTGACACACTTCCCTTTCTCTTGCAGGCCAAGGTGGCTCACATTCGGCGCAAGAAGGAGCAAACAGGCGGAGGGCAAGCACGGCTGCAGAGCCTGACCCAGCTGGAGGAGACAGTGCTGGAGATAATTGGAGGGGCCGTCACTGAGGCCATGGTGATCGGCGAAGCTGAAAGCATTGATGATGATGGTATGCTCATACTTAATCCTTCTTCTCACATCCCACTACCCCCTCATCCCACAATCTCTTCTCACTTACAAGCTGCGGATGGTGTAAGCATGCACATCTTGCTTCCCCCTCCCCTCACCACAACCCAACCCTTGTGCCTTTCTCCTTTCAGATACCCAAGAACTCCAACCAGCCCAGCCTGTGCATGAAGAACTGGAGGAGGAGAGTGATAGAGAAGAAGAGACATTGTCACTCGATCTGACACTCTCAGGCACCAGCTCAGAAAATGGATTGCACAAACTTTAGTGGGTAGTATAGAGGCAGGGTCTGCACATGGTGAGTCACCAAGCTGCTGCCAGGGCAGGGGGAAAGGGTAGCGCAAGTGCCAGCTCTCAAGAGGGTGAGGTCGCACACGAGTTCTGCTGCAGAGGACTCAGATGACGACTTCGATGGGGCGGCCTTTGCAAGAAGGGTGATGGGCATGCTCACAGAAATGCTTGGTGCAATGGCAGGCCTGCCAGAGAGCCTCTTGTCACTGTCAACGAGCAGGGAGGAGTCCGGCTCCAACCTTGCACGGGGCTTTGCGCAGAGCCTGGAGCCCATGGTTTCCAGGATGGAAGTGATGAGGAACTCCATTCGAGCACTTGTGGACCCAATCATGATGCTGGGTGTGACGGGCGATGTCGCAGCTTCCATTGCAGCACAAGCAGAAGCGACCCCATGTCTGAGTGCTGCAGTGGAAGCTCAACGAACAGCCCGTCCGGAACGGGGATTTGTAGGCTGCCTCCTCCCTTCCTCCTCTTCCTGAGGTGGTCACGGAACCCGTGGTGGCGAGGGCTGCGCCCTCACGATGGTCAAGTTGTGGAGGATGCAGCAGACCACCACGAATTGGGGCACCTGCTCCAGCGTGTACTGGAGGGCTCCTCCCGAGCGGTCAGGGCAGCGGAACCATTGCTTGGGCATTCCGATGGTCTGCTCGATGACATTCCTCATGGCAGCATGCTGTCATTATATGATTGCTGCCCACGAGTAGTGGGGTTGCGGATGGGAGTCATCAGCCAGGTGTAGAGCGGCTAGCCCTTGTTGCCTAGCAGCCACCCTTGGGTTTGACGTGGTGGCTGGAAGATTGCTGGCACAGCGGGCTGGCGCAGGAGGAAGGCATCATGACTGATGCCAGGATAACGGGCATTCACCATCATGATGTGCTGGGCGCGTCGCACACCAACTGTACATTAAGTGAGTGGTACCCTTTGCGGTTACGGTACATCTCAGCATTGATATGCGGCGCCCACAAAGCCACGTGTGTGCAGTCGACGGCGCCCTTCACCATGGGGAAGCCCGATATCCTGCCAAAGGCACTTGCATGTTCCTCCTGCTTCTCTCTGTTTAGAGAGAAGACAATGAAGTCCCTTGTTCTAGAGTACAGAGCCTCTCTGACCTCCCGGATGCAGCGATGGACGGCGAACTTCGAGGTGTTTGCTTTGTCGCCTGTGCCAGTCTGGAAGGATCCCTTGAGGGACATTGGCAGAGCCATCATTGCCCTGCTCTGAGGCTGCGGGTCTGGTGGCAAGAGGTGGCAGAATGCCGTGACCACCTCCTTGGTGAAGCGGAGCCGCCGTACACAATGCTCCTGGCTTAGGTGCAGGTAGAAGTGCTCCCTGAAGACCTAGGTGGGTAAGGCCTCCTGCTAAGAGCCCTCCTCCCCCTCCGTCTGCGAGCAGCTTGTCTTCTTTGCTGCCTCTGCTCCATCTCCCTGTCATGCTGCAGCGCGAAGGCGACTGCAACTGGAGCCCCATGACTGGGAGCAAGTGGTGGACTCAGAGGTCTTCCAGTAGCAGCCCAATGTCCAGCAGCACTCCCTGCGCACTTTAACAACTTTTGGAATGTCTTCCAACAACCCAGTATTCATATAAACTCTGCAAGAGCCAGTACAAGAGAAAAAATCAACTTACCTGCAAGTTGGATGTACTCCTTTAAATAGCGCTGGTGGGGGCGGGGGGGGGGGGGGGGGTGGTCCCTCATGCTGTGCGTGTTTAGGAGAGGGCGGTGAATGGAGCAGCGACGTCGAGAATGGCAGGTCGTGTGTCAAATCAGCTTTACACACTGACTGACGTCACGATCTGCCTACTCTGCATACTGCCGCCGCATCGCATGTCCCGCCCATGCTAGCGCCCTCACCAAGATGGCGAACAGCATGGGCGGTACCAGAAGTGAGATGGCCACCATTTTTTTTCTCCAAATCGGCCTACTGGCATTAAGGTGCCGAATTTCACTGCCATGATTCGATAAATTAGGTCCCACTCTGACTCCTGAGCGCACTGAAGCCAAGCGATGTGAGATGCTCATAAGGAGGCCATCTCGTACCTGTTTGAGTTTGCATTGATTGCAGTATAACTTCCCAGTGTGAACCTGCATTATAAAAGTGCCCGAGATGGACCTTCTGAGGACTTCCTAAACGTACTTTTCAAATATTTGTAATATCACTAGAGGACTGCTGCTGCCATCTGGTCTTCCCCAACATTAAAATGATCCACTTGAGGAGGGAAGCTCTATTGATGCATTCAAGCAGGAAAATGCAGAACTTCTTTCTTGCTAACCTCAGTGTGCCCCGCAGTAATGCTCAATATAACTCCGGTCTATCAACTGTACACTGCGCTCCATGGGCACCAGTCTGAGACCAGCAGCTGCAGTATAACAGCTGCCAAAAACAGAATCTGCGACTTCTAATAATTAATTCCTACTCCGTACAAGACAGCCAAACACAACTACAACAACTTGCATTTATATAGCGCCTTTAATGTAGTAAAACATCCCAAGGCACTTCACAGGAGCGTAATCAGACAAAAATTGACCCCGAGCCAAAGAAGGAGACATTAGGACAGGTGACAAGAAGCATGGTCAAAGAGCAGCTTAAAGGAGGAGAGCACCGTGGAGAGGTTTAGGGAGGGAATGTCAGAGCTTAGGGCCTAGACGGCTGAAGGCACGGCCAGTAATGGTGGGGGAAGTGGTAATGCAAAAGAGTGAAGAGTTAGGTTTCTTGCAGAGGTTCAAACATGGAGTTGCGGGAAAGATGGGCATGGATTTGGGAGACAACATGTTCAAGGACTTTGGAGAGGAAAGTGAGGTTGGAGATGGGGTGGTAGTTTGCAAGGACAGAGTTTTCAAGGTAGTTTCCAAGGACAGGGTGGTTTTTTTGTGAGGGGTGATGACGGCAGATTTGATGGGGAGGGGGACAATATCCGAGAACAGAGAACTGTTTACAATATCAGTTAGCATGGCAAGTGAAATCGGGTGGTCAGCAGTTTTGTGGGAATAGGATCGAGAGAGCAGGAGGTGGGTCTCATGGAAAATGAGCTCAGAGAGGGCATGAGGGCAGATAGGAGCGAAACTAGAGGAAGATGCAAGTTCATGGCTAGGGCAGG
Source organism: Squalus acanthias (assembly GCA_030390025.1). Lineage (NCBI taxonomy): Eukaryota > Metazoa > Chordata > Chondrichthyes > Squaliformes > Squalidae > Squalus > Squalus acanthias. The sequence continues at coordinate 107,945,807 of CM059435.1, forward strand.
GGAGAAACCTTGAGGGAAGTTTGGCTCGGTGGGCTAGGGGAAAAGAGGGATGCGGAAAAGGCAGCTGAATGGATGGTCCCAAACTTAGTGACAAAAAAGTCCATGAGCTCCTCAAACTTGTTGTTGGAGGTGAGAGTGGAGAGAGGAGGGGAGAAGGGTTTAAGGAGACGGTTGGTAGTGGAGAAAAGAAGCCAGGGGTTATCTTTGCTGTCCAAGATGATCCTGGACTAGTGAACAGTTTTTGCAGAGGAGAGTAGAGCCCAATAGTCCACGATGTGGTCCAACCAGATCTGATGTTGAATAGCTAACCAATTGTGCACCACAAACGATCAAATCTGCATCCCTAGGACTTAAGAGAGCGAAGATGGTGACCATACCATGGGAAATGACCAGGGGATTATTTTAATTTCCTGTTCCTGCTCCTGAAGCTATTGGTTTGCCTTTGCATAGCAAATACAGGAAAATCAAGTCTGGAGAAACACACACTCCATGGGTATCACCTGGCTCCCTTATGGGCTGGTGCTCCTCCTCGCCTGATTTTCCTGTATTTGCATCAAGGGACTCCAATAGCCTCAGGCACAGGAACAGGAAAGTCTGGCCTAATCGTTTGAGTATCACCTTCCGGCAGATCGGGGCCGGAGCGGCAGATCGGGGGGCCAGAGTAGTACAGTGGTTGCGGGGGGGGGGGGGGGGGGGGGGGCGGGCGGGAGGTTCGGAGCATCATCAGAGGTCCAGGAGGAGCGGGTGGGGGGAGGAGGAGCAGGGGGAGGAGGCAGAGGACATTGGAGGGCCGGAGGAGCATGGGGGTTGGGGGAGGCCTCATGCGGAGGAATCGGAGGCTTGGGGGGGGGGTCTCCGATTGCGGGGGCGGGGTGGGTTAGGCAGGGACGCAGGATCCAGGAGGTAAGTGTAAAGGCACTTACCTCCTGGATCCAGCAGTCCTCGCCTTCCATTAGCGGGCGGCTTCCGTGAGGCCAGCAAAACCCGACCAGCTACAGTTAAATTTAAAATGGAGGTTAAATCTGAGGCACGGCAGCCTCATTATAATATTTAAAGGGTGACCCGCCTCCTGGGAGCGATGAGGACAGGTTGCATAGACTAGGTTTGTACTTCCTTGAGCATAGAAGATTAAAGAGTGATTTAATTGAGGTGTTTAAAATGATTAAGGGATTTGATAGGGTTGACAGAGAGAAACTGTTTCCTCTGGTGGGAGAGTCCAGAATAAGGAGGCATAACTTTAAAATTAGAGCCAGGCTGTTCACGGATGATGTCAGCAAGCACTTCTTCACACAAAGGGTACTGGAAATCTGGAAATCTTGCGGCTCGGTCAATTGAAAAATTCAAAACTGAGATTAATAGATTTTTGTTAGGTAAGGGTATTAAGGGATATGGAGCAAAAGCAGGTAAATGGAATTGGGGTCCAGAACAGTCATGATCTGATTGAGTGGTGGAACAGGCTCGAGGGGCTGAATGGCCTACTCCTGTTCCTATATGTTCCTATTATTCTCTGAATAAAATGAAGTAAAATGGCTGCTGGAATCCACAAAAGTTAAATTTAAAGTAATGTATGGTAAACATCAGTCACTTCCTTTAAAAATTGTGGTTTTTCTAAGAATCTAATTAGTAAACATTATTCAACCGCCATATGTCAAGCTTTGTACGTGAGTTCTACCATGAAAAGCCAAGTACGTACTTTTTTTTGTGCATTTTAAATTCTATTACAAAGGATTGAAAAGGTATTTGTGGTATTCTTGGTGCATTCAAGAAATTATAAACTTAAATTGTAACTTTTGTTGTAAAAATGCCTCTTGTCTTTGAAGGCTCAGAATCTTTAACAGCTCTCTTATCTGTGACAGCGTCGGCCACTTCCAGTAATACTTCCTCTAAACAGACGCCTATTTTAAGCAACTGCTTTATTTTACTGAATCAAAAGATTTCTAATTCAGTTAAGTAGAGGCTGAACCTTGAATAAGCAGCTATTTAGTGACCACTGTCTGACAGCTTTGTTTTTGTCTTGGCCACTTCCGATTTCTGCAAAGGGTCACTTGAAAAGAAATCTGTATCGACAGTAGTTGTAGCGATAGATGCAGCCAATCCCTTCCTGTTAGGACTATCTATACCTTATAGAGAAAACTGGAGAAATTGGAGTAAGGGAGGGAGGGCAAGAATTTAGAATCATAGAATGGTTACAGCACAGAAGGAGGCCATTCGGCCCGTTGAGCCCTTGCCGGCTTTCTGCAAGAGCACTTCAGCTAGTCCCACTCCTAGCCCTTTCCCCGTAGCCCTGCAAAAAAAATTTCCTCCAGGTTCTTATCCAATTCCCTTTTGAAAGCCACGATTGAGTCTGCCTCCACCACCCTTTCAGGCAGTGCATTCCAGATCCCAAATACTCGCTGCGTAAAAAAGTTTTTCCTCACGTCGCCTTTGGTTCTTCTGCCAATCACCTTAAATCTGTGTCCTCTGGTTCTCGACCCTTCCGCCGATGGGAACAGTTTCTCTCTATCTACTCCATCTAGACCCCTCATGATTTTGAACACCTCTATCAAATCTCCTCTCAACCTTCTCTGCTCCAAGGAGAACAACCCCAGCTTCTCCAGGTAACTGAAGTCCCTCATCCCTGGAACCATTCCTGGAAATTTGCAAGAATAAGGTTGGATGAAGAAGGCTCTTCAGAGCATTTCGTCTCTCCCTTCCAGAATACCAAATCTAATGTCCACCCACTGCAGCATTTACTTATTTCTTGAATGAGTCCTGTGTCCTGATCTGAACCATACTTCCTGGTAGTCCTTCAGTTATTGATCAACATCTGTGTAAAAAAAAAAAATACACCTTTCACGGCCCTGAACCTGTGCTCTCATGTCTTGTTATTTTGGTGCATCTGACAGTATCGGTCCAGGTTTACTTTCCCTATTCCCTTTAGTATTTCATATTTTCTCTGTGAAGTCCCATCTGAGATGTCATGACCTCAACCACTTTTATTGGAAAATGAGGTATCACGTAAGCTTTAGTCACAAAATCTGGACGTGTTTTAAAAAAATGACAATAGTAACACAGTAATAGCAACGTAAGTAGTAAACCTGTTAAAATGGGTTGATCGATGCAGCCCTGGGAAGGACCCAGATTCAATCGGTGGGCTCCTGTCGCGAGCGCTGCCACCAAAGAGGCAACCCGCTGCTGCCAACAAGGGAAATCCCAGCAGCGCTACAGTACCAGAAGAGCCCACTTAAAGGGGCACAAGAGACCTTAAGAGTCATAGGGGTAAAAATTCAGTTGGTTGCGCCTCCCGTTAGCGCCTTAAGAGGGCGCTAATGGGGCGCAAAGCCGCTAACGCCCGGGCGCAGCGATGTTTGCGCCGCTCGAGAACTTAACTAGAGATTGTGCGGCGGCGCTAAAATTTACCGCTGCGACCACCTGCGCGCGCAGATTGTGACGTCATTCCATGGTGCAACGCCCTTGTGGCGCCCCGGAGCGGAAATTGAGTGGCGCCCCCTGCCTTACCGCCTGGCGCATCCAACGACCAGAAGACTGGAACGCTATCAATCGCTGTGGGGCTGGGGGGGGGCGCTATTTAAAGGGGGCCATTCCTGTCTTTTATTGTTGGTGGCATTTTTGAACTATGCATTCTGAGAGAGAGAGGGAGAGACTTCTGGAGAGATTCAACGTTGTGTGAAGGAGTTTTGGGTACTGAGCAGCACTTTGCAGGTTCATTTTGATTTGCCATTCCTTGTATCGATTTAGCAGAGACTGTGGGAGCTGCACTCTGAGCTCTTTGCCTGGTACTCTCCATTGTTCTTTCCAGCACATTTGATGTGCAAGTCTCTCCAGGCCGAGATTCAAGGCTGCAATGAACAGGATGTGGATGGAAAGCAAGATTAACCATCCCCTTTAAGAACTGGCCCGTGCCATTGTGTGTGTGTTCCATTGCTGACTGACATTACATGAGCTTCGCCAGCGCTCTGAGTTAGCGCCTCACTACTTGGCCTTTGCGCCTTAAGACAGGTGTGCAGCGCCTGCTTTAGCGCTCCACTCACCTCTCGGGGCGGTAAAAGTGAAGTTTCCAGTCAGTGCCGATAATTAGCGCCAGGCGCTAATATTTGCGTCCAGACGATATTTGCGCCCCAAATGGGGCGCGACCTAATTTCTACCCCATAGAGTTATACAGCACAGAAAGAGGCCCTTCGGCCCATCGTGTCTGGGCCAGCCATCAAGCCCTGTCTATTCTAATCCCATTTTCCAGCACTTGGTCTGTAGCCTTGTATGCTATGGCGTTTCAAGTGCTCATCTAAATGCTTCTTGAATGTTGTGAGGGTTCCTGCCTCTACCACCCTTTCAGGCAGTGAGTTCCAGATTCCAACCACCCTCTGGGTGAAAAAGTTTTTCCTCAAATCCCCTCTAAACCTCCTGCCCCTTACCTTGAAACTATGCCCCCTGGTTATTGACCCCTCTACTAAGGGGAAAAGTTCCTTCCTATCTACCCTATCTATGCCCCTCATAATTTTGTACACCTCAATCAGGTCCCCCCTCAGCCTTCTCTGCTCTAAGGAAAACAACCCCAGCCTGTCCAGTCTCTCTTCATAGCTGAAGCTCTCCAGCCCAGGTAACATCCTGGTGAATCTCCTCTGCACCCTCTCCAATGCAATCACATCCCTCCTATAGTGTGGTGACCAGAACTGCACACAGTATTCCAGCTGTGGCCTAACCATCATAACCTCCCTGCTCTTATATCCTATGCCTCGGCTAATGAAGGCAAGTATCCCATATGCCTTTTTAACCACCTTATCTACCTGTCCTGCTGCCTTCAGGGATCTATGTACATGCACACCAAGGTCGTTCTGATCCTCTGTCCTTCCTAGGGTCCTATCATTCATTGTGTATTCCCTTGCCTTGTTTGTCCTCCCAAAATGCATCACCTCACACTTTTCAGGGTTAAATTCCATTTGCCCCTGTTCTGCCCATCTGACCAACCCGTCTATATCGTCCTGTAGCCTGAGGCTTCCCTCCTCGCTGTTTACCACTCCACCAAATTTCGTGTCATCTGCGAACTTACTGATCATACCTCCTACATTCTATCTAAATCATTAATGTACACTACAAACAGCAAAGGACCCAGCACCGATCCCTGCGGTACACCACTGGACACAGGCTTCAGCAAACTTTTTCGGAACCTAGGCTCTGTCGCCTTGCCGGTATTTGCATGCGGTTGGTCGGGAGGAGCGTCCAGTGACAATCCCAGTAAGGGCAAGGAAAGGGAAATTAAGGTTGGTGTCAGGAGGCAGTGGTAGGCTTTCCTGGGCAGATTTTCTCCCACTGTTTCTGCCACCATACTGGCCGACTGCGGGGTAGGAGTGTGAAGGAGAATCCAGACTAGAGTCTTTACAGGAAGCGAGGTGGGAAGAAGCATAATCTAGGTAGTTGTGCTTCTGGGAGTTGATGGATTTGTAACAGAGCGCTCATGGCTCACAGAAAAATAACAACACTAAATTTACAAATGAATTGATAAACAAAATCCCTACCACTTAAAATGATCTACTCCAGCATTTTTGCCACAATCATCATCTTCAACACTGGTAAATGAGTAGACTACAGCTGCAGGTTTCCACCTACACAATGTCTGACTCTGTTGCCTAGGCAACTCTTGTTCTGGGAAAGATGGGCAGACTGCCGGGTCTGTCATTGTACCTGACTAGGGGGACAGAGAAGAGGAGAGAGATGAGCAGCTGGGCTGAGACTGTGCTGATGTAAGCATTAATCAATAATTTAAAAAGAACAATGCCCTCAGGACGAGCGAAGGTAAGATTGCTTGGGATAGATAAATAAATAATTAACGCAGTACTGCTCCTTTAACGTATCGTCTGTGATGAATGCTCGAAAAATACACTTTGCATTTACATTTTTTTAACAACGCTTATACAATCTTATGAGGCGAATCGTGGTCGTCCTGTTCTAAAGGTTTGCAAATTAGCATTATTAGATTGCAGGAAAGCGACGAGCTTGTTGCCCCATTAATACCACACAGTTGCAGTCAGCCTGCTGCAGTACATAAATTCTCATTACAGGGTCTAACGCTTCTTGGGAACATTTCATGTAAATTGAATGCAGCTTGATGGTAATTGCAGCCTGCCTTTAGTTCCTCGCACGAAATCACAGATCAGTCATTTTTTTTTTTCTTTTGTCAATGTTCTCCACAATTTTCTCCCCTCCTGAAGGTGATGACTGTTGGCTGGGTAATGATCCCAGGGATGCCAGTCGCCCTCTGGTACCTTGCCCAAGTGGCTATTATTTATGTGTGAGCCTTGACAGTGAGTGTGTAGAAGCTATTCAAACATGGGGGCATCACAGCCGAACCTGATCCTGTCCTCAGCTGATGTCCAGCGGGGATTGTGTTCAAGAGTGGGAATCTTGGGGATGATTTTGTCCTTCTCAATCCAGGATACTGAGGGCAATTGTAGTTACCCTAATGCTGGCCCAGCAGAGATGAGCAAACTCATATTGGAACTGGTCTGTATGTCTCAGTGGCTTACTAGATAGTTCAATCCTATTTGGCTCCCACCAGAAACTTTGCACTTTAGCAGCCAAAATCCATACAACTTCCTAGCTGATCATTCAGGGTGAACCCAATGGTTCACAACCTTGATGTCCTTTTTGACCCTGAGCTGAACTTCAAACCTCATCTTATTCATCACAAAAATGTCTATTTTCACTTCTATTACATCATTCACTTTTGTCCCTCATTTGTATCTTAATTATGCCCCAACTTGACTTCTCCAATGCGCTCCTTGCCAGTTTCTGAGCACCACCCTATATAAACTGCAACTTATCCAAAACTTTGCTGCCTGCATCCTATCCCATTACTGTCTCCTCCATCAACCCTGTCCTCACCAACCTCCACTATCTTCCTGTCACCCAATGCAGTGATTTCAAAATCCTCATCCTGGTTTGTAAATCCCTCCATAGCCTCTCCACCCTACCTGTTTCGCTTGTACCCTCCGCTTTTCTGACTCTGATCTCCCCCCACCCCTGCACTATCCGTATCACAGGTTTCAGCCTGCATTCTGGAATTCTCTTCTTAAAACTTTCATGCTTAGTTACATCTCTTCCCGTCTTCAAAAGCATCCTCAAAACCTACCTGGTCAACTCCCCGCAACTCCTCTCCTAAATCCTGCTCAGTGTCCACTCCCCTCCCTTTTTATGAAACCCCTGGGGATGTTTCACTACAGTAAAGGTGAATTATGACTACAAGTTATTGTTAACTTAGCATGTCATCAAGAAGTTATGAACTGGTGTTAAGATCTATTCAAAGTGCGTTTCAATAACACTGTTGGAGCCTTAACATTATTTATAAACTCAAAAACGGCTGGAGGTTTGTCTCCTGCAGAACACTTCTCCAGCTGTCCATTTGTCTCATAATCGAACAAGATTTTGTTTGAACAATTCAGTCAATACATACCACCCTAATGCATGTAATCATCTTTATTGTCAGTGATGATTACAGCATACATGCCAACCTTGCTCATTCTGGACAGGCAGCATTTTGGAGTTAGTGTCTGGCTGTTCATGTTTAGGATGAGAAACAATGCTGCCTTCGTGTTCTGCGCCCAACTGTTACTCTCAGCCTGATGCTGCTACGGTGTGTTGTGGGAGGGAATTCTTGCAATAGTTTTGTGAGATCAGAAATCCCACCTGACAGCGTGCAAATGAGTAGGTGCCAGGAGTGGTGATGAGAAGGGACAGGATGAGGGTAATAATGTGAACTTGGAGGGATCATGAAAGAGTAATTGTGTGATCTGAGGGGAGAGAAGTTGAAGGGTAATCTCAGTTGACAGCTCAGTTGCAGTATTGAGGGAGTCCTGCACTGTCGGAGGTGCCGTTTTTCCGATGAGACGTTAAACCGAGGCCCCATCTGTCTTCGTAGCTGAATGTAAAAGATCCAATGGCACTTTTCAAAGAAGAGCAGGGAAGTTCTCCCAGTGTCCCGGCCAATAATGATCTCTCAAGTAATATCATCAAAACAGATTATCTGGTCATTTATCTCATTGCTGTTTGTGGGACCTTGCTGTGCGCAAATTCCTCGGCATTACAACTGTGACTACATTTCTAATGTCCTTCGTTGGCTGTAAAGAGCTTTGGGACATCCTGAGGTCCTGAAAGGTGATATATAAATGGAAGTTCTTTCTTGGTTCTAAGGGTACTAGCTTGAATTGGGAACAAGTGTGCTAGAAGGAACTGGGAGAGGAGTGGCAGCATGAACTGAGAGGGGTGGGAATAGTATCACATAAGCTGGGAGGGGGGGGGGAGAAGAGTACCAACATAAACTGCACAGGGGCAGGGAGAGAAGAGTGCCAGTGTGAATTTGGAGCAGAGCAGAGAAGAGGAAAAAGATTGCCAGTGTGAACTGTGGGCAGGTGGTGAAATGGGGGACGGGGGGGGGGGGGGGAGACGAAGGGAGAGAAGAGTACTGCTGAAAAGTGGGGGGAGAAGAATGCCTCTGTGTAACATACAAACAATTTCAAAAAAATCATCAGCTTTAGCAACAGGATACCAAGACATAGCCACAATTTCTGCACAGTGAATGAGGGGAAATCCCTGCAATTTTTGCCCCACACCTCCCCTAGAAAAATGATGGCATGCTGGGTATGTTAAGTTTTGAATATCCTGTGCCTTGCTGCATTTTCAGTGTATTTGAGTGTCCCCCCACTCACTCAGAGTGCCGGGCTGATCGATTGCGGGCAGGAACCCGCGAAAAAAACAGGATCAAAAAAGGTAATTTTTTTTTTTTTACTTACCTCGGCCACCTTGCCTTTAAGCATCGCCCCCGAAGCGGGCGGTCGCCTGATGCACGTCCCCTGAAGCTGCCGTTCTTTTCGCCTGGCGATGCTTCAGGAGACGGAAATGAATTTCGGGTCCGGGGCGCTACCGGGGCGCTGCGCGGCCAGATGACATCACGATCTCCGGTCGCATGCAGGCGTGGCGATAGGGGTTACCGCCGCCGCAAACCGGCAGGCGAATTTTGCGGGCTGCAGTAATGTCTCCGCGCCAGGGCGCTAAGACCTTAGTGCCGCATTATCGGCCCCGGAGGCAGTAATGGGAGGCACTAAGGCACTGAATTTCTAGCCCTAAATACTGCTACTCAACAGGAAGCGTTGTGGGTAAAAACTCAACCCAATTCCAGTTATCGTTAAGGGCTTGTGGCCTCTTCAACAGTAAACAGGCCTCCCAATTTGGAAAGGAAAAGGAAGTCCCATGTACTTTTGAAGTTTCTCGTATCAATGTGGCCTGTGCATGTGGCCGTATGTAAAAATGAAGATTAGTCAAGTATTTAATTGTCAGGTAAATCATTCATATTGCGTGGACTTCCACACCTATAGATTTGAACATGATGTATATTATCAAGTGCATTCCTCTAATTTTATAATCCTTTTTCTATTTAAATATATTTCTTGCATCTGAAAAGCTGTTTTTTGAGTTGCCAGCTTTTTTTGAAGAGGTTGCTCAGTTTTTGGTTAATTTAATGACACACCAATTATGTTTGCAAAGGATCCTCATGAACTAAGTGGACATATCTGTTTGCAATTTTTGTGTCCTTGTGTCCGTACAACTCAAGTAATTCTGGGCAGTCCATCACATAATAATGGGCCGGATTTTGCAGTCAGTGGCGAACGAACGGCGCTCGCCATTCATTATGCTTACAGCTGTTAACAGACTTTTAGTGCGCTTTTGCGTGGCAACTTACTGTAAATAGAGAGCCATTTCAGCACGGCGCCCTCTACAGGGGATCTGGGACCTGTGTGAACAGGCCAAGCAACAGTGTGTCTCTTTAACCAATCAGATTGAAGAATCCTTACTGAGGCATGCAGAGTCTAAACCAGGAAGTGTAAGTTAGAATATTTAATTCAATGTAAAATTATGTACAGAAAGCAAAATAAAGAGGGAAAAGAAAGATGGGATCAAGAGAGAGAAATGAGACAAAAAAAATAAGTTAAAAAGTTTTTATTTTAATTTTTTAAGAAATCTCCAACAATAATTAAAATCTGAAGGAATGAGGCTCCACACTTGTAAAAGTTAGTTTTCAGTGCCAGCGAGATTGTTTGGCAGTAATTAAGACTTATCGTGCCGTAAAAAATTCACTTACACTTGAAAGGACAAGCCCTAACTTTTTTTTGGTATTTTTAGTGGGTATCTAGTGGGTAAGTACTGCTTTCACTCCACTCCATGTGTTTGAATGCCAAGTCTCTCGGCGAGATACCAGTGTAGCAAAGCTTGTGGAGGAGTAGGAGCAACTTCCTGATTTCCACGTTTAACTGCGGATGTGCAGACGCCGGGAGTTGCTGTCCGATTTACTCCATAATACCCCACAGAGGTGGCGGACCTGGGTGGAGCGGCTGCGGCGAGGCGGAGCAGATAAAAGAGGCGGCGGCGACCAGGTAGGCTTACCAATCTGTGCCCCCAGAGCGGGAGAGAGAGAAGTAAAAAATAATCGAAGTGTGACGTCACCGGAAAGCAGGTAAGTGGTTGATTGGTGAGTATTTCTCTTTTTCTCCATTTTCCAAACTTAAATTTTTTGGTTTATAGTTTCTAGGGTCTCTGTGGTGTAGCGGGGACAGTTGGTAAACAAGGGCCCTATATCATTTAATTATAGTATAATTGGTGGGATTGATTTGATATAATTTAAGTTTAATTAATTAAAGGGTAAGTCATGGCAGCACAGCTCGGCGCCGTGCTGTGCTCCTCCTGCGCGATGTGGGAAATCGGGGACACTTCCTGTGTCCCTGACGACCATGTGTGCGGGAAGTGTATCCAGCTACAGCTACTGGCAGACCGCATTGCGGCGCTGGAGCTGCGAATGGATGCATACTGGAGCATTCGCGATGCTGAGGACCTCGTGGATAGCACGTTTAACCAGTTGGTCACACCGCAGGTAAAGGCTGCACAGGCAGAAAGAGAATGGGTGACCACCAGGCAGAGTAGTAGGCGCAGGCAGGTAGTGCAGGAGTCCCCTGTGGACATCCCCCTCTCAAACAGATATACCGCTTTGGATACTGTTGAGGGGGATGGCTTATCAGGGGAAGGCAGCAGCAGCCAACTTCCTGACACCAGGGGTGGTTCTGCTGCACAGGACGGGAGGAAAAAGATGGGTAGAGCTATAGTGATAGGGGATTCTATTGTAAGGGGAATAGATAGGCGTTTCTGCGGCCGCAAACGAGACTCCAGGATGGTGTGTTGCCTCCCTGGTGCAAGGGTCAAGGATGTCTCAGAGCGGCTGCAAAACATTTTGGAAGGGGAGGGTGAACAGCCAGTTGTCGTGGTACATATAGGTTCCAACGATATAGGTAAAAAATGGGATGAGGTCCTAAAAGCTGAATATAGGGAGTTAGGAGATAAATTAAAAAATAGGACCTCAAAGGTAGTAATCTCAGGATTGCTACCAGTGCCACGTGCTAGTCAGAGTAGAAATAGAAGGATATTTCAGATGAATACGTGGCTAGAGGAATGGTGCAAGGGGGAGGGATTCAAATTCCTGGGACATTGGAACCGGTTCTGGGGGAGGTGGGACCAGTACAAATCGGACGGTTTGCACCTGGGCAGGACCGGGACCGATGTCCTTGGGGGAGTGTTTGCTAGTGCTCTGGGGGAGGGTTTAAACTAAAATGGCAGGGGGTTGGGAACCTGAGCAGGGAGACAGAGGAAAGGGAATCAAGAATAGAAGCAAAAGTCAGGAAGGAAAAAAACAAAGGTGTCAGTTAGAGAAATCAAGGGTTTAAATCAAACGTGGCCACAGTAAAAAAAAATTCTGAAAGGTCTAAGAGCGTTAAAAAACAAGCCTGAAGGCTTTGGGGGAAAAATTCAGCTGCTTGCGCCTCCCGTTAGTGCCTTAAATGGGCGCTAATGGGGCGTAAAGCAGCTAACGCCCGGGCGCAGCGCCGCCCACGCCTCCCGAAAAATTTAGTGGGAGGTTAGCGGCGGCGGCAGCCGGTAGCGCCCTGTGGCGCTGCGCCGCCGGCGATGACGTCATCGCCGTGCGCAGCGCCCCGCTCGCGCCCCGGCCGTGATCTTCAGTCGCGCCCCCTGATTTACCGCCAGACGCTATGTCCGACGGGTTCAGGGGGGCGTACGTGCGGCCGGGGCGGCGATATTTAAAGGGGAGGTGGCAGGCGGCCATTTTTGTTGCTGGCCGCCTGCCAGCACCTGCCCCCGTTGCTGTCCCCGGCCCCCGTGAAGCCCCCCCAGCGTGAAGTGCCGGCTGCGCTCCAAGAGCCCGGCACTTCTCTTGAGTGCCGGGCTCTTTTGCCGGCACTCCCGATCCCTGGGAGCCCAGCTGGGCCCCGGTTCGCGCTGCGCAAGGCCCCTCCCCTTTAAGAAGGGGAGGAAGGCCTGCAATACCGCGGCGCGACGTGCCGCAGCGCGTGGCGCTGCGGCACGTAGCGCCAGGATATTCACTCGCAGCGCCCCAAGAGGGATACGGGGTGCTTCCAGTTGCGCCCCGCTTCCCTCTTGGGGCGCAACCACTGAAGTTCCGGCGCGGGGCCGCTAATTTTTTCGGGGCGCTAAAAGTCGCGCCCCGGCGAGGTTAGCGCCCCAAATGGGGCGCGACTCAATTTTTACCCCTTTGTGTCTTAATGCGAGGGGCATTCATAATAAGGTGGATGAATTAGCTGCGCAAATAGAGGTAAACAAATATGATATGATTGGGATTACGGAAACATGGCTCCAGGGTGACCAAGGCTGGGAACTCAACATACAGGGGTATTCAATATTCAGGAAAGATAGGCAAAAAGGAAAAGGAGGTGGGGTAGCATTGCTGGTTAAAGAGGGGATTAACACAATTGTAAGGAAGGATATTAGCTCTGATGATGTGGAATCTGTATGGGTAGAACTGAGAAACACCAAGGGGCTGCAAACGCTAGTGGGAGTGGTGTATAGACCCCCAAACAGTAATACGGAGGTTGGGGATGGCATTAAAAGGGAAATTAGAGAAGCGTGCAATAAGAGCACTGCAGTTATCATGGGCAACTTTAATCTACATATAGATTGGGCTAACCAAATTAGTAACAATACTGTGGAGGAGGAATTCCTGGAGTGTATACGGGATGGTTTCCTGGACCAATATGTCGAGGAACCAACTAGAGATCAGGCCATCTTAGACTGGGTATTATGTAATGAGAAAGGATTAATTAGCAATCTTGTTGTGCGAGGCCCCTTGGGTCGGAGCAATCATAATATGATCGAATTCTTCATTAAGATGGAGAGTGAAGTAGTTGACTCAGAGACTAGGGTCCTGAATTTAAATAAAGGAAACTACGATGGTATGAGGCGCGAGTTGGGTAGGATTGATTAGGGAATGTCACTCAAAGGGTTGACGGTGGAGAGGCAATGGCAAGCATTCAAAGATCGCATTAATGAACTACAGAATTTGTTCATCCCAGTTTGGCATAAAAATAAAACAAAAAAGGTGACTCAACCGTGGCTAACAAAGGAAATTAGGGATAGCATAAGATCCAAGGAAAGGACATATAAATTGGCCAGAAAAAGCAGAAAACCTGAGGATTGGGAGCAGTATAGGATTCAGCAAAGAAGGACAAAGGGATTAATTAAGAGGGGGAAAATAGAGTATGAGAATAAGCTTGCGAGGAACATAAAAACTGACTGTGAAAGCTTTTATAGATATGTGAAGAGAAAAAGATTGGTGAAGTCAAGCGTAGGTCCCTTGCAGTCAGAATCAGGGGAATTTATAATGGGGAACAAAGAAATGGCAGACCAATTAAATACATACTTTGGTTCTGTCTTCACAAGGGAGGACACAAATAACCTCCCAGAGATGTCGGGGAACATAGGGTCTAATGAGAAGGAGGAACTGAATGAAATCAGTATTTGTAGGGAAATAGTGTTAGGGAAATTGACGGGATTGAAGGCCGATAAATCCCCAGGGCCTGATAATCTACATCCTAGGGTACTTAAGGAAGTGGCCCTAGAAATAGTAGATGCATTGCTGGTCATCTTCCAAAATTCTATAGACTCTGGAACAGTACCCATGGATTGGAGGGTAGCTAATGTTACCCCACTATTCAAAAAAGGTGGTAGAGAGAAAACGGGGAATTATAGACCAGTAAGCCTGACATCGGTAGTGGGGAAAATGCTTGAGTCCATTATAAAAGATGTAATAGCAGAGCACTTGGAAAATAGTGACAGGATCGGACAAAGTCAACCTGGATTTACAAAAGGCAAATCGTGCTTGACTAATCTACTGGAAGTTTTTGAGGATGTAACTGGTAGAATAGATAAGGGAGAACCAGTGGATGTGGTGTATTTGGACTTTCAGAAGGCTTTCGATAAGGTCCCGCATAAGAGATTAGCGTGTAAAGTTAAGGCACATGGGATTGGGGGCAAGGTATTGACTTGGATAGAGAACTGGTTGGCAGACAGAAAGCAAAGAGTAGGAATAAATGGGTCTTTTTCTGAGTGGCAGGCGGTGACTAGTGGGGTACCGCAGGGATCGGTCCTAGGACCCCAGCTATTCACAATATATATTAATGATCTGGACGATGGAATTGGATGTAATATCTCCAAGTTTGCAGACGACACAAAGCTGGGTGGGAGTGTGTGCTGTGAGGAGGATGCCCAGAAACTCCAGTATGATTTGGACAGGTTGGGTGATTGGGCAGAAGCATGGCAGATGCAATATAATGTGGATAAATGCGAGGTTATCCACTTTGGTGTCAAAAACAGGAAGGCAGATTATTATCTGAATGGCAATAGATTGGGAGAAGGGGAAGTGCAACGAGACCTGGGTGTCCTTGTGCACCAATCGCTGAAGGTAAGCATGCAGGTGCAGCAGGCGGTTAAGAAGGCAAATGGTATGTTGGCCTTCTTAGCGAAAGGGTTCGAGTACAGGAACAAGGATGTCTTGCTGCAGTTGTACAGGGCCTTGGTGAGACCACATCTTGAGTATTGTGTGCAGTTTTGGTCGCCTTATCTGAGGAAGGATGTTCTTGCCATGGAGGGAGTGCAGCGAAGATTCACCAGGCTGATACCCGGGATGGCAGGAATGGCGTATGAGGAGAGATTGGGTCGATTGGACTTATACTCACTGGAGTTTAGAAGAATGAGAGGGGATCTCATTGAAACTTATAAAATTCTAACAGGACTAGACAGACTAGATGCAGGAAGGATGTTCCCGATGGCCGGGGAGTCCAGAACCAGGGGTCACAGTCTAAGGATAAGGGGTAAGCCATTTAGGACTGAGATGAGGAGGAATTTCTTCACCCAGAGAGCGGTGAACCTGTGGAATTCTCTACCACAGAAGGCAGTAGAGGCCAATTCATTAAATATATTCAAGAAGGAGTTAGATATATTTCTTAAAACTAAAGGGATCAAGGGATATGGGGAGAAGGCAGGGACAGGGTACTGAATTTGGATGATCAGCCATGATCTCATTGAATGGCGGAGCAGGCTCGAGGGGCTGAATGGCCTACTCCTGCTCCTATCTTTTATGTTTCTATGTTTCTATAATAACGGTTAGTGCTGATACCCTCATTGTTACTCATAGCGAAAAGTCCGGGCCAATAGGTTAAGTTTGCATTTTCATGTAACATGGGATAGAACATGTTGTTTTGCCACCTAATCTTACGTGGCCAAAAAAATATTTAATGCACCTAAATGATTAAAATGATTGTGTTTCACACATTGCAACACAATGTAGTAAATATTATATAGACTGAGATACAGATATGCTAAATGCCTCTTGTCAAGTCCTGATACCCTAATCATTGCACTGCTCCTATCTTTAGTTTGTCAATGAGACGTTAAACCGAGGCCCCGACTGCCCTCTCAGGTGGACCTAAAAGACCCCATGGCACTATTTCGAAGAAGAGCAGCGGAGTTCTCCCCGATGTCCTGGGGCCAATATTTATCCCTCAAGCAACATCACAGAAACAGATTATCTGGTCATTATCATATTGCTGTTTGTGGGAGCTTGCTGTGCCCAAATTGGCTGCCGCATTTCCTACATTACAACAGTGACTACACTTCAAAAAGCACTTCATTGGCTGTAAAGCGCTTGGGACGTCCTGAGGTCATGAAAGGCGCTGTAGAAATGCAGGTCTTTCTTTTTTCTGTCAAAGGCCAAGTACACAATATTTTAGAAAATCAAGCACAAATCATACTGAGAGTATATCAAAGTATGTTGGTTTGACTCATTGTTTATAGTAAATAATAAATAGTTTGCTGGAAAAGAGTACTAAAGATCCAAGCTTTTAGTAATACTTCAAACCATGCTCCAATTAACTTTACAATAAGATTGCTACAGTAACAAACAGATAGTTGTCGTCTGGCTGCTCAGACTGCTTTTCTTGATTCTGGAAGGCTTATTTCAAATGGAAGTACTGTTCTATGTAATACAGTCTACTCCTCAATTCAAAGTCGCTTAATTTAAAGTATCCGATAATTCAATTTCTTAAGCACTTTGCTGTATTATTTATGCTACTTAATTTAAGTTATTGGACAATTCAATTTTTAAAAAAAATCAGGATTAGACTGAAGAATAAATTCAAATTAGACATGAATCAAATGTAAATCTACATTCTAGCAAACTCTCCAAAGTAATCAGAGCCTGAAAAAAAATCACTTATTTGTTTAAAAATTTATTGTGCACTAAATACACAGAATACCGTTGCTACATTTTGCAGAGAAACACCAATCAATTTAGCTTGTGCCTCTTTTCCCCGATTTTCTTCGCTCCACCATTGGCGGCTATGCCTTTGACTATCTAGGCCCTAAAGTCTGTAATTCCCTCCCTAAATCTCTGGGCCCCTCTCTCTCCTCCTTTAAGATGCTCCTTAAAAACTACCTCTCTGACCAAGCTTTTGACCGCTCCTAATATCTCCTTATGTGGCTCGGTGTCAAATTTTCTTTGATAACGCTCCTGTGAAGTGCCTTGAGACATTTTACTATGTTAAAGGTGCTATATAAATGCAAGTTATTGTTGTTGTGGGGTCTGGACATGAGATCGAACCCTACTTCCAAACAAACATTACATAATTATTATAGCCTGCGTCCAAGCTATTCACCTCAGAATGATTGAGTGGTGTCTAAAGATTCAAACTGTGGAACATACAGTCAGTCAGAGATCTTCTACATTAATTGTTGTTATTGGTTCTTGATTATTAGCACTCTCACCTCTGAGTCAGAAGGTTGTGGGTTGAAGTCCCGCTCTAGAGACTTGAGCACAAAATCTAGGCCAACACTCCAGTGCAGTACTGAGGGAGTGCTGCGCTTTCGGAGGTGAACCTTTCGGATGAGACGTTAAACCAGGTGGACATAAAAGTTGAACGTAAAAGATCCCACGGCTCTATTTCAAAAAAGAGTTGGGGAGTTCTCTGCACAGTCCTGGCCAACATTTATCCTCGTCATTATCACTAAATAGAAAGCAGATTATCTGGTCATTATCTCATTGCTGTTTGAGGGATCTTGCTGTGCGGAAATTTGCTGCTGCATTTCCTATATTAGAACAGTGACTACAATTCAAAAGTATTTCATTGGCTGTAAAGTACTTTGGGATCTCCTGAGGTTGCGCTATATAAATGCAAGTTCCCTCTTTCTTTCTAAGAGTGTTCTAACTGGCCAGATAGACTACTTAGTCTTTTCTAGTTCAGTAATTTCCAATGTTCCTACTTATAGTAATGTAGAAACAAGTCATTAGTCTGACTGCTCTCTCACTCATCTAGGGATTTGTGTGTGAAACTGAGGGCTGGATTTTCCCTGCGGAGGCGGGATGGTGGCAGGAGAGCTGGTTGGCGGGTTCTGGTCCCACTCCTGTCTGCAGTCGCTCTCTGAAAATTATTTTCCGTAGATTGGCCTTAAGCCCGCCCTGCGGGGTTCCTGGCCAATTAATAAGAAGCGGGTCTGATGACATCATTTGATGACGCATCATCAGCCGGTTTCCTTAAAGGGACCTCGGCCACATTGATTTTGACAGTTGTGCTGTCAGTGTTCTGCAGCATTGAGGTGCTGCAAACACTAACAAGCACTGCACAAAGGTGCACGTCTGCACCCAAGCTCATGCATAACTGCCTCCATATGCTAAAGGAGGGAGTCTCAGCATGCAGGGAGGTTCTCTTCCCTTCCCATGGGCGGAAGAGACCTCCCCAGGAGATCAACGCAGTCTGGTTGCACATTGCACAGGAGGACACAAGCAAGGATGTCATCAGGAGGACCAGGCTGCAGTGGCGCAAACCTTTCAATGATCTTAGTGGATCACGAAACGTTACTGAAAAGCCACACTCAAGCTCACCCTGCTGTACCACTCATCACATCCCCATCACTCTGCCTTCCCTACCCTACTCCTGCACATCCTTACTCACACCAACTTACCTTGCACCTCCACCCATCCCTCTCTGTCTACATTATCACTTCCCATCTCACTAGCCACCCCTCACACTCACCCTCATCCTACTGCAAGCATACCAACTAACAACACACAAGGGTAGGCACTTGAGTGGTTTAGCCAATGTTCATATGAAGTCTCTGTTAATATGTTGTCAAACATTGAAATCTATAGTTTCAACATTTCACCTTATTGGACAGATCTGTGCACACCTTGAGAAGTGTCTTAGTGAGTTCCAGTGTGAAAGGATTGGCTTGGACATTATAGGGATGCTTTATGGTGCTGGTGTGGGATGGTGTCAACCTGGCGCATCATGTGGCAGCCAGAGTGTACAGCGTCAAGTGAAGTAAATCTGGCCATGGTGATGCCATCGCTGGGCTCCCGGGCAGCAATGTTGTCAGGTGCTGATGCCCTGTGCAGCATCAGGTGATTGCGGAGAAGGTTGGTGATGTTGGTGTTGGGGCTGATCATGGAAGGATTCAGAGGACCAAGGTGAGATTTTTTCAAGGGCACTGATGTTGCTGGAATAGATGGCAGCTGCAGTTGAGATGACAGAAGTGATCTGTCAGTGGTGAACGGTTGTTCCAATGAGGTGCCACTGGATAGAGAGTTGGCTCGAAACACTTGCAAGCTACAGAAAGCTCTATGGGCTAAAAATTGAGCAGCGCTTCGTTTTGGGCGCTACCTTCACCGGGGCGCTACTTTTAGTGCACCGGAGAAATTAGCGCCCCCGTACCGGAACTTCAGTGGTTGCGCACCAAGAGGGAAGCGGGGTGCTACTGGAAGTGCCCCGCATCCCTCTTGGGGCGCTGCGAGTCAATATCGTGGCACTACATAGCACCGCGGTATTGCAGGCCTTCCTCTCCTTCTTAAAGGGGAGGGCCCTTGCGCAGCGCGACCCGGGGCCCAGCTGGGCCCCTGGGGATCGGGAGTGCCGGCAAAAGAGCCCGGCACTCCGCGGGGGGAGGGGCCGTTCAGGAGGCCGGGGACGGGAGCGCAGGCAGGTGCTGGCAGGCGGCCAGCAGCAAAAATGGCCACCCCGCATCTCGCCTTTAAATTGCGCCTCCCCGGCCACAGGTAGGCCCCACTGACCCCGTCAGACATAGCGTCCGGCGGTAAGTCAGGGGGTGCTCCCGAAGATCGCGGCTGGGGCACTGACGTCATCGCTGGCGGCGCAGCGCCGCAGGGCGCTACCGGTTAGCGCCACCGCTAACCTCCCATTGAATTTCGCGCCCGGGTGCAAGTTGCTTTGCGCCCTGTTCGTACCCTCTTAGGGCGCTAACTGGAGGCGCAAAGCAACCCAATTTTTCCCCCTATATGTCTTACAAGTGCAATAACCAACAGTTTCTGAGCTCTGAAACTGAACAGCTGCAACATGGTATCCTTTATACCACTTCTGCAGCTTTCAGGTTATCAGATAAATCAAAGCAGACTCAACTCACGACAGGGTGAGCTGGCATGTTCCCCGATCAGCGGGTAACCCGTGGGGGAGCACGTAAAATTACAAGGTAGGCTCAAATTAGCATTAAATTGGCTGTTAACAAGCCATTTAAGGATCTAAGGGGAAAAATTCAGTTGGTTGCGCCTACCGTTAGCGCCTTAAGAGGGTGCTAATGGGGCGCAAAGCAACTAGCGCCCGGGCGCGGCGATGTTTGTGCCGCTCGCGAAATTAACTAGACATTTTGCGGCGGGGCTAAACAGTACCGCCACGATCTCCTGCGCCGGCAGATCATGACGTCAGTCGAGTGCGCAACGCCCCGGAGCGGATATTGAGTGACACCGCCTGCCGCTAGCAACGACAGGTTGAGGGGAGCGTTTTGCAGTCAGGAAGGGACTGGGGGAGCGCTACTTAAAGGCAACCGCTTCTGCCTTTTTTTGTTGGTGACATTTTTGAACCACGCATTCTGAGAGAGACTTCTGGAGAGATTCAACGCTGTGTGAAGGAGTTTTGGGTACTGAGCAGCACTTTGCAGGTTCATTTTGATTTGCCCTTCCTTGTATCGATTTAGAAGAGACTGTGGGGGCTGCACTCTGAGCTCTTTCCCTGGGCCTCTCCATTGTTCTTTCCAGCAGATTTGATGTACAGGTCTCTCCAGGCCGAGATTCAAGGCTGCAATGAGCAGGATGTGGATGGAAAGCAAGATCAACCCTCCCCTTTAAGAACTGGCCGGGGCCATTGGGCCGGATTTTCAATGACCCGTGGAGTCAGGTTTGGAGGCGTGTGGGGGGTTAAAGTTGCAGATTCGGGGGTCCCGACCCCATTCCGCCTCCACGCAATTTTGACAAAATCGGTCGCGGTGTTCCCGACTCCGTCCCGCCTCCAAGAGGCGGGAGAGGCCATTAAAGCCTTTAACAAGCCCTAAATTGGCTCTGTAATGCCATTTTGAAACATTTTAGCTAGTTTTACCCTTTTCCGACGTGAAGCACGCCTGATGTGAAACATGCCAGTGAAACCTGGCGGGAGCACAAGTGGATAGCTGACAATCAGCTGCAGGTCCACTATTACAACGGAGATGTGATGAAGGTAGTAGTAGTATTAGGTCTGAAAGTCGCCTCTGATGCTGCTGCATTGAATGTCTTCAGAGACTGCCTGGCCTTGCTGTGAGAGGACCTGGATGGAAAAAAAATTCTCATTCTCTCTCTGATGCTGCTCATTTTGCATCCAGGTCCTCTCACAGCAAAGGCCAGGCAGTCTCTGACCTGCAATGCACCAACAATGATGACATCATCAGAGGCGACTTTCAAACTGAAAACACTAATTGGGTCATGGGTTCCCACATGCTAGAACTCAATTGCCCAATTAAGTGAAAATTGCATCAATCTCCCACATCCAATTGCAGGCGGGTGGATAACACGAAATGCGGATGACTCGACCCCAACCCGCCCCCAAGACAAAATCCAGCCCTAGTGTCTGTGTTCCATTGCTGACTGACATCACATGAGCTTCGCCAGCGCTCTGAGTTAGCGCCTCGCTCCTCGGCCTTAAGACAGATGTGTAGCGCCTGATTTAGCGCTCCAATCACCTCCAGGGGCAATAAAAGTCAAGTTTGCAGTCGGAGGCGATAATTAGCGCCAGGCGCTAATCTTTGCGCCCGGCCGATAATTGCGCCCCAAACGGGGCGATACTGAATTTTTCCCCCTAAATGTCTCCCCCGCCGCTTGGTGTCGGGTCAGTTCTGCGCAGACAGACCTGACACCTGGGAGACTCGAGTGACAGGCGGATTGACTACCCGCTGTCAATCTTTGCTATTTTGACACCGGGCCCGCCTCCAAACCCGCACACTGAGCGCTGGCAAAATCCAGCCCCGAGAGACTGAAAGAAGGAGACAAGAAAAAATACGCTAAGTAGTTTGGACAAAAACACAAAGATAAACGTAGTCGAATGAACCTGTAACAGGGTTGAAACGTACATAAGAATACAACACAGAAATGGTAAAGCATTTTAAATGTGAGAAGAAAGGAGATTTATACAATTAGAATTCATAATATTTCTTTATTGTATGTACATTAAAAAAAAAAATCAAGACATAAAAGCCCCAGCTTTTGTTCTGCATTTAACATCAGTATTTGCATTGCAATTTTCTTTCCACAAACAGTGGAAACGGTCAACAGTTTTTAACGGAATGAGCAAGCTTCTTTAACACGAGTGTAGACGCCTGGTCCCAGAATTATTGGCCATAAATAAATCAGTATTTTCTAAAATGCAAGTACTTGGCAGGATTTCAAATCCATTATCAGAAATCACTAAGTTTTATTAGCTAACTAGTAATCTATGCTAAAATAAATGACAATATTTCACAGAAGTGAATTTATATCATATAATTAAAAATTAATCTTGATTTTGGATTCATACTGTAAGATACATACATTATGTACACTGTAAGATGAATAGAGTACTGGTTTCAGTACAAAATTGCTACCAGCATGAATATTAATTCATGTACTTTGAGAAAAACACAGAGATTCAAACTGTATCTCTTTAAATCAGTGGTGCAGAACTTGTGCAATCTCCAAAGCCAGAATGTATATCCTTGCTGTACCCGAGGTGACTTGCCTGCAGCTTTGTAAATCTTTCCTTGTGGTGAAACTAGCTTCGGCTCAGTGTCTCACCCAGTGATAAGACCAAGATTGGAACTACGTGGATTCTTTTTCAGCAAACAGTGGGTGTAATGTTGACATTGCGCGATAGTGTAAAACGGCCGACAGTGAAACAGCAGTTTATTTTACATCTCTCCTGTTGACTTCAATGGAAATGAAAATTGGGAGAGAGGCAAGACTGGCGGCCGATTCTCCGTCGCCCATTTTACACTGCCGCACAAAGTCAAAATTACTCCAGTGGGTCATAGAACATAGAACATAGAACAGTACAGCACAGTACAGGCCCTTCGGCCCTCGATGTTGTGCCGAGCATTGTCCGAGACCAAGATCAAGCTATCACACTCCCTATCACTCTGGTGTGCTCCATGTGCTTATCCAATAACCGCTTGAAAGTTCCTAAAGTGTCCGACTCCACTATCACAGCAGGCAGTCCATTCCACACCCCAACCACTCTCTGAGTAAAGAATCTACCTCGGACATCCCTTCTATATCTCCCCCCATGCACCTTATAGTTATGCCCCCTTGTAACAGCTGCCTCTACCCGAGGAAATAGTCTCTGAACATCCACTCTATCTATCCCCCCTCATCATCTTATAAACCTCTATTAAGTCGCCTCTCATCCTCCTCCGCTCTAAAGAGAAAAGCCCCAACTCCCTCAATCTTTCCTCATAAGACCTCCCCCCCAAACCAGGCAGCATCCTGGTAAATCTCCTTTGCACTCTTTCCAATGCTTCCACGTCCTTCCTATAGTGAGGTGACCAGAACTGCACACAATATTCCAAATGTGGTCTCACCAAGGTCCTGTACAGTTGCAGCATAACCTCACGGTTCTTAAACTCAAACCCTCTGTTAATAAACGCCAACACACCATAGGCCTTCTTTACTGCTCTATCCACTTGAGTGGCAACCTTCAGAGATCTGTGGATATGAACCCCCAGATCCCTCTGTTCCTCCACGTTCCTCAGAACCCTGCCGTTGACCCTGTAATCCTTATTCAAATTTGCCCTACCAAAATGAATCACCTCGCACTTATCAGGGTTAAATTCCATCTGCCATTTTTCGGCCCAGCTCTGCATCCTATCGATGTCTCTTTGCAGCCTACAACAGCCCTCCACCTCATCCACTGCTCCACCAATCTTGGTGTCATCAGCAAATTTACTGATCCACCCTTCAGTCCCCTCCTCCAAGTCATTGATAAAAATCACAAACAGCAGAGGACCCAGCACCAACCCCTGTGGCACACCGCTGGTAACTGGTCTCCAGTCCGAAAATGCTCCATCCACCACCACCCTCTGCCTTCTATGAGATATGGAAGGGGCAATCGATAGCTCCGAAAGCTTGTGATTTCAAATAAAACTGTTGGACTATAACCTGGTGTTGTGCGACCTCTCAATTCTATGAGATAGCCAGTTACTTATCCAATCGGCCAAATTTCCCTCTATCCCACAACTCCTTACTTTCTTCATGAGCCGACCATGGGGAACCTTATCAAACGCCTTACTAAAATCCATGTATACGACATCAACTGCTCTACCTTCATCTACACACTTAGTTACCTCCTCAAAGAATTCAATCAAATTTGTTAGGCAAGACTTACCCTTCACGAATCCATGTTGACTATCCCTGATTAAGTTGCCCCTTTCCAAATGGTCATAAATCCTATCCCTCAGGACCTTTTCCATTATCTTACCAACCACCGAAGTAAGACTAACCGGCCTATAATTACCAGGGTCATTCCTATTTCCTTTCTTGAAGAGAGGAACAACATTCGCCACTCTCCAGTCCTCTGGCACCATTCCCGTGGACAGTGAGGACCCAAAGATCAAAGCCAGAGGCTCTGCAATCTCCTCCCTTGCCTCCCAAAGAATCCTAGGATATATCCCATCTGGCCCAGGGGACTTATCGACCCTCAGGTTCTTCAAAATTGCTAAAACATCTTCCCTCAGAACATCTACCACCTCCAGCCTATCCACCTTTATCACACTCTCATCCTCAAGAACATGGCCCCTCTCCTCGGTGAACACTGACGAAAAGTATTCATTCATCACCTCTCCTATCTCTTCTGACTCCATGCACAAGTTCCCACTACTGTCCTTGACCGGCCCTACCCTCACCCTGGTCATTCTTTTATTTCTCACATAAGAGTAAAAGGCCTTGGGGTTTTTCTTGATCCGACCCGCCAAGGACTTCTCATGCCCCCTCCTAGCTCTCCTAAGCTCTTTTTTTAGCTCATTCCTTGCTACCTTGTACCCCTCAATCGACCCAACTGAACCTTGTTTTCTCATCCTTACATACGCTTCCTTTTTCCTCTTGACTAGACATTCAACCTCTTTTGTGAACCATGGTTCTCTCACTCGGCCATTTCCTCCCTGCCTGACAGGGACATACCTATCAAGGACACGCAGTAATTGCTCCATGAAAAAGCTCCACTTTTCGTTTGTGCCTTTCCCTGATAGTTTCTGTTCCCATCTTATACTCCCTAATTCTTGCCTAATCGCATCATAATTACCCCTCCCCCAATTATAAACCCTGCCCTGCCGTATGGCCCTATCCCTCTCCATTGCAATAGTGAAAGTTACCGAATTGTGGTCACTATCTCCAAAGTGCTCTCCCACATACAAATCAAACACTTGTCCCGGTTCATTACCCAGTACCAAATCCAACGTGGCCCCAGCTCTTGTCGGCCTATCCACATATTGTGTCAGGAAACCCTCCTGCACACACTGTGCAAAAACTATCCCATCCGAACTGTTTGACCTATAAAGGTTCCAATCAATATTTGGAAAGTTGAAGTCACCCATGATAACTACTCTGTGACCTCCACACCTATTCATAATCTGCTTTGCAATTTCTTCCTCCACATCTCTATTACTATTTGGGGGCCTGTAGAAAACTCCTAACAACGTGACCGCTCCTTTCCTATTTCTAACTTCAGCCCATATTACCTCAGACGGCAGATCCCCCTCGAACTGCCTTTCTGCCGCTGTTAAACTATCCTTGATTAACAATGCTACTCTTCATTTTTTAAATCGTTTGAAAAAATCATTTAAGGGGCTATCGTAGGTCTTTGCACAGCAGGAATTCCAGGCACCGAGCTCACCCATCTGTTATGGGATCCACTGAATTGCGTGCCCAAAGCCCCGTAGTGCGACCACAAATTCATAAAATCTACCCTGTAGTGTGCAACATCACTAAATCATGGTCCGGGAACTCCTTGGAGCTGCCACTGCTCCGTCACCGTAACTCCACCAGAAGTGCCGAAGAAACCCCTGTTTACACGCCTAAAGAGGTGGCCTAGATTCCCGAAGAAAAGGTATGGATTAAAAAAAAAAATCTTTTATCTATACAAAGAGGGCCAAAGAGCCCCAAAAAAAGCATAACTACTGGAATTGCATCCACGAGAAATTTCAGGGCCACATGTTGGCCGATACACCAGTAGAACTTCCTGGTTTTTTTTCCCCAAATAGTACCACTGAACTTTTACGTCCCCCTGAACTGGCAGACAGGACTTTGGTTTAACATCCCATCTGAATGACAGCATCTTTTGAGAATGCAGCATTCCTTGAGTGCTGCACTGAAGTATCAGCCTATAGTATGTGCTCATGTCTCAGACAGAGTACTACCACTAAGCCAAGCTGAGACTAAAATACCACTTGAATTTAGGGGGAAAATTGTTGTCCGTGAAAGTGTCTGCAGCATTATATTTGATACAATGAGGTGGCGGTTCTCAGAACGCTGGCGTAATTCAGTAACAGTCAAATAATAATCTAGAAAATGCACCATTTTGACAAGCATTTTTATCTAGGTCATGCTGCTCTCCAACTAAAATAGTACTGCTTCACGTGTCTCCGTCAAATTTAAAAAGAGAGGAATTTAAGAGGAATGTATTAAGTGCTCATCTGCTTGTATCTCATGACGTAATTTCAAAGCACTGTTTCAATCAAATTCTACAATTGGGACCTTTTATAACTGAGGCAGTACTAATTTCCCCAACGCACGACAATGTGCCACATTAAAATAAGTCGCGGAGAAGACTGGGTATGGAATGGTTCGTGGGAAATAAATCCTCTTTGTAAAAAGCCTAATTAGAATGAAATAATCTGCCAGATGGATGAAAAATGTATTGATCAGGCGATTTAAGATTTAGAATTTCTGTACCGGAATATTGCCAGGAATTTTCATTCATCAGTTAGGTACTTGCAAACTCCATAGCAAATCAAAAAATGGCAGTGCGGTAAGTGCATTCAATTTTTTTTTTTTTTTACAGTAATGAAATTTTGAGACAATTTCGAAAGTAAAATCCACTTATGATTGCCTATCTGTGAAGATTGCAGCTTCAAAATGGTCCAAGAATGTCTGTTCACATTATCATAAAAATTGTAGCAGAGATGCATTTTTTCCTGCAATAACAATTCTTCAAAAAAGCCACTAAGTGCAGCAATTTTTGGCTAACCAGACAAAATTTCTCACAAAGCATCTTTAAAGGCTCCTGTGTTGCTGAGAAATCTTGCCATGTTCTTCATCCAGTTACTGATGTCAATGTTACCCAGAGCAGCTGTCCGTGATAGTGTTGTTGTCACTTCTTTGGTACCATTCAACAAAGATCAACGGTACAGTAATGAGCATAAACGTTATCCCAACAGCAAGAAAAGCCATAGCCTAGAATAAGTAAAAGACAAAGGCGAGTTACTTTTCAGTCAATAAAATAAGTGAAAGTCAGCATTTAAATCAACAGTGGTTTGCATATGCGAGATAAGAACATATTAGGAGCAGGAGTAGGCCATACGGTCCCTCGAGCCTGCTCCACCATTCAATAAGATCATGGCTGATTTTTGACCTCAACTCCACTTTCCTGCCCTATCCCCATATCCCTTAATTCCTCTGGAGTCCAAAAATCTGTCTATATAAGAGTGAAGAAATTCCTCAGTCTTAAAAGGCCGGCCCCATATCCTAAGACTATGCCCCCTAGTTCTAGACTCTCCAGCCAGGGGAAACAATCTCTCAGCATCTACCCTGTAAATCCCCCTCAGAATCTTGTATGTTTCAATGAGATCATCTCTCATTCTTCTAAACTCCAGAGATTATAGGCTCAATCTACTCAATCTCTCCTCATAGGACAGCTCTTTCATCCCAGGAATCAATCTAGTGAACCTTCGTTGCACTCCTTCGAAGGCAAGTATATCCTTCCTTAAATAAGGAGATGTGGCAGAGGTCACTCTAATGGGATTTGACATACATTTTAGGAAAGTGAGTATTGGGAGCAACAACTGCCATCATCAATGGCATAACACTCAGTTGTTTCAAAATGCTAAAAATGGGACTTTCACAACCACATACCTAAACAACAATGGCTACCTGACTGCTGGAAGCATGTGAAAAAGGCAAGATGAATTCTAAACAACTAAACTGCGGCATTCATTGTGCTAACCGTAGAGATATATAAAGATTGAACCAAGTTGAAAGCTCCAGAATGGATCCAATACTGTAAGTTGGACTGGACCATCTATTCCGAGCTATATACAGTTTGTATATGTACTCCTGCAGTTCTAGCTAGATCCAGCTCATTTGCCTTCTCCATTCCCTGCGAGGTATATGCATCAGAGTCCTGCACTAGTCTGCAGACTTGCTTACACCTCTCTTCAGAACAAGATGATTGCACAGGGAAGAGAGGCTCTCAAAAGTAAAAAGGTGCAAGGAGAAGCACATTTTTTTTTAAGATGCGCTATCCTTCGAAACAAATCTAGATTTTATTGTTCACATTCAGAATTCATAAAATTGATGATATATAACATCAAATGTACATACCCCTATTTTTTGCCAGCTACTTTGAGACTCATTATTTACAAGCTTTAAATATAATGAAGCAGGAAGAATGAAGATCAGCATATTAGCAGAAGTGGAGCCTGTAACATAGAAAAAATATATATTTGAAACTGATATCAATCACAGCACAATAAAAATTAAATGAAGTTATTGAAAACAATATTATAACTCAGATTTACACAGGAATAATATCGTAACCTACCAATGATAGCAAATACATCCTTTATCGATGGAATGTTTATTACCAAAACGTTACTGGCAATTAGAAGAAGGGCTGTAATTATAATGTGGCTGGGCCAGCTGAACTTGCCCTTAAGCAACAACAAGACAATTGAAGAGCGGACCTGTGCAAATAAAAGTGACAAACATTTGTATTTAGCAAATCCTACAGCTGTTAATCACTCATTACAGCCAAATATCTTCCCTCAAGTTGCAGATTTCTCTATAATTTTCAATGTGAATAGTTTAGCCAATTATATAAATATGATAAATTCACAAATACACACATATGGAAAATCAGAAGGGTATTACACCAATGTAAAGATTCACTGAACAGAAGCTCTCAAGAACTACATATATATGCCCCTTGCCAAATATCTAAAAGGGCTTCCTCAGAAGCACAGAATCGGTAAACTTATCCTAACAAAAAGGTTGCACTTATGATTTATTTGTGAATAATGGCTGGTTACCATCAAATGAGGTTTAAAATGTTTATGGTACTTTTTCTTTTTGCTCAGTCCCCCCCTTGGAAGATGCTCACCACCATAAAGCTTTCTCTAGCCAAAATGCTGAGATGGTCTGGGTTTGTTAGCTTCTCCATAACAGTTATTAACATCACTTTGTAATCAACTCACAGGAGTTGCAATGCAAGCAGGGAAAGTCACTCACTAAACTCTGCATCCTACGGAATGGAAACTTTTCGATTCAATGAGATACTCCATATAGTTTGGCCAATAATATAAATTCACAAGCTGCGCATATAAAGAAAAAGCAGCAAGATATTACACTCGCGCAAAGACTTACTGAACAAACACTCTCAAGAGCTACATTTGCCCCTGTCCAATACGTAAAAGGACACTGAGATGCTAACTGAGAGGCACGAACAAGTGATCGACAGAACTTATTAACCATACTCTGGAGTCAACTCCCTCCATCAAGCTAAGTACTGGTATTAGAAATATGCTTTAATTCACAGAATCATCAAACAATAGTACAAGAAGCTAGAAAATCTAAACAGAACATAGAGGTAGACTCTTAATTGGGAGTAGAAGTTCCCTTTATCCCATTATTACATTAAAATAAACACCATTAAATGTATATGAATACTGCTCTATTACATCCTTTAGGACTGTCTAGTGCATGGCAATAATAACACAAAATGTAATGAACCAGATAAGTGTTGGTAACTATACCTATACAGCAGAAAATCTAGTGTGTCTTTTGTTATTTCCTGAAGGTCAGACATGTGAACTGCTAACCTCTGACCATGCCACTCCTGGCTGCTCAGAGGTGTAAGAGTGGCCTGGCCTGATTTTCCCTTCAACTGTCCCCTCTTCTAAGAGGAGATCCTTCCCTTACCACACGTCTGCTCTGCTGCTCAGTTGAGGCTGTGAATTTACTGATGTGTGCAATTCTAGTCATGAGTTGGTGGCACGCTGCTCACAATGTGCCATTTAATGAGCTTCGTCGCTGAAGCACCTCAGTCTAAACTCATCCTACAGAACAACAGTTTTCTGTTAGAATGCCATGGGGAAATCAATTGGTATCCGAGGACCGTTCACTGGTGTGTATTCTATTGACTTTGAAACCAGTAATACTCACGGTGAACAGAAGGACAGGCACAGTCAGTATTACTGCTATAATTACAGCCAAGCGAACAAGCAAAATGACTTTGTCACCATGATCAGTGTAAGAGGAAAGCAGCTCTTCTTTAACACTGCCTGTATGAAGAAAGAAAAAGTAACCAGGCGTTTAAATATTTTTGCTTTCCTTAACTCGTTTTCCAATTTACATATAAACATAGAAAATTCTTGTGCATAATTCTAGTTACTGCTGTTACCTAACTTAATTACTGATTACCCACCTCCCAGGTTCAATTAAATGTCCAGCATATATTACTAAAGAACTAAAAAACATAGAAACATAGAACATAGAAAAATAGGAGCAGGAGTAGGCCATTCGAGCCTGCTCCGCCATTCAATATGATCATGGCTGATACTCTATCTCAACACCATATTCCCACTCTCTCCCCATACCCCTTGATGCCTTTTGTGTCTAGAAATCTATCTATCTCCTTCTTAAGTATATTCAGTGACTTGGCCTCCACAGCCTTCTGTGGTAGAGAATTCCACAGGTTCACCACCCTCTGAGTGAAGAAATTTCTCCTCATCTCAGTCCTAAATGTCCTACCCCGTATCCTGAGACTGTGACCCCTCGTTCTAGAGCCCCCCAGCCAGGGGAAAAAAATAGTTTTGATTAAATAACAGAGTCAGCTCTTAAAGGAATCATTAGGGAAAGTGAAATATCTTCAGTCTAACTATTTTCTCTCGGTGTTGAAGATAAATTAACGTTTTCTAATAGGTTTCATCGGAACAACATTTTACATTTAAAGTACTGGCCTCCCATAAACCCACTCACGAGATATTCCCCTATGTAACATTATTTCTTCACTTCTTTTCACCACCGCCAAGAAAATAAAAACAATTGCATCTGAACTCTGAAACCATATCTAGGTTTCCTTTGTACAGTTTGGTTTCTGAAAAAAGGCATATACAGGTTGAGTGTCCCAAATCCAGCAACTTCGGGACTGAGGCAGAGCCGGTTTTCGTGTTTTTCCGGACTTCGGAACGTGTTTCTGATGTCCGAAGTCCAGAAACGCCCGAGCCCAGGTTGCGATATTTCCAGACTTCGGACATCAGAAACACGTTCCGAAGTCCGGAAATGCCTGGGCCCAGGTTGCGATATTTCCGGTTTTTGGTAAGCCTCCCTCAGGGTGTCCGGATTCGGGAACATTTTACGAATTCCGGACGACCCTGCCACCAATCGTCCCGGAGTCCGGATTCCGGACGCTCAATCTTTTTATGCTTTTAGTTAAAACCTGAGGAATTTATCACTTGGAAAATTGAATCATTTGACAAAATAATTGGAAAAAAAAATACAGGAGGAGATGGTAATGAGTCATACTAGTGCTTGCTATCTGGCTGATGCCGATGCCATTCCAATTTCCCTCCAGAAGCTAAACGTCAGCATTACCGTCATTTTGGCCAATCCTGCTTTGACTTTGAGCAACAATGGGATGCAATGGCAGTGCTGGCAATCAATACTAACATTTTACTACTTTTCTAAATCCCATGAGATGATAACGACAAGCTGTAATATCCCAACAGCAAACCAATTTAAAAGCAAGGCTTTGCACCTGGGCGGGAAATGATTAAATATTTTTCGTACTTACCATAGAAAGTCAGATATCCAAAGAGTGCTGTCAGCAGGTACATGATAAACATTGAGATGAAGGAAACAGTTGAAACAAACTGCATTTTTTTGCAGGTGTGACTGAAAAACAAAGATTATTCTATTTGTGCTCAAACTCACTAGAGTTGCAAATATATATTAAATACATTTTTAAATGCGTACACTTACTTTTTAAGTTCACTGTAGATGGGGAGTACTGATGGATGGCACACAAAAGCAAAGGCCACAGTGGGCAAAGCATAGACTGTCTATAAAATAAAACAACAGTTCAAATTCAAGCATGACCTTAAACCAAAACCAACCTCAAAATAAGCTTTTAAGGTTACAGGCACCACATACAAAAATACAACAGTATTAACATATGTATTGGGGGAGTAATGCGCAGTAATACAGAATGAGAGGATACAAGTTTGAATTCCCACATGCTATTCAGAGCTATTCTGAGCAGGGATGCCAGGTGAATGCTGTAGCATTTCCCCCGAGGGGGAAATAAAATCAGATGGGGGGAAGTGGCTGCTGGGTTTCTCAGTGGGTGCCCAAAGAAGTCATTGTTAGAGCTCTAGAAGTGACCAGCAAAATCTCAGGAATGCATTTGGCCTTTGCAACTGGTGTAGTATTTATCTCCAGCCTGGTACAAAGCCATATTCGAAATGTGCCCTAACGGTTCAAAGCACCGTTGGGCACATTCGAAATCTAGTATGGGAAAAAGTGGGTCTTACCACGTGCTCTCTCATATCATTACAAATTAACCACCCAGGGAGTGGAATTCAATGAACAGTGGAGCACAGTGCAGGTACCAGCATTGCCCAGGTCTTGTCATACTATAGAAATGTATTAGATATATGGCTAGAGGGAGTAGTGTCTAAATTTGCAGACAATACTAAAATAGGAAGCACAGTAAATAATTCAGAAAACCAAGGGAAGCTGCAAGGGAATACTGATAAGATGGTGGAATAGGGAAAGCATTGTTGCAGATTGCATTCAATGTCAGTAAATGTGAGGTGGTACATTTTAGTTAAAAAATAGTAATAATTATGCTTTGAATGAGTGAAGACTAGGTGGTGTTGAAGAGCCAAGGGATTTGGGGGGGGTTCAGTTTCACAAGACATTAACAGTGGTTAAGGCCATTTTAAAAAAGCATAGGAAGGATGTTGAGCAATAGCGAGGATACCGTGCAGATTCACTAGGATGCTGCCTTCTATTAAGAAATACAAGTACCTGTACAATGAAAAGACTTGAAAAACTGGGGCTGTTTTCCTTAAAGCAGAGGAGATTATGGAGTAATTTGATGGAGGTGTTTAAAATAATGAAGGGATGGGACAGGACAGGTAGAAACACCGTTTCCAGTGGTTGAAGGGTCTAGGACGAGGGGACATAGATATACAATTAAATGTAAGAGATTTAGGAGAGCAGGAGAAACTTTTTAACACAAAGGGCTTTGAGGCTCTGTTATATTATATTTGTCCCCTTTTCTAAAACTACTTTCCCCGTCAGAGGTTCCTTCCACCACATATTATTCTTGCTCCCAGGCCTTTTCCAGCATCATTTTTGAGCTGATGACTGCAGATTTGCAAAGCAGCCTCGTGGGTTAGCTATCCACTCATTTTGCCCCGTCTCCCTTCTACTACATACGTAGAGTTAACTTTTAAAATCACATTAATTAAATCAAGATCTCCTGAGACAAATCATTGCAACAGAAAGATGTAATCTTAGTATTGGGAATGCCTGATGAAATGCATTGGTACTTTAATAAAAACAGTAGGCATACATTCATTTTAGAACACTAATAATGAAACAAAAAGTTTGGTACCTTAGAATTCCAGACAAAATAATTAGGTATGCACATGGTTGTACAAGAAATGTTTGAAGAATTAGTTGATATCAAAGGACATGGAAGCTCTGTCTTTTTATAGATAACCTGAAATCAAGGCAAACAATCACTGCTATTTATGTTTCCCTCCCCAATCATTTATAAACATCATTGCTTAAATATATTTAACGACACTTGGTATTAATCCACATATCGAATATAAAAATTCCAACAAACATTCTCCAACTTTTTCGGTAATGCATATTGCTGAGGCATAGCTTTATAACAATGTACTTGGTTTAGCTGAAAGACACACAATTATTACTTACTACAATTAGAAAGAAGATCATACAGGCAAGTGAAAATCCACTGGTGTATCCAAGGTACCCTATGAAACAGGAGAGGAAACTGTTACCTTGAATACTGATGCAATCTACAAAAGTGGGATAAAGCAGGATTTCACGCCTTTGGCCTTCACATCTCAATGTACTTTTTCATAAACTGAATAATTGTAGGCTTTCAAAGGCATTGTAAACCTTTCTAAGAAATCTCAAGCGGTTTATAAAATTATCTGATACCACTTTGCGCTATGGTCTTGCAAAGCACAATGCCCAGATTTTGCAGTACGTTGATGCGTTGATCTGCTCAACAACTTCCTCTCCTCCACCTTCGATGCCCTTGTCCCCAGCAAAACTTTTACTCTCCTATCACTGTTGGTCCCACTGGTATGGTCCTCATCTTCACTCCCTCAAGTCCAAGGGGCACAGACTTGAGCGTATCTGGTGCACAACTGGTTCAGCCATCCATCAGCAGATCTGGCCAGACCACATGAAGGAGTGTCCATTAGCAAAAGTGGAAAAGGAAGAGGAGACAGAAGAGAAGGGCCTGGCAGGGGGGAGGGAGAAAGGAAAAGGGAAATAGAAGTAATGGGCTCGGGTCTGGAGCAGCAGCCAAAAGGCTCATGTCAATGGACAGAGGGAATTCATTTACATAGGATATCCCACAAAGCTTCATCCTCAACTTTTGAGGTGTAGTGATTGGTTTTGCAGGCAAATGCAGCAGCCAATTTTCATACAGTATGATCCCACAAATAGCAATGAGATGAATGATCAGTTACTCTATTTCTTCTTGGTAGTGTTGGTTAAGGGATGAATATAAACTAGGACAACTGGAGAACTCCCCGTTCCTCTTTGAAAAATTTCCATGTGATCTGCTACATCCACCTAGATCTGACATCTTATCTGAAAGGCGGCCCCTCCAACAATGCAGCGCTCTCTCAGTATTGCAGTGAAGTATCAGCCTATGAGATACTCAAGTCTAGAGTGGAGCTTGAACCCACAATCTTCTGACTCAGAGGCAAAAGTGCTACCAAGAACTAAGCTGACAATTAATTTTACATAAAGGAGGAGGGGGATTTCCACACTTGGGTCAGATAGGTAGCTTGCCACTGACTAAAAGCATGCCCTTACTAGAACAGCAGAGCAACAATGGTAATAACAGCACTATGGGAAGACACTGAGGGGAGCCCAATTAACTCCAAAAAGGGACAGCCCAAACAATAACATAAAGGATGGGAAAATCAGGAGGAGAGTGGTTACCAGAATCCCCACGTGTGGCTTTGAACAACCATCGGTGGAGGATTGACAGTAGTTTCTCAATCTGCATTTAAGCTTCCAGAATGGAGATTGGGGAAAACATACTCTTAACAAACGCAATATCAAAAAAATAGCAAATCTAATCTAAAATTTAAAAAATGAGCATTATTTGGCCAAGGTGTCCTCATTTCAATTTTATTCCACTTTGTGTGATGTCATTTTCCAGTGTTTAAAGGACTTTGATCTCGTGTAGTCATAAATGCTCTCAATCTTTCGCCAACATACCCCACCTCCTAATCTGTAGCCCACATCCCTTTTATCATTTACAATAACATGACGAGCACTTCCTGTTCCAGCTCTGACGCACTGAGCTACAGTAGCTTGGTGATCCATTTGAACTTATGGAGGGGGGAAGGGGGGAGAAATTTAACTTGCGTCAGTTTTCGGTGCGAAATGGGCGATGCACACCTGAGGGCATCAGCCGAAGGCCTGTTTGAAATTGGGCCGTGGGTCTCATCTGCACGTCAATGGGGGGGGGGTGGGGGAGGTGAAGCAGAGGAGGACGAGCCTGGCCTTCCAGTGTCCCGCAGTACTTTTGTGGAGTTAGAAGGAGCACTGAAATGAAACTATGAAAAGGTTTCCTTACCCTCTTCCAGAAGTCCCTTTTAAAGACTGCTTGTTAAGACTGCTGAAGGCCCAGAAAAACTGGGCAGAGCATGAGTAGTACATGCCCATTTGCTCACCAATTTTGCATTGGGGTTCTAAAACTGGCGTTAGGGCCCCAATTTGCATATTCAAGGTGACGAATGCCTGTTTCAGGCAGGTGCCCTGCACACTTAGAGGGTGTCGGCTTCCAATTTGGCAACCGTGCATTTCTGGGGCACGATCAAAACCCCAAATTCGTCCTTACAACCTTAAGTTTTCACCAAAAATGCACAAAATGAGCTTGAATTTCTCCCCCATGAGATTTGGTTAAGTTTGGTGAATGGGCAGATGTCATTTAATGTAGACATAAGACTAGCTGTGTTCCAGATAGTCCCCTGAATTCAGCAGCACAAGAACCATCATATTTGAATGTATTTGGTGACCTAAATCTAGACTTATCCTTACAATCGTCAGTTCCATTCTTAACCCGATGACCATTCAGCTTCTTTTCCCTCCTCCCCTCTGCCGATTTTCTCTCTTGAATGTGGTATCTGATACTAGAGTAAGCACCCTTCGCACCCTCTTTCTCCAGTACTTCACCCAACTGATGGTTCTTCATGTGAGCCAAGACAGTGAATGATATCAGGTTATTTGACCGTGGGGGACATCACAGCCAAGTCTAGACTGTTTTCACCCAAGATCCAACAGCTGTCACTGGGTAGCAATCCTGGCTGATTTGCTCTTCCCCAGTTTGCAGGACATTGAGGCCAATTGGAGTGGGCTCACTGCTGCCTTGGCTGAGGTCAGCTAAATCATGGACCATTATTTATCCACTGAGCGATCATGTGAGCCCCCCCAAAAGAAATCCTTTTCAAAGATGTGAATTGACAAGGGGTTAATCTTTTCCACATGCGTGCTATTCTGAGGAATCATGCATGGTTGTATTTATGAATGCTGCCATAATCTTCTCTGGTATTTTGAGATATGTTACTGCTAGGACATTAGGGGGGAGAAATTCGGTATCACCCCGTTTGGGGCGCAATTCACGGCCGGGCGCAAAATTTAGCGCCTGGCACTAATTATTGCCTCCGACTGCAAACTTGGCTTCTATCGCCCCTGGAGGTGCTTGGAGCGCTAAATCAGGCGCTACACACCTCTCTTAAGGTGCTAACGCCAAGGAGCGAGGCGCTACCTCAGCGCTGGTGAAGCTCATGTGATGTTAGTCAACAATGGAACACAGACACACTGGCGCTGGCCAGTTCTTAAAGGGGAGGGTCGATCTTGCTCTCCATCCACACCCTGCTCATTGCAGCCTTGAATCTCGGCCTAGAGAGACCTGTACATCAAATTTGCTGGAAAGAACAATGGAGAGGCCCAGGTAAAGAGCTCCGAGTGCAGCCCCAATAGTCTCTTCTAAATCGATGCAAGGAAGATCAAATCAAAATGAACCTGCAAAGTGCTGCTCAGTACCCAAAACCCCTTCTCACAGCGTTGAATCTCTCCAGAAGTCTCTCTGGCTCTCAGAATGCGTGGTGCAAAAATGTCGCCGACAATAAAAGGCAGGAAGCGGTCGCCTTTAAACAGCGCTCCCCCAGTCCCTTCCCGACTGCAAAATGCTCCCCTCAACCTGTCATTGCTAGCAGCAGGCAGTAAGGCAGGCGGCGCCACTCAATATCTGGTCCGGGGCGCTACCGGAACGTTGCACGCTCGACTGACGTCACGATCAGTGGGCGCAGGAGATCGTGGCGGCAGTGTTTAGAGCCGCCGCAAAATGTCTGGTCAATTTCGTGAGCGGCGCAAACATCGGCGAGCCCGGGCGCTAGTTGCTTTGGGGCGTTAACGGGAGGCTCAAAGCAACCGAATTTTTCCCCCTAGATACCTTACCTAAGTTCTTGAAAAGACACAAGGGTACGATGATGATTACAGTCACAAATATAACATGGTAGTTGCTCTCCATATACCATACACTGAAAAGAAACAAAAAAGGTGCTTAATTATCAGTAATAGTGAATAATGTGTTACAACTGAAGGAAACCAACTGTAAGCTTCTTTCTTCAAAACACTTACTGGGATACACTCGCTCACTTCAGAAACTATTAGTAGCTAGCCAGCCCCATAGAAGATGTTCATAGAGATGTTCAAAATCAGGAATGATTTTGATAGAGTAAATAAGGAGAACCAGAAGGGTCGGTAACCAGAGGACACAGATTTAAGATGATTGGCAAAAGAACCAGAGGCGACATGAGGAATTTTTTTTTTTTTTTTTTTACACAGCTAGTTGTTGTGACCTGGAATGCACTGCTTGGTGGAAGCTGATTCAATAGTAACATTCAAAAGAGAATTGGATAAATACTTGAAGGGAAAAAATTTACAGGGCTATGGGAAAAGAGCAGAGGAGTTGGACTAATTGGATAGCTCTACCAAAGAGCTGAATGGCCTCATTCAGTGCTGTATCAATCTATGATTCTAAGATGGTTAGAATGTGGAATTCTCTGCCACAAACCGTTGTTGAAGTAGAATCCATAAATTCTTTGAAAAGGGAATTTGACATTTGCTTGAAAAAGAATATTAAGTAGTATGGAAAACAAGCAGGAGTGTAGGATTAGACTCGGTGGCTCACATGGAGAAAAACATTGGTGTTGAAACATTCTAACTTTTTTTCTATTCGTTCCTGGGATGTGGGCGCCGCTGGCAAGGCCAGCATTTATTGCCCATCCCTAACTGCCCTTGGAAGGTGGTGGTGAGCTGCCTTGAACCGCTGCAGTCCGTGTGGTGAAGGTACTCCCACAGTGCTGTTGGGAGGGGGGGGGGGGGTGGCGGAGTTCCAGGATTTTGACCCAGCGACGATGAAGGATCGGCGATATATTTCCAAGACAGGATGGTGTGTAACTTGGAGGGGAACTTGCAGGTGATGGTATTCACATGCGCCTGCTGCCCTTGTCCTTCTAGGTGGTAGAGGTCGCAGGTTTGGGAGGTGCTGCCAAAGAAGCCTTGGCGAGTTGCTGCAGTGCATCTTGTAGATGGTACACACTGCAGCCACGGTACGCCAGTGGTGGAGGGAGCGAATGTTTAAGGTGATGGATGAGGTGCCAGTCAAGCGGGCTGCTTTGTCCTGGATGGTGTCGAGTTTCTTGAGTGTTGTTGGAGCTGCACTCATCCAGGCAAATGGAGAGTATTCCATCACACTCCTGACTTGTGCCTTGTAGATGGTGGAAAGGCTTTGGGGAGTCAGGAGGTGAGATACTTGCCACAGAATGCCCAGCCTCTGACCCGCTCTTGTTGCCACAGTATTTGTGTGGCTGGTCCAGTTAAGTTTCTGGTCAATGGTGACCTCAGAATATTGATGGTGGGGGATTCGGCGATGGTAATGCCGTTGAATGTCAAGGGATGGTGGTTAGACTCTCGCTTGTTGGAGATAGTCATTGCCTGGCACTTGTGTGGCGCAAATGTTACTTGCCACTTATCAGCCTAACCCTGAATGTCGTCCTTGTCTTGCTGCATGCGGGCCTGGACTGCTTCATTATCTCAGTAGAGAGTTTTCCCCGATTCCCACTGCCTTCAATTTTACTAGGGCTCCTTGATGCCACACTCAGTCAAATGCTGCCTTGATTGTCAAGGGCAGTCACTCTCACATCACCACTGGAATTCAGCGCTTTTGTCCATGTTTGGACC
Source organism: Squalus acanthias (assembly GCA_030390025.1). Classification (NCBI taxonomy): domain Eukaryota; kingdom Metazoa; phylum Chordata; class Chondrichthyes; order Squaliformes; family Squalidae; genus Squalus; species Squalus acanthias. The sequence goes on from CM059435.1 coordinate 107,985,297, forward strand.
AAAGCTGTAATGAGGTCTGTAGCCAAGTGGTCCTGGCGAAACCCAAACTGAGCATCGGTGAGCAGGTTATTCGTGAGTAAGCGCCGCTTGATAGCACTGTCGACGACACCTTCCATCACTTTGCTGATGATTGCGAGTAGACTGATGGGGCGGTAATTGGCCGGATTGGATTTGTCCTGCTTTTTGTGGACAGGACAAACCTGGGCAGTTTTCCAAATTGTCAGGTAGATGCCAGTGTTGTAGCTGTACTGGAACAGCTTGGCTAGAGGTGCGACTCGTTCAGGAGCACAAATCTTCAGCACGACAGCTGGGATGTTGTATCCAGTACGCTCAGCTGTTTCTTGATATCAGATGGAGTGAATTGAATTGGCTGAAGACTGGCTTCTGTGATAGTGGGGACCTCAGGAGGAGGCTGATACGGATGCACCTACGACAGGTAGATTGGTGAGGACGAGGTAGGTTTTTCCCTCCTGTTGGTTCTCTCACCACCTGCCACAGGCCCAGTCTGGCAGTATGCCCTTCAGGACTTGGCCAGCTCAGTCAGTAGTGGTGCTACTGAGCTACTCTTGGTGATGGACATTGAAGTCCCCCACCCAGAGTACATTCTGTGCCCTTGCTACCCTCAGTGCTTCTTCTAAGTGGTGTTCAACATAGAGAAGTACTGATTCATCAGCAGGAGGTTTCCTTGCCCATGCTTGACCTGAAGCCATGAGACTTCTGGGGTCTGGAGTCAATGTTGAGGACTCCCAGGGCCACTCCCTCCTGACTGTATACCACTGTTCCGCCACCCCTGGTGGATCTGTCCTGCCGGGTGGTCCGTCCGGTTTTATTCTTATTATTGTTTTTTGTAGCGGTTTGTTACAACTGAGTGGCTGGCTAGGCCATTTCACAGGGCAGTTAAGAGTCAACCACATTACTGTGGGTCTGGAGGCCAGAACAGGTAAGGACGGCAGATTTCCTTCCCTGAAGGACACTAGAGAGCCAGATGGGTTTTTACAACAATCCGATAGTTTCATGGTCACCATTACTGATACTAGCTTTTTATTCCAGATTAATTTATTTTAATTTAACTGAATTCCCCAGCTGCCGTGGTGGGATTTGAACTCACATCTCTGGATCATTAGTCCAGGCCTCTGGATTATCAGTCCAGTAACATAACCACTATGCTACCGTTCCTGCGATGACACTTTAAAAAAAAAATAATAATTTTTTAAGTAGAAATGTTTGACTGAAACTTTACTCCCACCGGAAGAAAATTCTACCTTTGTCACTAGATGACAAGACATTCAGGAAACCCAGGCTGGTAGTTATAAGTTTCTCACTTAACGTGCCTTTTTATTATTTTCTTTTTTTATGTGAATGTATCTTAAATTAGCTGTCGATACAAGTGATGCAGCAAAACCTGTACGATTCTAACAATCTCCATTCCAATTTTTCCACATCAGTTGTGTTTAATGAAGCAGAGTCTCTAACGTTATAGACAGATGCACTGACAATGGACTGGTACATTTAAACATGCAAACTAATCATACTTACTTAGAATTGACTTGGCCTGAAAAGGACTGGATGACGTGTGGTAGTTCATCCTTGACTATGAATAGGTAACTTAAGATGGCTAAAATAAAGGGAAGATCACTTTAAAACATACAATCCGGTTTAGTGCTAGTCATCATTTCTTCCTCAACCTATGTTTTGACCTTCCTTCAAGAACGCCACCAAATATATCCAATTTTCTAACAGACCTCCTGTGGCGTTGCTCACGGCGAGTTGCCGAATATATTCATTTTATAATAGGAGTGTCATCAACAAAGTGTGACAAGGAAAGTGTTACAGGAAGTTAAGTGTGGCATTTACAAGAAGGGTATGCTTTTCACTAGACTTTTGTTGTATCTACATATATGTTCTACCCTACTGTTACAGCCACTCTGCAACCAGTAACACAAAAAATCCAATTTTTGTTTTATCAAAACAAATTCTCAGTGCCAGTGCTGATGCAAATTAGAATTTTGTATATCAAAGCAAAAATTAAATCAGTATTTTGATGTGTGCCAGAAATACATTTGTGAGACATGGAAGAATGATCTCACACGCTGCAGGAAGTTTAAAAAAAAATCATTCAATCCCACTTACTGCCTTTATCATTATTTATTATTTCTCTTACTCATCAACCACTCCCTTCGCCCCACAATTGGCAGCCGTGCCTTCAGCAGTCTCAGCCTTAAATTCTGTAAAACCCTCCCTAAACCTTTCTGCCTCTCCATCTCTCGCTCTTATAAGAGCTTCTTAAAAATATTTAAATTAAATGGCAGCGCATCTACCCAGATGGCAGCATGCACATTGTAGCTCTAAAGCCAGTGTGACTCAGAAAATGTATTTACAATCCAAAGCACTGCATTAATAATATCCCCATCAACTATAGCAAGTATAGTGCACTGTTATAAATGATATGGAGAGGGACTATAAATGAGATAAAGAATTTGTGCATGGCAAATTAACAGATGCATCATGAAGATAGCCCTATTTAGTGGCAGTGTAAAGCAAATTGAATCTATCTCTATTTTTGAATCTTTTTATTACTTTTTAGTATTAGCTGTAGAACATCAGTTGAGGTGCTACCTGATTATATATCACCTGTATCTAGTTTGGTTAGCAGTAGTTTGATGAGGTGGAGTTGCTCCTGCAAACCACACTTGACTGATTCTTCTCCTTTACATAAATGGCAGCAAGCTACTGTTAAGAAGGATTTGTCCCATCCACTGTATTTCTCAACACTCGCATAACCTACACTGTTTCAGCGAATTTGCAAAGATGCTCATTTTATAGAATAAATCACAGTTATGTGCTTTCTGCCGTGTCTGATCTGTTCTAGTTGTTCAATTTATTATTGCATTTAATGAACGGAAAATTGAAGGAAATTAAAAACCACAGTCAAATCAGGGCTGCTACTATTTCAGAAGCAAGGGAATTAGGAGCAATGACAGAGAAGGTTTGTGTTTCCCCTAAGATTACCCACCACAGTAAAGTCTTTCAAGGGGAAGGCAGCATTAAATACAAAGGGCTAGAAATTCGGTGCATTTGCGCCTCTTCTTAGCGCCCCCGGGGGGCACCTGCTAACGACTCCCGCTAAATTCAGCTGGAGTTTAGCGGCGGTGGTAACCGGTAGCGCCCCGCTCGCAGGTGATGACATCACCATGCGCAGCGCCCCGTTTGCGGGAACGAGCGGCAGGAGGCTCGCGGGACACTAAGTAAAGGGAGGTGGCGGGCAGGGGAAAAAAAAGAGAATCGGCCAACTTACTTGTCGCGGCCCGTTGTGTCTTTGAACGTGGGGTCCGTACCGCGACCTGGCAGCCCGGCACTCCTCGAGTGTCGGGCTGCAGGCACGGCACCCCGCTCCCCGGTGGTCGAGGTAGGGCCCCGCAGAGTTGTGGGCTTGGGCCCTCCCCTTTAATGAGGGGAAGAGCCCTTCCATGTGGCAGCGCTACGTGGCCCAGTGCGTAGTGCTGCAGAACGCAAAGCCCCGATATTCGGGGTTAGTGCTCCAAGACGGAAGTGGAGCGCTTGAATTAGCGCTCCATCTCCCTCTTGGGGCGCTAAAACTGAAGTTAGCAATCGCCGGTGCTATTTTTAGCGCCCAGGCAAAGTTAGCGAAAATGGTCGCCAACGAATTTTCCCCCCTATGACTGGTAAATACTTTGTCCTGGTAGTTTCTTCTTGTTATTTTAAAAAAGCCCGAGTTACTCTGCTGTGGTTGGAGAGTTGCCTGCCTGATTCGAGGGCTGATGGGCAGCTCGCCCTTTCGGGTGGGCGGGAATCCCAGAGGGTCAGCCACTAAGCACGGCCCTGTTCTAGCACCTTAGGGGGAGGGCTGGACAGATTGATGTGGGGCGGGGGTAGGTTGGGAGGTGACGCAGGGCATAACTCAAGGACTTTGCAGGAGCATGGAGGAGCTGTAAGTAGTGCTGAAGTCTCAAAACTGCCAAATCAAGAAATTAATTATTCCCAGACGTGCTTCCCTTTAATTTGTGCTGGACTTGGCCATTTCCCACTCTGTACCATTCATAAATAGTGAGCAGGCTCCTTGCTGATGCTGACTAAAACGGCATTGGGGTCCTAAAGATGTCACAGGACCCCAATTTGCATGGAATAATGAGACTTCTAGTGGGAGGGCTGGCCGCCTAAATTGAGGCCCACTTGAAAATCGCGTTGGGCCGGGAGTTTATTTTACGATTTATGTCATGCTATCACCCGTCCATGCTATAAAATCGAATGGTAGCGAGCCCCCAAAATGTGTCATGTGTAGAATGTGAAAACGAAATGCATAGAACAGCAGACTCAAAAATAAACCGAGGAACGAGTGATCCGAATGTTAACATAACACACGTGTGACTAAAAGGTCCTTAGTTTCTGTAAGTATTACCTCCAATGTTCTGTAGTGATGTTGATCCAAATACAGCAAATTTCCCAGATTTACCAAACGCTAGTTGTCCCAGTGTTTCATAAACCATGGAACCTAAATGCAGGAACATTTTCACAGATTAAAAAATTAAGCTTTCAATATAAAATTTCAAAATGCTCAGATATTTTCTCCAACAATTGCTCATTAGCTGCTTTGGAATCGTGTGTTGTGATTTACTGTACTTTTTTCCATTTACAATATCTGATTTCACAAATCACATGCATGAAATCTCTGCATTCCAACAATTTCATTAATATTGGTGAAAAACATACTTTCCCCCAGTTTGGTCAAAAAAAGAAATATGTCTGACCCACTGTATCTCACTTGGGAGGAAGAACACAAAAAACGCTTATTAAATCAATTCTATTTTAGTGTTGGGTTTTCTGTTTACGCAAGTTTCTTGCTCTGCATCACTTTACACTCTGGTACTGTCGAGTACATCATATCAAATTTCCTGGCTCTCTGTTCAATCGTCTGATCTTGTAACTTTTCTCACCTATGTTCAAGCACAAACTGATTTGAAAAGGCTATTTTTGTCCTGGATTATTGATCGTGATTCAGATATTCCAAGCAAGTAGAGGCTAAAGTACTGAGGAGGCTACATTCTTGAGTTAATGTAATTGATAGGTTTTTAAAATATATAAAACTGAAACAGCTTTTAATTTATGGCAAGTATAAAGGTTCAGTGTTTTAAACCATGTTATAAATAAATTAATAATTTAAGAAACATGGACCATTGCCCTAGTTTCTGGTTAATTTTCGACTTGATTTCTTTCCTTCAAAGGTTAATTTAATTAGTTGAATTTTTTTTAAAGCTATTTAATTATGCCGCACATTCCTGATGAGAAGTTCTTTTGTTCAAATACAAAATCATGACAATCTTTAAAAGTAAGACTTCGGTCTCAGTGGTACTTGAAAGCATAGAAAGTTCAGGCTCCGGCACATCATAGAATCATAGAAATTTACAGCACAGAAGGAGGCCATTCGGCCCAACGTGTCCGTGCCGGCCGACAAAGAGCTATTCACCCTAATCCCACTTTCCAGCACTTGGCCCATATCCTTGTAGGTTATGGCACTTCAAGTGCATATCTAAGTACTTTTTAAATGTGATGAGGGTCTCTGCCTCTACCACCCTTTCAAGCAGTGAGTTCCAGACCCCCACCACCCTCTGGGTGAAAAAATTTCTCCTCAAATCCCCTCTAAACCTCTGACCAATTACTTTAAATCTATGCCCCCTGGTTATTGACCCTTCTGCTAAGGGAAATAGGTCCTTCCTATCCACTCTATCTAGGCCCCTCATAACTTTATACACCTCAATTAGGTCTCCCCTCAGCCTCCTCTGTTCCAAAGAAAGCAACCTCAGCCTATCCAATCTTTCCTCATAGCTAAAATTCCCCAGCCCAGGCAACATCCTCGTAAATCTCCTCTGTACCCTCTCAAGTGCAATCACATCCTTCCTGTAATGTGGTGACCAGAACTGCACGCAGTATTCTAGCTGCGGCCTAATTAGTGTTTTATACAGTTCAAGCGTAACCTCCCTGCTCTTATATTCTATGCCTCGGCAAATAAAGGCAAGTATCCCGTATGCCTTCTTAGCCACCTTATGTACCTGTCCTGCTACCTTCAGGGATCTGTAGACATGCACTCCAAGGTCCCTCTAATCTTCTGCACTTCTCAGTACCCTACCATTTATTGTGTATTCCCTTGCCTTGTTAGCCCTCCCCAAATGCATTACCTCACACTTCTCCGGATTGAATTCCATTTGCCACTGTTGTGCCCACCTGACCAATTTATTGAGATCTTCCTGTAGTCTACAGCTTCCTTCTTAATTATCAACCACACGGCCGATTTTTGTATCATCTGCAAACTTCTTAATCATACTTCCTACTATTCAATCATTGATATATACCACAAACAGTAAAGGACCCAGTACTGAGCCCTGCGGAACCCCACTGGAAACAGCCTTCCAGTCACCTATGTGTGCATTTTAAAAATATCAAAAAGGTGTGCAAACCTTAAGTACAGCCAATGTGGTCTCTGACAGGGTTTTTAAACATGCAAATAACTGCCGAGTATGGCCAAAAATAAATGGGCAAGTTTCAAAACCAGAACTGAAGATAGTTTTACTGATAGTTTATCTAAGCAAGGAGTCCTGAAGCACAGAGCAATTTAACAATGAATTTTAAGTCACCTTACCTGTTACGACTGAAATCTGGAGCAAAAGGTGAACAGAATACAGTGACATCAGAGTGACACCAATTAAAAGGAACCTGCAGAAGAAAGTGAAGTAAAACAAATGTTCTTTCTGTCCTGAATGTAGCTACATAGCTCGTTTTCAGATATCTTTTGTTTAAGCTTTGAAAAGAAGACATTTCTGGCATAACAGTAGACAAAGATAAGCGGGCTAATTCTGACTTTGGCCGATAGTGTAAAATGGGTGCTATCGATTCAGCCGCCCATTATACATCTGTCCCAAAATGAAAATCGAGAGAGATGTATAACACACGGTTGAATCGATATTGGCCATTTTACACTAACGCCCAAAGTCAAAATTACCCTCAAGTACTTGTTATAATTTTTTCCTTGATGATTTTAAAAAGGGCTTATTATGTATTCTGGTGAACTTCATTTCACAACCTGCTTAATTACTACGTGAAAGAAATAGCTATGAGGCCAAACTGTAATTTCTGAAATAAATTGGCTGGAATTTTCCCCTAAAAAAAACGGGCAGGTTTGGAGCGTGGGGGCAGTTAAATTGTTAAAAATGGGGTTCCCGACCTGATCCCGCCTCCCTCCCAGGGGGCGGTACGTCAATTTAAATATTATAATGATGCTGGAAGCCTCTTTTTTAACGTCCATTTTGAATTTAACTGCATGTGGACAGGTTTCACACAATTCGTGAATCCCAGCAGTTAAACGGAGGCGGAATTGCTGCATCCAGGAGGTAAATGGCTTTATACCTACCTCCTGGATCCAGTGTCCCTGCCTAGTCCACCCCCAGTGATCGGAAATCCCCATTCCAGGCCTCCGATCACCTCCCAAGGCCTCCGATCTCCACGATGAGGTCTCCCCAACCAGGGGGCCAGCCACAATCCTCCAGTGGCTGGCCCCGATCCTCTCTAACCACCCCCCCCCACCCCAACCATGATCCTCGACAGCCGATCCCTGAACCCCCCGCGCTGCTGATCCCCGACTGAGCCAGTCTATCCCTGAACCCCCCCCACCCCTCCTCCACGATCACTTCCCCGGACCGACCCCTCGCTCCCTCTCCGCATCTGCAGGCCCACCCGCCCGCAGCCAACCAGCCTCTCAATCTGGCTGGCTGCGGGCGGGAATCCGAGGCCTCACATTCAAATCAGGCCCCGATGTTAAAGTCGGCAGGGTCTGCGGGAAACCCAGCCTCCCGCCCGCCTCGGAGGCCCCTCGCCCCCGCCTCGGAGGCCCCTCGCCCCCAACCCACCTACTGCCAGAAAATTCGGCCAATGTCTTACCCTGGATTCCTTTACACAAATCCATTAACTTTCTTCACTCAAAGGTCAAAACATCAGCCGCATAGAAAGTCTGTTATATTTATTGTAATGTGGCACAACCATAATGGTTTGTCATTACCAATTTACATCATAAAATCTGATGCTTTGTTCACATTGCAACAAAAGCCCCAACTATAATTTTGCATCAGATCTTCAGATCGGCAATTGATAACGATCAACCCTCGGAGCTTACAGGTCGTATAACCTGCATAAAGGCGATACCCAGACACCAGAATTTACAGTGCAACATAATGGTCTACATGTATGGAAATAATGGGGTAAATGTTTGTCGTCACCGCATGGGTGGTAATAATTATATAACAAGCCATTGATTTCAAATTGAATGAAAATTGGATGGGTTCTATTATGAATGGGTGATTCGCTCCCCTAGATTACCATGTGGTGAAGACAAAAATTTACGAAGTTTAATCATTACACTCTAAGGACAGCTCCTAAACTCAGTTGTCAACTGTCCTTCAAAAAATGGCGGGGGGGGGGGGGGGGGGGGGGGTTGGGAGTGACTTCAGCTTCATTTGTTAAGGCTACACAAACAGATGCAAACTTCAACTGAGGAAATCTCCCCTGTACTTATTATGGCAGTATGTCACTTTGCACAAGCAGAAGTTATTGCTAGCGGGTTCCTTTTTTGATGTGAAACAGTAGCTGCCTCTGGCATTGTTTAACAGCTTACGCGTACACTCACATTAAGTGTCAAAACAGGCTAAAGAAAAACCCCACAAATAGCAACAAACCAAGGCTGGAAACAACAACACCCCTGACATACAGTAATGTATGCACACTAACGGTAAAAGACCCATGTGTGGTTAAATGTTATCTACAAATCCAGGCAAAAGATCAGTAAAGCACCCGCAACAGAAGGCAGCGAAGTTATTGGGGGTAATTTTCACGGGTGGTTGTGGATCGGCCGCCTGTTATTCCAATGAAGTCAATGGGAAGGAAAAATCGAGCATGGTTTTCCCGAGAGAAATCGTGAGCCGGGGGATTGCACTTTTCACCAAGCGGCCAGCCTCTCACTTTCTGTGCGGGGGCAAAGAGTAGGAGGTGGTGAGGGGGGTGGGGAAGGGGGGGAATGAAGGATTGCCACAATATAAAAGCATCGTGCAGCTGTCATCGGGAATCCTGGGGTCAGACAATGAAGCACACACAGTGGGCGGGTGCCCACACCGGTGTGCAGCTGGGGCACCTGCTGAGGAGGGAGGGGGTGACATTGAAAATTGCAGCATCAACAAATCGCTGTCCGGCAGAGGAATCATCAACAAAAACAAGATTCACCCTCTTGCACAAAGGCTGTTTTCCTTACAGTAGCCGATTGTTTTGTGACCGGCTCCATAAGGAAACCGATCGTAATCCTGTGAATTCTGCTTCCGCTTTCTTCAATCTTAAGCTTTTTAGCACTGCGGACCAGATTAGTCATCTACTGAACTGCGGAGCCATGTGTGAGTGTACTCTTTCTGTGCTTCACATGTTGCTATGTGTCAAATGTTGACCCAATGTAAACCCAGCTTTTTGAGAGGTATTGCTACCTCCAAAATGGACATTGGGAGCATGAAAGAAGGCGGCAAATAAAAAAGGTTTTTTTTCTATTTTAGAAGACCAGGGCAGAGAAAAGATAAATTAGGTTAGAATAGGTAGCTGCCTGTAGAGTTCGGTTAAAATTATCCCCAAAGTGTTTGAAATGTCTTATTTTTAATTAAAGTCGTATTCAAAATCCTTATTTAAAATTGTATCTTGAATTTTTCATTTGAGTAGCTTTATTACTGCTTGCTTCAGTGTCACTGTATGTGAACTGAAAGCTTACAAAATTGGCTGTCCACGTAACTAGGAGAGCCTCTAAACTTGACAGCAATGTAAAGGTGAATATCTTTCAATTTGTTTTTGGCACAAGTAGATGCAAGAGATAATAAAATGAATATACTAAATTTTAGAAATTTTGATTGTGAAGTCATGTGCGTTGAAATGGAGAGAATACATTGGGAAAATATGTAAGAAGGAAAATGCCAAACAAAAATAGAATACAGGAAACTCTCGTTTAAACGGCACCTAAATATCCGGAATTCTCTATTAACCGGCAAAATTCATACTCCGAAAACAACTCCTCAATAACCATTTTGTTTTACTGTTAAGTAATTAAAGAGTTATGGATTACCCTCAACTGGCAGTACTGTATTTAATCAAGCATCTTCCACCATCCATTTAACACAACATTCTGTAGGGGAGTACCCAATTATACTGCACATTTCTTGATTTTTTTATTTTTGTTTGTTAAAAATAGCCTCAGTAGATAACCCTCTCCGTCATCCGGAATTTTTAATCAACCGGCACCATCCCGGTCCCGTCGGTGCCGGATACCAAAGAGTTTCCTGTACTTTGGAGAATGTATTGGAAAAGATGCAAATTAAATATCTGCCATAAACAAGTAGCTGGTTAATATCAAGGCCTTGAACTTAGTGGTCAAATAAAGACAAATGTTTTAAGAGATTTAAGAAACAGGCAGGACGAAAGATCAGGCAATATATAAAACAAAAAGTGCTAAAAACATAGGCCAGAAATTTAACTTGGGGGCAGGTAAGGAGCAGGGTGGAATGTGGTTGGAAAACCCAGAAGAACAGGTTTCCCTCAGGCCCCGCCAAATTTAATGGCAGGGCCTAATTAACATGTTGCTTCTCTGTTTCCCACCCGCAGCCAGCCAGATGGAGAGACTGGCTGTCTGTCGGCGGGTAGGAGATCAGAAGGGTCGGGGTGGGGGTATCCAATCACAGGGAGTTGGCGAGGCAGGAACGCTGCATCCAGCAGGTAAGTGGAAAGGCCCTTACCTCCTGGTTCCAGCAGTCCTCTCCTTCCTTTAGCTGGCGGGTTCCCCCGAGGCCCGGAAATTAGGCCAGCCAGAGTTAAGTTTAAAATGGAGCTTCAAAAGGAGGCACGCAGCCTCATTACAATATTTAAAGTGCCAACCCGCCTCTTGGGAGCAGGTTGGCCACTCGCCTCCCGTCCTTCCTCTGTTAAAACCGGATGCGGGCGGGTTGGGGTCGGGATTCAGATTTTTAACATTTTAACCTCCCACCCGACCCCAACCCGCCTGTTTTTGGAGGTTAAAATTCCCCCCATAATCTATGATGGAAACGGAAAAGGGGCAAACAAATTGCAAGAGACATAAGGAAAAACAAAGATTTTTCTATGTTCTTAACAGACAATGCATCAAAGAACAAGTGGAACTCCTAAAGATTAGCGAGGTGAGTGAGGGCAACACGGTGGCATAGTGGTTAGCACTGGTGCCTCACAGCGCCAGAGACCCGGGTTCGAATCTGACCTCGGGTGACTGTCTGTGTGGAGTTTGCACATTCTCCCTGTGTCTGCGTGGGTTTCCTCCGGGTGCTCCGGTTTCCTCCCACAGTCCAAAAATGTGTGGGTTAGGTTGATTTGGCTATGATAAATTGACCCTTAGTGTTAGGGGGGATTAAATATGTGGGGTTACGGGGGTAGGGTGGGATATGTGTACTGTGGGGATTAAAGCAGGGACAGGGTACTGGATTTGGATGATCAGCCATGATCGTATTGAATGGCGGAGCAGGCTCGACGGGCCGAATGGCCTACTCCTGCTCCTAGATTCTATGTTTCTATGTTTCTATGAGTTAGCAGAAAAGGAAAAAATGTACACAAGTATTACAATTTTTTTTGGTGACAACACCTTCTCCACTGGAGAATGATGGCATTCCTTTAACAGAAGCTGGGAGCATAGGAGATCTAGCTGAGTTTCTTGAATACTCATAATTTGAAAAAATGAAATACATTCAGGAGGACATAAGGCAATGCAGGCTGAAGGAAAGAAATTGGCGTAAATTTTTAATTGCTCATTAATCATTATGGGTGATTACATGATCCAGCACTCCAAGTAGAGAGTACTTAAGTAAAGGCACATCTTGGGGAATCTCTGGTTGAACACCCACAACTTACCAAGGTGCGTTCCCTGCAAGGGTTGCTCCTCACTGGGAATGCCAGATTTTGGAATCAACCTACAGTGTCACAGCAGATGATTAACTTTGTTACAATTATTTTAAAATGTCAAAAACATGGGTCCTTGGAATTATTAGCCAATTAGATTAACATCTATAAATACAAAGTCATTGGAGCATATTAGAAAGGAAGCAATTCAACAACATTTAACATGAGTGTAGGCAATAATTCTAAGATAACGTGGGTTAATGAATGGAAACAGCGAAAGTAGCGGTTATTAATGGCAACAGTTCCAATTAGGCAGTTACATCTGTTGGAGTGCACCAGCATTCTGTCTTGGGGCCTCGGATGTTCACAATAGTTATAAATAATTTTGATGAAGGCATTAAAAGTGGAATGTCTAAGTTTGCAGGGTATACCTATTTATCAGTAAAAGTATGAAGTTCAGCGTAACATTCAAAAAGCTCCATAGAGGCTTAGCAACTGGACAGGTGAATCACAAATGGTAATTAAAGTTGAGAAACGTGAGGTAATATATCTATACTGGTATTAAAATATGAATGGAAAATGAAGGTTATATCATTAAATAAGGTAAGTCAAGAAAATGAGCTAGTTGTAATAATTTGCTGAACTAAAGGCATTGTCATCGAATAAGACAACTGTTGCAAAGCCAAAGAAGATACTAGGGGTGTGCATTTAGATCCTAGAATATAAATACAAGGAAGCTTTATTAACACTTTATGAGGTATTAGTGAAATCACAGCTGGAGTAATGAGAGCAGACATGGTCAACATTCTTAAATGACGCAAAAGTGGAAACGGTTCATGAAAGAGCAACAAAGGGATTTAGGCAACAAGGCTAATGCCAGGTTTATGATCACTAAGTTATGAAGAAAGTTAAGTATATTCACGTTTATAAAAAGGGATATTTGAAACAATGAAGGTAAAGTGAATGCAGAGCGATATTTTGTGCAAATCATAATAGACGCACCAGGGAACATGATTGCAAACTGAGCAAGAAATAAAAATTAGCAAATGGAATTGACTTCTTTCATTTTCGAGTCCTTCATTTATTGAACTGACTGCTGCTTAATGCACACTGGCTCTTGTTGAAGCTTTAAAAGGAGAGCGGGATCAATTTTTGAGTCAGCAAAAAGTAGTAGGATATTGGGCTGGGATACGGAAGTTATTAAAAGTGGTCATTGTGGGTCCTTGAGGGGGCAGACTGGATAGGCTGAATAGTCTCTTTCAGTTCCTCCATTCTTAAAACAATAACAGATGTGTGTAATAAAAAACAGAAAAATGCTGGAAATACACAGCAGGTCAGGCAGCATCTGTGGAGAGAGAAACAGTGTTAACGTTTCAGGGTTGATGACCTTTCGACAGAACGAAGGGTCATCGACCTGAAATGTTAACTCTGTTTCTCTCTCCACAGATGCTGCCTGACCTGCTGAATATTTCAAGCATTTTCTCTTTTTATTTGAAATTTCCAGCATCCGCAGTATTTTGTTTTTGTACAGACGTGTGTAGGTGACTTTAAGGCACTAGTTCCATTGAGGGATTAGATACCATTATAAACTGCAAGAGGCGAACCCTCATTTAAATTAATGTCCTATAATCCTTGAGAGAGACTATCTAGTTTCCATATGAATAGATAAGTGTATTCAAGGACAGTTGCTAGGACATGTTGCAAGTACTGAGTGCAGTCTCATTTTCTCCACAAATAGTAAGACGTCTTGTTCATTTTATGCACCCGGTAAAGATGAAAGTTTGAGTGGATTTTCTGGCCCTGAATTTAATGCTAACTAATGAGCTGCTCAACATTCAATTAATTTAGATGTATCCATTACTCTCCATTTGTTTCTGATGTGTGTATACACAATCCTGTCACCTAGGTTCATTTGCTGAACATTTTATTAATTAAACCAACATCTTTGGATAAACTCAGCAAATTTCAAATATCAGTCCCGATTGAATGATTCAGCATTTAAATCAAACTGGTAACCTTCAATTAAACTTAAAATTTAATTTCCTCACGTTTTATATCTAATTACTTTGCTTTACTGAGATCGCTGACGTTCTCTGTGAAATGCTATGATACGACCCTATAAATATGCTTCTTGGCCTTCACACAGTTCAAAAAGTGAGCAGGATGCAATTTATAATGAGAAAAAAACTGCTACACTTTGTCACTATACTTTGCACCTTAAATATCCAGTGTATCCACATCCAACACAGTTCTAGATCATGAGTGTATACAGAATTACTCCCAAAACATCACAGCAGTAGGTTTTCTGATTAAATGCCAGAGCAGCAAGAGAAAATGTCTCCATACAACTGTGAATGCGATATGGATAATCTACATTTACAACATCTGAAAAGGCATAAATGCATTCTGAAAGTTTCAGACATAGTTTGAAACTCAAAAGCCATTGTGACAAAAATAATATCATCTGCAAACGACCAAAATGTTGGCAATCAAAAGAACTATACGATAGCCTCTTTACTAGACAACAGAGCAATGCTGTGAGGTATTAGTTTGAACAGAACGGGCTAGAAATTGGTCTCGGGCGGTATCGGATCAGCCGCCCGTTATATGCAGAGGCTGATATTCAGTTGCATTGACTGTAATGAAACCGACCGTCAGATGCTGCGTATAACGGGCAGACGATCCGATACCGCCCATTTTGCGCTACTGCCCGAGATGAATTTCTAGGCCAACATGTTTTATTTCTGATGGTATTAAAATGAAAGGAACTGTTCATTATAAAAAGCAAAGATATGAACTATAACGATAATGTTAACTTTTGATACTTACGTAAATGGTACAATCCCTGTATTGGCCATTGCATATGATAAGCCTAAGAGCCCACTGCCAATGATGGCATTGCTCAGGTTAAACACAGACATTTTACAGGAGGTAGATCCAGGATGCTAAAGAAAATGAAGAAATAACATTAATGTGACTTAATCAGACATAACAAATACTTGGAACAGTTTTATAAGCCTCTAACACATAAACAAACTCACTGACATTACAAGTTGCAAGAGCAAAGCTTGTGATCATCAGAATTTTAAACAGTTATGTATTTCATATAATGTAACTAAATATAAATCTTAAAAGCAACCTGAATGTCATAATGCAGGTGCATATTAACTGTTATTTGTATTGTGACAGCCCTACTGAACTATGTTATTATTTGATTTATATTAAGGATTTACCCACTTTCTGTGGCTTGATACATAATTTATAAAAGACATGCTATAATCTACATTTTTGTTTTATTTATTAATATGTTACTTAAAGACATAGAAAAGGATTAATGAAACAAAGCAAGCACAAACGGAACAATTTTTGTGCGCATATTATAAAATAGGTAGCAATTACGGTGCGTACTGTTCTCGTATGAAACTGGATTGTTAGGTATATTGAAAAAAAGATAGGTGTTTTTTTGCACACAATGTGGGTTATTTTACAAGGCTGTGCTGCTGGCAGGGTGCTTCACCCGGTGGTAACCCACATCAAAAACTCAGGCGTGCACTGCCCATGATTTCCCGATCATTAAAATGAATGGTCAGAAAATCGTGAGCAGTGCAACTCCGATGGTGTACAGAGCCCCCCTCCCCCCGCGATGGTGTACAGAGCCCCCCCTCACACCCCCCCCCGATGGTGTACAGAGCCACCCTCCCCCCCCGATGGTGTACAGAGCCCCCCTCACCCCCCCCGATGGTGTACAGAGCCCCCCCTCACCTCCCCCGATGGTGTACAGAGCCCCCCCTCACCCCCCCCGATGGTGTACAGAGCCCCCCCTCACCTCCCCCGATGGTGTACAGAGCCCCCCCTCACCCCCCCCGATGGTGTACAGAGCCCCCCCCTCACCCCCCCCCCCCGATCGTGTACAGAGCCCCCCATCACCCCCCCCGATCGTGTACAGAGCCCCCCCTCACCCCCCCCGATCGTGTACAGAGCCCCCCCCCTCACCCCCCCGATCGTGTACAGAGCCCCCCCTCACCCCCCCCGATCGTGTACAGAGCCCCCCCTCACCCCCCCCGATCGTGTACAGAGCCCCCCCCCCTCACCCCCCCCGATCGTGTACAGAGCCCCCCCTCACCCCCCCCCGATCGTGTACAGAGCCCCCCCTCACCCCCCCCGATCGTGTACAGAGCCCCCCCTCACCCCCCCCCTCACGTGTACAGAGCCCCCCCTCACCCCCCCCCTCACGTGTACAGAGCCCCCCCTCACCCCCCCCGATCGTGTACAGAGCCCCCCCTCACCCCCCCCGATGGTGTACAGAGCCCCCCCTCACCCCCCCGATGGTGTACAGAGCCCCCCCTCACCCCCCCCGATGGTGTACAGAGCCCCCCCTCACCCCCCCCGATGGTGTACAGAGCCCCCCTCCCCCCCGATCGTGTACAGAGCCCCCTCCCCCGATGGTGTAAAGAGACCCCCCTCACCCCCCCCGATCGTGTACAGAGCCACCCTCCCCCCCCCCCCGATCGTGTACAGAGCCCCCCTCACTCCCCCATTGTGTACAGAGCCCCCCCTCCCCCGATCGTGTAGAGCCCCCCCTCACCCCCCCATCGTGTACAGAGCCCCCCCTCCCCCGATGGTGTACAGAGCCCCCCCCCCTCCCCCGATGGTGTACAGAGCCAACCTCCCCCCCCCCCGATGGTGTACAGAGCCACCCTCCCCCCCCCGATCGTGTACAGAGCCCCCTCACTCCCCCATTGTGTACAGAGCCCCCCCCTCCCCCGATGGTGTACAGAGCCCCCCCTCACTCCCCCCCGATCGTGTACAGAGCCTCCCTCCCCCGATGGTGTACAGAGTCCCCCCTCACCCCCGATCGTGTACAGAGCCCCCCTCACCCACCCCGATCGTGTACAGAGCCCCCCTCCCCCGATGGTGTACAAAGTCCCCCCTCCCCCCCGATGGTGTACAGAGCCCCCCTCACCCCCGATGGTGTACAGAGCCCCCCTCCCCCCCGATGGTGTACAGAGCCCCCCCTCCCCCATCGTGTACAGAGCCCCCCTCCCCCCCGATGGTGTACAGAGCCCCCCCCTCCCCCGATGGTGTACAGAGCCCCCCTCACTCCCCCATCGTGTACAGAGCCCCCCTCCCCCCCGATGGTGTAGAGCCCCCCCCCTCCCCCGATCGTGTACAGAGCCCCCCTCACCCCCCCCGATCGTGTACAGAGCCCCCCTCACCCCCCCCCGATCGTGTACAGAGCCCCCCTCACCCCCCCCCGATCGTGTACAGAGCCCCCCTCACCCCCCCCCGATCGTGTACAGAGCCCCCCTCACCCCCCCCGATGGTGTACAGAGCCCCCCTCACCCCCCCCGATGGTGTACAGAGTCCCCCCCCTCCCCCGATGGTGTACAGAGCCCCCCCCCTCCCCCGATCATGTACAGAGCCCCCCTCCCCCGATGGTGTACAGAGCCCCCCCTCACTCCCCCATCGTGTACAGAGCCCCCCCTCCCCCGATCATGTAAAGAGCCCCCCCTCCCCCGATCGTGTTCAGAGCCCCCTCCACTCTCTCCCCATTCACAGCCAGACCACCGCCCCCCCCCCCACCAACTGGTGGCGACGTTCCCACAGGGCTCCGTCCCCCGTCCACGCTGTCAATCTGACCGGGTGTTGAGCGAGACTCTGCATTCTTTTATTTAAATGATGCCCTGCCGTTAAGATGGGCAGAGCTTCCGCGTCCACGGCCTTGCTGGGTTCATCGCCTGCTATCAGGCTCCCCTGCATTCCCCCCCCCACCCCCACACCTAATATTGGAGCCATAAAATCACCCCCTGGAGTTCTTTGCAACAGATCTTCACAGCTGACTGAACATCAACGTCAAAACTACCACACCTTGCTGACTCTTCTTTTGAAGGTTGCAAATGTGTTCCGACAGTCACCTTCACTAAACCAGTGGTTACTTACATTCTCCTTATTTTTCTTCATTCCCACTTGATTGTCTGTATGGCACTTTGTACTTTCAAAATCGTCACCTTGACCACATTTTCTGGAAGACAATAATGCAAATATCATTTAAACCCATGGTTATAAACTTACTAGATTTGCTCTGTTTCACATTCCCATTTTAAATATCCCAAATTATTGTTTAAGCCGCATTTTAGACTCCCCTAACTAATTGTTCAGCGTTATGTACTTTATATGAACAAATCTTTTATTTTATTAAAGTGAATTGGCAATTCTAATATAACTAATACTAAATCATACACCCTAATGGTGAATATTATTCTATTACCTCTGACAAGAAAATATACCTGTGAAAAAAGTAATGTACATCCTCCATAATGTGGTTTATTTTCTAGCCTTCTAAAGATCAATTAACTAGCACGATTGTCGGGGGAGGCAAGTAACCTGAGAATGCTCCCTCCGTAATTAAAAAGTGGTTCCAATAAGACTTACGCTAACTCAGCATCCATTTTGTGATACTAACTTTCCTGAGAGGCTAAGCTAGAGCGCCACAATTTTGGATATCTGATACCATCCTTACAAGGAAGTTCATTTGATACCTGTAATAAATATCCAAAATCTTATTATACAAATTATGTTAAATAATTTTAGAACATAGTAATAGTTTCAATGATCCTATTACTATGTGGACACTTTTGGAATTACATATAAAAAGTGGATACCTTTTCATTCCACCCTCTGAAACCGTAAAATATGCGAATTGAGGGCCATCAGAGTTGTTGCTTGCCTTAACATCCAGACTATCCATTTCAACTTCCAGTTCAGCTTTTAGCGGAGGTCTTCACAAAAATTATTCAACCTTGTCTCAAAGTGACGTTTACCTGTTCAGACCAACACAGGGTAATCTTTAATCATTGAAAGCAGAAACGGCACATTTAGAAGGGAAGAACTGTCTGTGAATACACTGCTGGCTTAGTCATATCGAGAGCGAACTTCTACAAAAAGAAAATTGTTTTGATCCATGTCATTCATGTGAATAACAATCATCTAGAATTTCAGTCAGTCAGTAAACATGGTGCGTAGAACAAAATTTTAAAAATCCCGAATTTAACATACTACTAATAGTTCTGGTCTTGCTGCAATGTGTAGAGAAGATTCTCTGCTGTATAACACTATTTTGGGGAGCGGGAGAAGCGACGGTAACAAGTTAGTACAACTGTGTAAACTTCCAGGTTGTTAGTCCTACATTTTGTATTTTTGTTGAATGACATTGCTGGTCTTGTAAGAACTCCAAAGGATTTATTTACCAGGAACATTGAGCATTGAGAAGAATGATGAGCAGGGATTGCATCAAAATAAATCTGTTTATTGTTTATTTTTAATAAAGCAGAGGTGCAAAAGCGAATTCAGTAAAAATTAATAGTAATGATCTACTCACTTGTGATCTACTAGTATCCATATATAAAACTTCAATAGAAAAAGAATAGTGCCAGAGGACTGGTGAACAGCAAAGGTAGTTCTTGTCTTCAAAATGGGAGCTAGAACTAAGGAAACTATAGACCAATTAACTTCATGTCAGTGGTAGGAAAGATACTAGAATCTACTAAAAGATCAGCTAACAAAACATCTCAAGATGGAGAACATAAAAGATAGTTAGCATGGATTTCTAAAAGGAAAAGTCATGTTTAATCAACCTTACTTTGAAGAAATAATAGAAAGAGCAGACAAGGGCAATGCAGTGGGTATGGTATAAATGCTATTTCAGAAGGCCTTCGATAAGGTGTCACATAAGAAACTCATGACAAAGGTCAGGGGCGTGCGGACTCAGAGGCCAGGTAGCAGAATGGATTGACAGATGGCTCGAAAACCTCAAACATAGGGTAAAAGTTAAGGGTCAGTTTCTCGGACTGGTAGAAAGTGGGAAGTGGTGTCCCTCAGGAATCCGTGGTGGGACCACTGTTGATCACCATATACATAAATGATTTGGAATCAGAAATCAGAGGCATGGTGTTACAATTTGCAATCGATAATAAACTGGGGGGGCAGGGGGTAGCTGATAATGTGGAGGACTGCACCAAAGTACAGGAAGACATAAACTGGCTTGCAGAGTGGATGGATAAATGGCAACTGAAATTCAACATAGCGAAGTGTGAGGTGGTTCATTTTGCAGGAGGAATAAGGAGACCACTTACTCCTTGGAAGTTAAGAAACTAAATGGGGTAGAAGAGCAAAGTGATCTCGGAATGCAGATTCATAAAACCACTAAAAGTGGCAACACAAGTTGATCTGGCCATAAAGAGTACAAACAAACTATAGTCCCCACCGCATATTGGGGCTTGTTCATGCGAACGCAATTTGCCCGCTATACGCGTGGACAGTAAAACCATAATAGATTGCAGCAATGAATAACTGCCATTGCTGTTAACAGTGCAAAATTCTACGTGAAGCTGCCATTTAGACCTGACTTTGCCTGAAATCAGCGAAGCTTTTAAATTGTTAAGTATTGAACTGCACAAAATAGTCACTGTGCTTAACATGTTTTAAGTGGTGCCTTTGTAATTGACGGCTATGGCAATGGTTAGCGCCATTTGTCAGATATAGGCGGCTGTCCGTGATTAACGTGGTGGGGACTGTATTAGGGTTCATTTCTAGAGGAATTGAACACAAAAGCAGGGAGGCCATGTTAGATTAATATAGAACCATGGTTAGACCACACTTGGCGTAATGTGTGCAGTTCTGGTCTCCATGAGGGGCGATTTTAACCCTTCTCGCTCAGCAGAAACCTGGCGGGTGGGCGGGCAGTTAAAAATCGGCCTGGCTCTTATCTGTCTGAAAGCCGCCATGATCGCAACATCTGCAACATCTGAGCAGGCAGCAAGGACACGCGCCTGGAACCAACAGGGTCCTTCTTTACATATGCAAGTTGTGGCCCGATTACATAATTGAGACCCAACTGTAATTTTAACTCAGGTCTGAGCAGGGAATCAACCTGGAGTTAAAATTAGGACCATGTGCAGAGCTTTGGGACTTTTCTGAGATGTAATAAAGCATTATACAGGAAACTCTTTATTAACCGGCACCGACGGGACCGGCGTGGTGCCGGTTAATCAAAAAGTCCGGATAACGGAGAGTTATATCTCCCAACGTACGAGAGCCCCGTACACATTGACATGCGCCTGCATTCGGAGCTCCGTCTCCCCGGGGACCGCCAGCTGACCATCTGTTGTGTCCGCTGCCTACCCGGGCTGCACATTCCCCTCCCAATCTACATGCTCCGATACAAGGCAAACGCCTTGGGGTTTTTTTTAAAGTTAATTTTAAACGAGAGATGAAGGAAAACCCCGGTTACCTACTCAAGAATTTTGCCGGTTAAGAGAGATTTCCGGATATTTGGGTGCCGGTTAATAAAGAGTTTCCTGTATATAAATACAAGTTCTCTTATACATAGTACATACCAATGTGCTTGAACAACCTATTTGTAGAATCACTCAAATACAATCTACATTTACACTGGGACATTTATGTTCGAGCAGTTACTTTTTTGTTTACATTTTGTCAAGTTTTAAATTTGGAGAGAGAAACATGGGACAGTTCTCTACATTAAGCACACTACAGCTTGTTAAGATTCAAATATGGATACAAATAGGCAGTTCTTCTACAAAAATCAGGCTATTAACAGTGTTCAGAATTTCTTTCTATTTCCAGCCTTCGTATATCACAACCACTACCATGTTTCATTGATTGTATACAGAAAATTCTGGCCTCCAAGCTGCAAAACATCAATGAATATTGCAGCTACACACAATTTCTCAGCTATGAATGTATGTATAGCATGGGGAGTGTGGAAGATATCACACTTCACTTTAGACTATGAAACATTGGCATGGCAACCGTCACATCCACAGCCAAAGGAAAGCGTTGCCATGGTACAAAGGTTCCATTCTATCCCTGCACTCGAGTGTCAACTGATTTCATGCAGCCCTCTATTTAGTCTTGTATATCTGAATTGAAGCATTACTGTGCATCAGATATTCCCATTAGAGATTCATATATATCTGTAATAACAACACTTATTTCGGTCCATTGCATATTGCAATTCTGCTTACCAAAACAAACAATATTTCCATTTTAAACTTTAAAAAAAGAATAATCAGTGGATTCACTGTTCAGAATTATTACCACCAATAAACATACAAACAGTGGCCGGAGTTTTGCCTACCTGGGCGGGTCCGGTGTGGGCAGTGTCCGTGGCGGGTCGTGACCCCGCTGCGGACACCATCCCGCTGCTGAAAACGACTTTACCTTAATAGGGCCTATTAAGCCCGCCCTGTGCGTTACCCGACCCAATTAAACGGTGCAGGTCTGGTGACATCATCGATGACGTGTTTTCAGATGGGATCTTTAAAGGGGCCATGGCCACATTGAATTTGAATGTCAATGTAACATAGTGCTGTCGGTGCACTACAGCATTGGAGTGCTGCAAACACTGACAATGAGTGCACAGAGGCAGAGGGCTGCACCCAGGTTCTCCAATGACTTCCTCCATATGCTTATGGAGGAGTCAGAGCACGCAGGGAGGTCCTCTTCCCTTCCAATGGGCAGAAGAGACCTCCCCAGGAGACCAAAACAGCCTGGTTGCAGATTGCAAAGGAGGTCACAAGCAGGGATGTGGTCAGGAGGACCAGGCTGCAGTGCCTCAAATGTTTCAATTATCTCATTAGATCAGGAAACGGAAGTACAAAGCCACACTCATCTTCATCCTGCTGTGCCTCTCATCACATCCCCATCACTCTGCCTTCTCAACCCTACCCCTGCACATCCTTACTCACACCAACTTACCTTGCACGTCCACCCATCCCTCTCTCCATCTACATTATCACATCCCCATCTCACTAGCCACCTCTCACACTCACCCTCATCCTAATGCAATCATACCAACTAGCAACACACAAGGAGGCCACTTGGCTTTGGCACCCCACTCCCTCATAGTCTCCCTCTAAAGATCTAATCCATCCATTCCTTACACTCATTCCATCACTCTCACTCAACCTTCTCTTCTTTCCCTCCTTGCAGGAAAAGAGAGCCCAAAATAAGAGGGAGAGGGGGAGAACCGATGGTGGCCTTCCATCATTTGCAAACCTTACAACAGCAGAGGAGGCTGCTTTACAAATATCTGGAGTTGCCGAGCAGCTGGAAGCGGGAGATGGCAAGAGGGGGACATCTCTGCAACCTGGTGACAGAATTACATATCAT
Source organism: Squalus acanthias (assembly GCA_030390025.1). NCBI lineage: Eukaryota > Metazoa > Chordata > Chondrichthyes > Squaliformes > Squalidae > Squalus > Squalus acanthias. The sequence continues at coordinate 108,008,436 of CM059435.1, forward strand.
ACAGCTACATGGCATACAGCAGTCACTCATTTGGGCACTGATGTCAGCAGCCATTGAATGGTCATCATGTGCATAATGGTATCTGTACCCATTCTTCATGACATATCTAACTCATCTCTTTACTCTCCCACAGGTCCATCAGGAAGCCCCCTCCCCTCCACTATCCAGGAGGAAGAGGAAGACGACTCCTCAGAGGAGCCTCCAGCCTCTGAGGGCGCACCGTCACCAGACATAAGTGCACCCAGCACCAGCGCAGATACGCACATCTCGGTGGGTGCAGTGAATGGTGAGACATAACGATACCTCCAGCATTGGTGGCAAGTGTGAAAGGAATGACTTGGTCATTTCAGGGATGCTTTATGGTATTGCTGTGGGGTGGTGCCAACCTGGCGCATCATGTGACAGCCATATGGGTGTACAGCGTCAAATGAAGTAAATCTGGCCATGATGAGGCCATCCCTGGCCTCCCGGGCAGCAATGTGCTCGGGTGCTGATGCCCTGTGTCCTGTGCAGCATCAGGTGATTGCGGAGAAGGTTGGTGGTGTTGTTGTTGGTGCTGCTGGTGTTGGGGCTCATCGTGGTCAGATTCTGAGGACCAAGGTGAGACAGTATAAACGGCATCCATGCTGATGGAATAGATGGCAGGTGAGATAACAGAAGCAATTTGTCAATGGTGAGAGAGGTTCTTCCAATGAGGTGACACTGGATGGAAACTTTGCTGGAAAGACTGCAGCCTGCAGAATCTGTGCTGGGAATGCAGTGAGAAACAGCTTCTGCTGAGGAAAGTGATCATCTGTCAGGTGGGAGCTTTTATAGTACATTTGATGCTGTCAACTAATCAGCTGGAGCAATGGCCACTGAACTCCCGCCTCAGGTTGACAGACGTGGTTCCCGAGCAGGGTATTCCCCATTGCCATCCAGTTAAATTTAAAAGGTAAGGTTAAACCCACTCTTAAGGGTCCGATAACAAGCTACTAATACTTTAAATTGGGTCGCCCGCCTCTGCCGGTTGGGTCGGGTTCGCACTGATAGATGCACCTGGGGGAAAGGCGCGTGGGAGCAGGATGACAGCAGGTTCCCAACCCACTCCCAAAAATAACAACTTTCCCACCCAACCTGCCTCCGATCGCGCCCGCTACCACCGCGGAAAATTGCGGACCTTTTGAAGCTGGGGGCAGGGGAGTTTAGACCAAAAACTGTATGCGAGACTTTAGATGGGAAGGAGGGCTGAAGTCAGCTAAACTATAATTGAATTGGCAATGAGCAGTGAGTTGGTAGTTCTGACGAAAGGTCATGGACCTGAAACGTTAACTCCATTTCTCTCTCCACAGATGCTGTCTGACCTGCTGAGTGTTTCCAGCATTTTCTGTTTTTATTTCAGATTTCCAGCATCTGCAGTATTTTGCTTTTGTGAGTTGGGAGAGATGTCAACACTGCAGAGTGAATAGAGGTGCTGGAAAAGTACTCTGTTAATGATGTCACTGGATAATAGATTCATACTGACTATTCTTTAGAAACAAATCGATATAATTAAAAGTCTTGCATCCAGCTCGTGTCTACAGCAGTACAGCTCTCAAAGATGTCATACGTCAAAAGTAATGTATCCACATGGCAAAAAACAGACCAGCTCAAATAAGCACTATCTGCTGTTAGCCATGTTGATTGGCTCAAGTATTCCGCTGACTAAAGGCCAAGCAAGCAAAAGCCAGTTCCATGCATTAGACAGCGCCACGATTCTATCCAATCAAATTACCAATTTGTTTTCAAACTCAACAATCCAGAATCAGCAACTACCACAAGATGAACTCGTCGAGTTGCTCAAATTATTGCCTGCAAAAAGTTCCCCCCTTCCCCGCATAAGTCCACCCTTCTGTCAGGGGCCCAGGGGCTTGTTTTGTGTGTTGAGGATTTTCAGCCACTATGAACAAATGTGCGAGAAAGACGCATCATAGGAGTTTGCATCTACACCCTACTCCTGTCAAACCTTAATATCCAAGAATACACTGTGACAACCCATGTTACATGACAACCAGGTCAAAAACTGGGGAGTTACATCTCTTGTTGACAAGTTCAACATGTGCAAGAGAGCTGCCTGCATGATGAGAGTTATCATTTTCACCCTACTCCTGTAGAACATTAAGAATTACATAGGCTATACTGCACAGAAACAGGCCATTCGGCCCAACCAGTCCATGCCAACGTTTATGCTCCACTCGAGCCTCCTTCCATCTTTCCTCATCTAAATCTATCAGCATAACCCTCTATTCCCTTCTCCCTCATATGCTTGTCTAGCCTCCCCTTAAATGCATCTATACTGTTCGCTTCAACCACTCCCTGTGCTAGCGAGTTCCACATTCTCACCACTCTCTGGGTAAAGAAGTTTCTTCTGAATTCCCTATTGGATTTCTTGGTGACTATCTTATATTGATAGCTTCTAGTTTTGCTCTTCCCCACAAGTGGAAACATTCTCTCTGCATCCACTCTATCAAAATCTTTCATAATTTTAAAGACCTCTATTAGGTCACCCCTCAGCCTTCTTTTTTCAAGAGAAAAGAGACCCAGCCTGTTCATCCTTTCCTGATATGTATACCCTTGCATTTCTGGTATCATCCTTGTAAATCTTCTCTGCACCCTCTCCAGTGCCTCTATATACTTTTTATAATATGGCGACCAGAACTGTATGCAGTACTCTAAGTGTGGTCTAACGAAGGTTGTTACAGGGTTAGCATAACTTCCCTACTTTTCAATTCAATCCCTCTAGAAATAAACCCTAGTGCTTGGTTTGCTTTTTTTATGGCCTTGCTAACCTGTGTTGCAACTTTTAGTGATCTGTGTATTTGTACTCTGAGATCCCTTTGTTCCTCTACCCCACCTAGATTCGCACACTCCAAGTAATAAGTGACCTCCCTATTCTTCCTACCAAAATGTAATACCTCACATTTATCTGTGTTGAACTTCATTTTCCAATTATATGCCCATTCTGCAAGTTTATTAATGTCCTCCTGTAATTTGTTGCAGTCCTCCTCAGTATTGACTATCCCCCCCAATTTGGTGTCATCTGCAAATTTAGAAATAGTGTTTTTGATTCCAAAGTCTAAATCGTTAATATAAATTGTGAACAACAGTGGTCCCAGCACTGATCCTTGTGGAACACCTTCTGCCACTATTACCTTTTACCCCTACTCTCTGCTTTCTATCCTGAAGCCAGCTAGCTATCCATTCTGCCACTTGTCCCCTGACTCCGCATTCTCTGACCTTGTTCATCAGTCTATTATGGGGTACCTTATTGAAGGCCTTTTGAAAATCTAGATAAATTACATCTACTGCATTACCATTGTCTACTCTCTCTGTTACCTCTTCAAAAAATTCAATGAGGTTGGTCAAGCAAAACTTTACCTTTTGAAATCCATGTTGACTATTCATTACTATATTTTTGGTTTCTAGATGTTCTTCTTAGAAGCAGGAGTAGGCCATATTGTAGAGCTACAATATCCAGGATGTACAGTGACAATCATATCAATAACAAGCGGGTAGAAAATATATAAATAACTGAGGTGTCGACAGCAGAAGAAAAGTAAGAAGCAAAAAGATTTCATTTTGTTTAGCGTTTTATCCAATTTAAAGCATGAAATAAAAATTCTGAGTTAATGGTTTGTGTTTAGGATGAGGGTTTTCTTTATGTCTCCAAAGGTGACTAATGTCTGAATTTGGGCGGGGGAAGTAGGGGATTCTTACCAAGCCTTTACTGATCTCAGACATTACATCTCGAGTCAGTCAGTCAGCAAGGTTGGACCATGACATCACCCACCTCTTCAAGGCAGTGGTCAGGAGACACAAGAGCGTAAAATCCCTGGTGCAGCAGTACTGAAACTGCAAATCTACCAAGGGAAGCAAGGAGAGGAGCATCAATAAAAGGGAAATTCAAATGGGCAGCCAAGTTGATATTGTCCTGTTTATGCCATCGCCCATAGTTAGAATCATGGAATGGTTACAGCACTGAAGAAGGCCATTCAGCCCGTCCCGGCTCTCTGCAAGAACACTTCAGCTAGTCCCACTCCCCCGCCCTTTCCCCGTAGCCCTACTTATCCAACTCCACTTTGAAAGCTGTGATTGAGTCTGCCCCCACCACCCTTTCAGGCAGTGCATTCTAGATCCTAACCACTCGCTGCGTAAAAGTTTTTGCTCATGTCGTCTTTGGTTCTGCTGCCAATCACCTTAAATCTGTGTCCTCTGGTTCTCGACCCTTCTGCCAATGGGAACAGTTAAAATGCTCCTCCCTTATGTCAGATGGGTGATATATCATAGAACATAGAATCATACAGCACAGAAGGAGGCCATTCAGCCCATCCTGCCTGTGATATATCACCAGTAAATTTGTTGTATCACATTGCTCAGTGTTGAGTTATTATTCATTTCTGTGAAGTGCTTTGTTTTTTTTTTAATTACATTTAAAGGTGCTAGTTGTTGTTATATCAGACCAATGGGTGAAACACGGTCACATTTGCAGCGGGATCATGGTAATCCCGAGACAACTCACCCTGAGTACTGAACTAAAAGCAAACTACTGCAAATGCTGGATAGCTGAAATAAAACAAAATAGCTGGAAATACTCATTAAGTTAGACAGCATCTGTGGAGAAAGGAAGACAAGTTAACGTTTCAAGTGCTGGTTTCTGGTTCTGATGAAGGGTCATGACCTGAAACGTTAATGTTCTCTACAGATGCTGCCTGACCTGTTAGGTACTGAACAACTGTTTTGTAAAGATTCAGGGAATCAACTAGTAAGGGAAAAATTCAAATAAGAGAGGTATATAGTGAAGAAAAAGAAAAAGCCAATTGCAAAGAAAGTTAAAAGTGAATTGTAAATTTTCAATACATAAATAATTCCACTAGTAAGAAAGACTTGCATTTCTATAGCGCCTTTCACGACCTCGGGATGTCCCAATGCGCTTTACAGCCAATGAAGTACCCTTGAATAAAAACAGAAAATGCTGGAACTACTCAGCAGGCCAGGCAGCATCTTGTGAGAGAGAAACAGAGTTAGCGTTTCAGGTTGATGACCCTTTATCAGAAGGGTCATCGACCTGAAACGTCGGCCGCGATTTTGTCATCGATGTCGGGATGGGTGCGGGTCAGCTGGTTTCCGGCTTTCAGTCCCGCCCCCAGCTGCCTCCGCTCCACAGACGTGATTTTCCCTTGATTGACCTTGTTAAGCCCGCCCTGCGGGCTTGCCGGACAATTAACAGGAAGCGGGTCTGATGACGTCATTTGATGACGCATCATCTGCCGGTTTCCTTAAAGGGACCACGCACAATTTTATTTTGACAGTTGATTTCTCAGTGTTTGACAGCATTGAGGTGCTGAAAACACTGCATAAAGATGACCTCTTGCTCCCAGGCTCTCCAATGACTCCCTCCATATGCTGGAATAGAGGGCAGCTGCAGGTGAGGTGACAGAAGTGATCTGTCACTGGTGAGAGAGTTCTCCCAATGATGTGGCACTGGACATATAGTTGGATTTAAAAACTTGTAAGTTAAGGAAATCTGTAAATGTTTAAAAAATGCAGTAACCAACATTTTCTTTGCTGTGAAACTCACCATGTGCAACATTGGATCCTTCACACCACTTCTGCAGCTGTCATCATTCCACAAACATTACAGCAGACTTACAACAAGCCACACTTACCTGGCGTGGTGTCCAGACGTCGGGAAACCTGACCCAGAAGCGGGAAAATCCCAAAACAGGCTGAAAACTACTGACAAGTACCTGTTAATAGGCAGGTAATTGCCTTTAATCCACTTCCCGCCGCTAGGTATTGGGTCCATTCGCAAATCGGGGACCCAACACTTGGGAAAGCTGTTCGGAGGCGGTTTGACTGCGGGATCGGAACCCGCCGTCAATCAAATCAAATTTAACCTCTGACCCGCCTCCAAACCCACCCTCCGAGCGCCGGCAAAATCGCGGCTGTTAACTCTTGTTTCTCTCTCCCCAGATGCTGCCTGACCTGCTGAGTATTTCCAGCATTTTCTGTTTTTGTTTCAGATTTCCAGTATCCGCAGTATTTTGCTTTTGAAGTACTCTGTTGTAGTGTAGGAAACAACGCAAGTCTCATGATTGAGTTGGATGGGGTTTATACAATATAGTAACTGGTCTCCAGTGGAACAGTTCACAAGTAGTCTTGAGTCTGAAGCTTATGAGAGATGTTTAACTGCTAAGATGGAGCCTGCCCCTTTAAAATCACTACTTAGGGACTCCCTGTGAGAAAATGAATACATTGTCAGGTCACTTAGGGCGCAAAAATGGGATCGGTAGCACCCGCTTTTTCACTGTTATGGGCGCTGTTTTGGTTCCAAATGGCGCCCACCACATGTGCACGCGCTTCTGGTGCGAGTCGTGCCGGACGCCATATTGGTGAGGGCGTTAGCGCGTGCGCAGTGAGCGTCTGCCAGAAATGTATGCAGAGTAGGCAGATCATGACATTAATCATGCCAGCACTGCCATTTTGGAGCTCAACACTGCTGCTAATGCCCTCTCAAGCTCGCACAGCTGACATGCTATTAGTAGTAGGAAGGACCCCCCCCCACCAGCGTTATTTAAAGGGATCATCAACTACTTGCAGGTTAGTTGCTGATTTATTTCTGCTGGCTGTTTCTGCAATTGTACAAGTGTTTGGTGCTTTCTGGAGTTCTTTAAAGTTGTTAAAGTCGACAGGGTGTGGTGTGGCAGGTGCTGAAGGACTCTCCTGAGTTCAAGGCTTCAACACAAATCACTTGCTCCCAGACATGGGTGCAGTAGTAGGCATTCCCCTCAGAATACAGCATGGCTGGGAAAATGAGCAGAGGCAACACAGAGCAAGGCAAGCTGCTAGAAGATGGAGGAGTAGGAGGGGGCAGAAGGGCTCTCAGCAGGAGGTCATATCCACCCAGGGTGTTCAGGGAGCAATTCTCCTACCTGAACCTCAGCGAGGAACAGTGTGTCAGACGGCTGTGCTTCACTAAAGACGTCCTCACTGAAATTTGTCACCTGCTGCAGCCACAACTGCAACCTCAGAGCAGGGCGAGGACCGCATTGCCAGTGAAGATGACCGTAGCCATGAACTTTTGTGTGTCGGGCTTCTTCCAGGCTGGAGCTGGAGATATTTGCAACATCTCGCAGTTGCGTAAGGGAGGTCACTGAGGCTCTCTATTCCAAGAGAGCTAACTACATCTCATTCTCTCTTGCCAGGCTGAGAGAGTACACAGCTTCGCGAGGAGGATTAGATATGAGGATACCGTCATCTTTTAGGATTTCAGCCCCGCTGCTGGCCAAGGCCTCAGCAATGGCTGCTTCAATGTTGGCAAGGACTGTCTCCTCCATGTTGGTAAGGACATGCAGCCTCACCTGTCCCCCTACTGGTTAGGTCCTGCTGCCTCCGATTGTGCACCAACTTGTTCAGCAAGAGAGAGGGAAGTGTGTCAGTGAGTGTGGTGCTATCTGTTTGGATGATGTAGCTGTCATGGTTGAATGGCTGGAAGTGTGTGCGAGCTGTGAGTGTGAAGCTTGCAGCAGTGCTAAGTGTGTGAGGGTGAGGTGACGCTATGAATGTTAGGTATGAGTCCTGATTGATAGAGATTGTTGGTAGGTGAGTGATCGGGGTGTGGTGCATTGAGCAGTTGCTGCAGCTAGTGGTGCAGTCGGTGGGATGTGGCATTTAAAGATACATTCACTGACCTTGACCACTTGTGTGAGGTCATTGAACTTTTTGCAGCACTGCATTCAGGTCCTCGGGAATTGACTCCTGACATTGCCCGCCATGGCTATCTGCTCCCATTGCCTCCTGAGAGTTTGTCTGGTGAGTCTCCTGGCCCCCTGTGGATAGAGCACATCTCTCCTCCTTTCCACCTAGGCCTCCAATGCAGCACTGGAAGATCTTGGAGCCTGCTCTCTGCCATGTTGTGCCGTTATTCACACTATCCCAGGTCAGAATCTCTTCAACCACAATTCCCAACACCTGCTCCAGCCACAATGCACCTCCCCTTTAAGAGGTGCAGGCTGGCTTTAAGAAGTGCAGGCTAGCTTTAAGTGGTGCTAACCTCTCACGGGTTTGGGCATCCTGCTGATCTGTGCAACCAATAAACAGCACAGTTAGCACTAGCTGCATGCTACAATTATTCAAATGAGCAGGCAACACAAAGTTGGCATGCTGCCTGCATCGGACTCACCGGGCGCGGGTTAATCGCGCATCGCGATCCCCGTGCCCATTTCCCGGGGTAATCGAATTGTGCAGCCTTAGAGTTGGAAGGAAGTTTCTGCTGAATGGCAGTTGCTTGGAAATCCCCAGCTTTTGCCCTTGGGGAATGCATAGGTTATCAAGGCCAGAAAAACAAGCAGAAAATTATTGGCTTGTTTTTTCCATACTAAAGTTTGCACCTGTAACAGTACGTGACACATTGAAGTGTGCTGGAAGCAAGCTAGATGCAAGACTTTTGTACATATTGATGAGACAAAAATTTCTTTGATTATGGTATGACTAAGTTTATTTTATTAAGTCAATTGAACTGTGTGAGTCATTTTTTTCTGTGTGGGCAGTGAAAAGTTACATTTTGAGGAGCGTCTACAACAGGAAATAGCATGGAGAGTTGCTCCACTGTTAAGCATAAAACCTCAGAAGTTTACAACATGGAAGAAGGCCATTCAATAAATCATGTCTATGCTGGCTCTTTGTCACAGCAATCAAAAACCATTTTGCTCTCTTTCAATATCCTCTGCTTCAAATGTTTATCCTCTCTCCCCTTAAAAGATGCAATGGTGTCTGTCTCACTACTCCCTGTGCCATGCTCCTAACAATACTGCACAAACAAATTTCTCTCAGCCTCTCTCCTCATACTCCAGCTTCTTCACACAACTGCAGTCCCTTATCCCTGGTACCCTTCTAGTGAATCTCTTCGGAGCAGGGAGCCGTGAGACAGAGACCATTGCATCTCTTAAGGGGAGAGAAGATAAATATTTGAAGCAGAGGAAGATACAAAGGCTATGGAAGGAGGAAATTAGTTTTGGACAGATAAATCTATCTATCACAAGAGTAAAAGCTCTGAATGTACAGACTCTGCTGCACTGTTTCAGCCACTAACTTAATTCTTCATGCCCATTTGTAAAAGTTGAAGATGATGGACGAGTTTAAGCTGTCGCTCTGCTTATAAATGATAGTCCTCAAGAGAGCTTAAAGTTTAAAAAAAACACTATGAGAAATTGGAATTGCCGAATAAACAAAATACGCAATGGAGAACAGAGAAACATGTTATTTCCACTGGTGACGGTCGCTGAGAATTGAGGTTTCACCCATTCCGGAGTTCCCACTGAACATCCCTCTGCCCGAGGGCCGTGACGTCCAACACCTAAGTTGCCATATCTTCCAAATGTGTCTATAAGTACTGTTATACTTTAATGAGAAGATAGTGAAAACGCGGTTTCTTAAACCCCAAATGGCCTCAAACGCAGGAAACACATTGCCGCTTCTCAGTATTTGAGAAAAGCCCGCCTTTTACACCAAATATTTCCTTTTGTGTTTTAAAATTGAATTCTAGACCAAGATATGTATACATTTACTGCATATTATCTAAATACATTCATGAAAATACACATTAAAATAAGGTATGGTTAAAAAAAAACAACAGTTTTAGCTACATATTTTCTAAAATGCTACAATTTTCTCCCCAAATGAGAGTTCGTTTCAAAGTGTAAGCAATAATTAAAACTCACCCAATCTATCATTACACCGTGACCTGATCCTCACTCAGATCTGGTTTTAGAAACGCAAAGGTTCCCTCTAAAATAAGGACTGTTATGAAATAACGACACCGTTTATACAGTCAAACCGAAACATACTCTGAAAGAGCGCTCAAAACAAGTTTTGAAGGGTATTTTTTTGGTTAAAAAAAACTTTTACCTTTTATTTTTTAAGGCTGGGAAACACCCACCCCTCCCTCCGCACTTTCTTCCAGTCACTTTTTGATGGATGCGAACACAAATGTTTGGTTCTGTGGATCTGGCTGGACCAAACTCGAATATATCTTTAAATGTTAATATTGGCGGGAAGGCTGCTGCCGAAGGATACGAAGAAGCAAATGCGCTGAGCAGCTCTTCAATGAGCTCTTCCTTCCTATATATAGCGTGGGTCCGACCGCATGCTGCTGCCTCAACAAATCTCGCGACAACATACAAGCACAGTGGCTCATTTATAAAAGTAGACACAGGCACACGCCCATACATATATATTTATTCAGTGACACCCAAGCTTAGGCTTCCAGGCCCTGTCCCACCAGTTTCCCAGGGACCTCCACCAACCAGAAGGACGAGGGCAGCAGGCGCATGGGAACACCGCCACCTCCCAAGTTCCCCTCCAAGTCACACACCATCCTGACTTGGAAATATATCGGTGTTCCTTCATCGTCGCCGGGTCAAAATCCTGGAACTCCCTCCCTAACAGCACTGTGGGAGTACCTTCACCACGCGGACTGCAGCGGTCCAAGAAGGCGGCTCACCACCACCCTTCTTGAGGGCAATTAGGGATGGGCAATAAATGCTGGCCTTGCCAGCGACGCCCACATCCCAGGAACAAATATTTTTTTAAACCACTACACGTCAGTCAGCATCTCTGGGTGTACAGCTGGAACTGTCCACAGATGGTGACTGAGCTGCTGAGTCTGTTCTTGTTTCAGATTTCCAGCATCTACAGTTTTTATTTTTGCTTTCAGTTTTCCCGGGAGATACAGGGGTGGGGGGGTGGTGGGGGGCAGATGTATCAGAAATAATGCTCCAGGACGCTCTCTGCCATATTCCCCACCTCCTGGCTTTTCCAGAGAACAACTATTGTGGCATGTAGGTGGGAGCATGCAGATCAGAATGAGGGAAACATGACCTCTGGTGTGTTTCCTGCCACTTACCCAGTTCAAACACTGGACGCAGGGGCTGTTAGGCTCCGGTGCCCATTGTTCATAGTTTGGCAAAGGGTGCCTAAAAGATATAGTTGAAGAAGGGACTCGGTAATCACCTATTTGTTGTCCTAACTCGCACCAAGTCCCGTTCACCCATCACTCCTGTGCTTGCTGACCTACATTGGCTCCTGGTTAAGCAATGCCTTGATTTCAAAATTCTCATCCTTGTTTTCAAATCCCTCCCTATCTCTGTAATCTCCTTCAGCCCCCCCACCCCGAGATATCTGCGCTCCTCTAATTCTGCCCTCTTGAGCATCCCTGATTATAATCGCTCCACCATTGGCGGCCGTGCCTTCAGCTGCCTAGGCCCTTAGCTCTGGAATTCCCTCCCTAAACTGCTCCACCTCGCTACCTCTCTTTCCTCCTTTAAGACGCTCCTTAAAACCTACCTCTTTGACCAAGTTTTTGGTCATCTGCCCTAATTTCTTATGTGTCTCAGTGTCAATTTTTTGTCTTATAACACTCCTGTGAAGCGCCGTGGGACGGTTTACTACGTTAAAGGCGCTATATAAATACAAGTTGTTGTTGTTGTTGTCAAATGCAAAGAAGTTGCAAAGACCAGGGAACAAAGAAGTGTTGTTTCAGCATTCCCCCCATGTGGTCCACTATTTGCAAAGTTTTAACGAATCGTTTTAAATCAGCAATTATCATAGTTTAATACCACAACAGACAGGAAATTAATGGGTGTACGGTAGCATAGTGGTTCTGTTACTGGACTAGTAACCCAAAGGCCTTGAAACTACCGGATTTTCGTAAAAATTGCCCTTTGAAATGGCCACTCAGTTATACCAATCCCCTGCAAAGACTGCAGTGGATCAAGAAGGCGGCTCACCACCACCTTCTCAAGGGCAATTCGGGATGGGCAATCAATGCTCGCCTTGCCAGCGACGCCCACATCCCATGAATGAATGAAAATAAAGCTTCTTTAGTCCTATAAGAAATACATTTTTCACTTATACAGAAGCACTAAGCAGAAACTTTACACAGAGTTACATAGGCCAAGATTTTCCGGGGGGTTAGTGGGCGGGATCGGTGGCGGGTCGGGTGGGAAAGTGTTTTTTTTTTGACAGCGGGTCGGGAACCCACTGTCAACTCTCCGCAACGTGTCTTTCCCAATGTCAGGTCTGTCAACGCTGAGCAGACCTGACCGGCAGCGGCGGGGGACCCAATTGAAATCATTAGCATCTAGTTGACAGATTGTTAACAGGCTTTTTTACTTACTTTTTAACTTTAACTGCATGGCCACAGGATCCACGCTGTTCGGGGACCACGTCTGTCAACCTGAGGTGGGAGTTCAGTTGCCATTGCTCCAGCTGATGACTTGACAACATCAAATATACAGTAAAAGCTCCCACTTGACAGATGATCACTTTCCTCAGCCACAAGATGTTTCTCAGTCCATTTCCAGCACAGATTCTGCAGGCTGCAGTCTTTCCACTCTCCATCCAGTGTCACCTCATTGGAAGAACTCTTTCACCTTTGACAGAATGCTGCTGTCATCTCTACTTCACCTGCCATCTATTCCATCAACATGGGTGCCCTTTATACTGTCTCACCTTGGTCCTCAGAATCTAACCATGATCAGCCCCAACACCAGCAGCACCAACAACAACACCAACCTTCTCCGCAATCACCTGATGCTGCACAGGACAGAGGGCATCAGCACCCGAGCACATTGCTGCTTGGGAGACCAGGGATGGCTCACCATGGCCAGATTTACTTCACTTGACGCTGTACACCCTGGCTGCCACATGATGCGCCAGGTTGGCACCACCCCACAGCAACATCATAAAGCATCCCTACAATGCCCAAGCCATTCCTTTCACACTCATCACCATTGTGGGGGGTTACTGTTATGTTTCACCATTCACTGTAACTCACTAAGCCACTTCCAAATCTGTCCAAGAATGCAAAGTGTTGAAAATAAAGATTTCAATGTTTGACAGCAAATTAACAGAAACTTTACATAAACAATGGATAAAGCACCCAAGTGGCTACTCTTGTGTGTTGTTAGTTGGTATAATTGCACTAGGATGAGGGTGAGCTACTGAGATGGGGATGTGATAATGTAGATAGAGAGAGAGGGATGGGTGGATGTGCAAGTTAAGTTGGTGTGAGTAAGGATGTGCAGGAGTAGGCTAGGGAAGGCAGAGTGATGTGGATGTGATGAGAGGCACAGCGGGATGCAGTTGAGTGTGGCTTTGTACTAACGTTGCGTGATCTAATGAGATAATTGAAAGGTTTGCGCCACTGCACCCAGGTCCTCCTGACCACATCCCTGCTTGTGACCTCCTTTGCAACGTGCAACCAGACTGTCTTGGTCTCCTGGGGAGGCCTCTTTCGCCCATGGGAAGGGAAGATACCTCCCTTCGTGCTGTGACTCCCTCCATAAGCATATGAAGGGAATTATGGGAGAACCTGGGTGCAGTGCTGCGCCTCTGTGCAGTGCTTGTCAGTGTTTGCAGTACCTCAGTGACAGCACAAACGTCAAAAGTAAGTTGGCCATGGTCCCTTTAAGGATACCGGCTCAAGACGCGTCATGAATGACGTCACCAGACCCACTCCATCTAATTGGGCCGGGTAATGTGCTGGGCAGGCTTAACAAGCCCCATTAAGCTAAGTTCGTTCTGGGCAGCAGGATGGAGCCAGCAGCGGGGCTGCGACCCGCCACCGACACTGGCCGCACCGGACCCGCCGAGGTAAGGAAAATCTCGACCATAGAGTCTACAGCACAGAAACAGCCCATTTGGCCATTTGGCCCAACTGGTCTATGCCAGTGTTTATGCTCCACATGAGCCTCCTCCCATTGTTTAGAGCAAGAATTTTTTAAAAAGCCAGCAGAAAGATGCCTTTTAGCCACATGAGCAAACATTCTCATTAAATAAATATACTGTGACCTTATTTCCAATAAATATATGTAATAGAACAAATGCAACTAAAGATGATGTCTATTGTGTGTGCATTCATGGACTTCTTTCATTCAACTATGTATTTTTTGCTCTGTGATTTTATGTTTGTGCCTGATACACAGTGTGTTTCCCTTTTGGTAGCAGTGCCACTGATGGAAGATAACTTATTCAACTGTAGACCTTCAGACTGTTCATAGGGAATAATAGAAGGATCAGTGGCACTCATTGATTGTGGTCTATCAAGACCAGGTATGTCTTGAACAGTCACTGCATAGCACGCCTTGTCTTCCAGTAGGGCAACAAAAGAAATGTGGCCAGGGTTGCATCAATTCCAGGACAGGATGTTGGCATGAGCTCCAATATACAGCCTCTCAGGTGCTCTATTTAGGTCACTTAGGTGGGGATGTCCCCAAGGCCACTGATTTGTCCGAGGACAGAACAACGTGATGCAATCCTAGCCACATTTCTTCTGTTGCCTTACTGGAAGACAAGGAGTTCTCTGCAGTGACTGTTCAAGACATACCTGGTCCTGATAGACCACAATCAACGAGTGCCACTAATCCCTCCATTATTCCCTATGAACAATCTGAAGGTCTACAGTTGAATAATTAATCTTTATTAGCCAAGGCATAGAATATAAGAGCAGGGAGGTTATGCTTGAACTGTATAAAACACTAGTTAGGCCACAGCTAGAGTACTGTGTACAGTTCTGGTCACCATATTACAGGAAAGACGTGATTGCACTAGAGAGGGTACAGAGGAGATTTATGAGGATGTTGCCAGGACTGGAGAATTCTAGCTATGAGGAAAGATTGGATAGGCTGGGGTTATTTTCTTTGGAACAGAGGAGGCTGAGGGGAGACTTGATGGAGGCGTATAAAATTATGAGGGGCCTAGATAGAGTGGATAGGAAGGACCTATTTCACCTAGCAGAGAGGTCAATAACCAGGGGGCATAGATTTAGAGTAATTGGTAGAAGGATTAGAGGGGAGTTGAGAAGAACTTTTTCACCCAGAGGGTGGTGGGGGTCTGGAACTCACTGCCTGAAAGAGTGGTAGAGGCAGAAACCCTCATCACATTTAAAAAGTACTTGGATATGCACTTGAAGTGCTATAACCTACAAGGCTACGGACCAAGAGCTGGAAAGTGGGATTAGGCTGGATAGCTCTTTTTTGGCCGGCACGGACACAATGGGCCAAATGGCCTCCTTCTGTGCCATAAATTTCTATGATTCTATGATCTATAACAATTTATGGTTAACTGTGTGCGTTCTCTAAGATTGTCAAGGCCTATATGCAGACTGTGACAATACCCCTATGTTCAGTCCTTGGATATATGAGGCTTCCACTGCAGCCAACCATTGGTCCAATGCACTATGGATGCCAAATAGGGAAGTACTCATCTCTGAGATGCAGATATTCAGCTCAGACATGGATGACACTGAGGCAAATGTATCCATCCCAAACAGCTGCATATCTGCATTGTTTCTCAGGTCCTGCATTGAAATTTGAGGTATTTCTGAGGTATTTAATACAATGTTCCCATATGTTTAGTTAAATGTTTTATATGTTGTAGTTTACCCGATATTTGATTTTTTATCTCTGATCACTTCCTTGTATCTCCCCACCTACATCCCCTTCCCCCTCCCCCATCCCAACCCTACTTTCTGCTATGTCCGCCCCAGGAAAAATTTCTCTCCCAATTCACTTACAACTGCACTTTCATAATCCCAACTCTCTAGTCTTTGGCCCTCCATTCACCATGACATGTCTGCAGCTACCGATCTGCTCAACCATACCTTCACCTCCACCTTTGATGCCCTAGTCCCCATTAAAACCATTACTCTCTCTCACCCTGGCCGTTCCTCCTGGTACGGCCCTCATCTCCGCTCCCTTAAGTCAAAAGGACGCAGACTTGAATGGATATGGCGGACAAGTAGTTTAGGCATTCACTGCCAGATCTGGCTGGACCACATAAAACATTATTGGGTCCTGCTCTCGTCTGCCAAAACTGCTCAATGTTCCAGGATCATCCTGGAATGCAAAGATAACCCCGGCTTCTTTTCTCTACTGCAAACAGCCTTCTTAAACCCCACTCCCGTCTCCTCCACCCTCACCTCCAACAACAACTGTGAGGAGCTCATGGACTTCTTTGCCACTAAGGCCATCCGCTGCCACTTCACTCGCCTGGCTCCATTCTTATCTATCTAATCGTAGCCAGAGAATCATCTGCAGTGGCTTCTCTTCCCACTCCCGCACCGTTACCTCTGGTGTTCCCCAAGGATCTATCCTTGGCCACCTCCTATTACTCATCTACATGCTGCCCCTCAGTAACATCATCTGAAAACACAGCGTCAGTTTCCACATGTACGCTGACGACACCCAGCCCTACGTCACCACCACCTCTCTCGACCCCTCCACTGTATCTAACTTGTTAGACTGCTTGTCTGACATCTAGTTCTAGATGAACAGAAATTTCCTTCAGCTAAATATTGGGAAGACTAAAGTCAATGTCTTCGGTCCCCGCCACAAACTCCATTCCCTAGCCATTGCTTCCATCCCTCTCCCTGGCAACTGTCTGAGGCTGAACCAGACAGTTTGCAACCTTGGTGTCATATTTGACCCCGAGATGAGCTTCCGACCACATAGCTGCGCCATCACTAAGACCGCCTACTTCCACCTCTGTAACATCGCCCGACTCCGTCCCTGCCTCAGCTCATCTGCTGCTGAAACCCTCATCCATGCCTTTGTTACCTCTAGACTTGACTATTCCAACGCACTACTGGCTGGTCTCCCATGTTCTACCCTCCATAAACTTGAGGTCATCCAAAACTCTGCTGCCCGTGTCCTAACTCACACCAAGTACCAGTCACCCAGCATCCCTGTGCTCGCTGACCGACATTGGCTCCCGGTTAAGCAACACCTCGATTTTAAAATTCTCATCCTTGTTTTCAAATCCCTCCATGGCCTCACCCCTCCCTATCTCTGCAATCTTCCTACAGCCCCACAACCCTCCGAGATATCTGCGCTCCTCCAACTCTGGTCTCTTGAGCATCCCCGATTTGAATCGCTCCACCATTGGTGGCCGTGCCTTCAGCTGCCAAGGCCCTAAGCTCTGGAATTCCCTCAATAAACTTCTCCACCTCTCTACCTCTCTTTCCTCCTTTAAGACGCTCCTTAAAACCTACCTCTTTGACCAAGCTTTTGATCATTTGCCCTAATATCGCCTTATGTGGCTCGGTATAAAATTTTGTTTTATAACGCTCTTGTGAAACGCCTTGGGACATTTTACTACGTTAAAGGCGCTATATAAATACTCATTGTTGTTGTTGTTATCAGAAATGTAACCCTGTGAAGACTGGAAAAGCTGGTGTGTTTAAT
This sequence comes from Squalus acanthias, assembly GCA_030390025.1. Classification (NCBI taxonomy): domain Eukaryota; kingdom Metazoa; phylum Chordata; class Chondrichthyes; order Squaliformes; family Squalidae; genus Squalus; species Squalus acanthias. Next base: position 108,025,697 of record CM059435.1, read on the forward strand.
AAAAAAGCATTTGGCCAGATACCTGTTAATGAAAACAGTGCCAATTTACAAACTAATGCTGTGGAAAAGAAGTGTAAGTATTTTGCAGATAATATACTTCATACAACAAGGGTGTTCATTTTGAAACGTAAGCAATTACTATGGTATTGTGTACTGTTTACTCTATGCAGGGAATGTTGCTAACCGATGTTTATTGGATGCAGGATATTTTAAATTATAGCTCAAAGTATATTACTTCAAGGCCCATTGCTCATGGGAGAAATTTGACACTCGTATGATTAGAATTGCAGCAATCTGTAATTACTGAACAGTCTTGCGTCTATAGGCGGGGAGGGGTGTCACCCTATTTTAGTAAAACTTTGCAGAAGGCTCACACTTTGCTGAAAGCCCTCGTTATAAACATGGCTCTTCCTCCAACTGAACTTGGAATGGGCCAAGTGTTATTTTGACAGGAGGTGGAAATGTTTAACAGGACAGATGGTTTTTGAAGAAAATATGTATTTTAAAATGTGAAAATGTAATCATCTTTTTGAGAAACTGTAATGTTAAACCAATAAAGAAGTAGGAGGATCATGTTTTCAGTTTCTGTACTGTGTGTTTATAGATTTGAGTGTGTTTGTTAGAAGAAGCTGTTCCAGATTTAAAGTGAGAGCAGAAGGTCTGAATGTTAACAGGGTAGTGTACAACAATAATAACAACAGAAAATGCTGGAAATACTCAGCAGGTTAGGCAGCATATATGGAGCGAGAAACAGAGCTAACGTTTCAGGTCGATGACATATGCATTTATGGAATATAAATGTAAAGGGTTGAATCACAAATGTTGGGAAATTAAGTTGAAGCAAAGATTTGCCTGATGATTATAGGAGATGCTGACAATTGAGGATAGAATTGAGGATGATTACAATTTTCTTTGCAACATTTATAATTACTGAAGAAAAAATCTTCACCTTTTTAAAGTGTTATATAAATTTGTTTGAAATGGTGATAGCGAAAGATTTGAATACCTTGACAGCAAAAGCTGTGTGGAAGTCAGGACAATGACAATGGGAGGGGTTTTTTGCTTACATGCAATTGGATTAACAACTTAAGAGTCCGTTTTATGAGTAAAAATGAAGCTGTGTTCACACAATCACCACAAATGGTACTATATGGTTTCTTGTGATAGATATGTAGTGCTATCTGTAATATGAAAAGAGTTCAATCATTCCAAAATCACTGAACGATAATAGAGCTGATGTTGTCTTCAAGTCTAAGGATGCTCTACATGGTTAAGAACTAATGCACATCACTGCAGAATGGTAAAGTGTCAATATCATTCAAATTTCCTGGGTCATCTATTTGCATAACTATTGACAGATTCACGCGCAAATTTTGGTAGGAATTAAAGGGAAGTGTCCTAATTGGGTAATAACATTTCTGAAAGCCTTTAGAAAGGCTCCTAAGGCCTATCAACCCATCAGTGGCCCTTCGCAAGGCTGATGGGGCAGGGAGCAAGAAGTGGCCAAAAAATAAATTAAAGGTAAGGAAATCCCCTGTTGGATGAAGAAGTGGCAGGGGAAAAGGTGAAGTTAGCCAGTTTTGAGTATAACTGTCACTCTTGTGCTTTCACTTGCTGTCTGTAAAATAAAGCAACTTGCCAATTATATCTGGCCTTGTCTCACTGAAGTGTTTTTTTCTACTGAAAGATTGGAGAAGTGCACAGGGGCACGTGTGACATTCATTTGCGCGGAGCTTGTTTTACAGGAGATCTTGCCTGCAGTTCGCCCGTACTATACCAATAAGTTCAGCGGACCAATTTCCTATGGTCCTGCCAGTGGCCTCTATAGGCATGTGCTGCACGCGTTGCACCCCGATCGCGCCCTAATTAGGGTGCAATCCAATTTCTAGGCCACGATATTGAGTTTCGATCACAAGAGATACTATTGATATGACACCCACCCCGCCCCCATTTCCCCAGTTACGCTATTGTATGATTAGATATTGGGCAGTGCAAGTGCATTCCTCCTGAATGTAAGTCGAGACTGCTTATGGATGTGACCAGCATTGCTAATAATATTGAAGACAGATCTGATGGAAAAAAAAGTATTCAGTGCAAACAGCACATTTAAAGTAATTACAAACTTTTCCGCAAAATGTCAAAACAACTAAGTTGCTTCTCCTGTGTTCACCCACAACATAAAATCAATCCTTGAAACATGGTTACTTACTTCTTATGTGGCAATGCGCTATCACAGAGCCCTCTGATTAACTCTGTCCCCACTGCCTTCAGACTGACTGCTCTGCTGCGTGCGTGTAGCCAAGTATAAGCCAACACTCGAAGGTTCCTAGTCAGAGAGCCATCTGCCAAAAGGACTGCAATGGGTCATGACCCAGCCTCTCTCTCAGACCTGACTCACGTTGATATAGCTGCCAATGAAACCGATTCTTGTAAAAAGATCCCTAGGATACCAATCACATGGGATATTTGAATTGACTTGGCGCCTTTCTGAGAAATTTATTGATCTGTTCCAATTACTTTGATCAGACTGCGATTGCAGGAAATTAACACTGCTTGACAGAATGACACTAAAGGCTCTGCAGTCGATAGACGTTATCATATATAATAAGCCTGTGTCCCACAGGAATAACCTACAGGTGCATATTAATTTGGCATAACAGACCATAATTTATATTCTCTGCACCTTGCAGAGCAGCTAGCAGTACCCAATTTTAACCCTATGTACACCGTGGCAAGCAAGAGAGAATCCAATAAATAATCCATCTATTACACACTGTAGTTATATAAGTAATAAAATTGTTCCCTCACATACTACAGTCACATAATTAAATACATTTACATAAAAATAAACTCTGCATGTCTTACAGGAGAAAGAAGGCAAGGCACTTCCATTTTTCACTACGAAACCCGCTGGTTGGCCTTCCACAGGCAGTCTGAATGTTTCTGTAGCACTTTCATTATCTGGTTTTAGTACGCATGCAGTTCCCTTGAGGTCTCACGAGTCAGCCAGTATGCTTCTGGCCTACTCTGCCATAACCTCAGGGGATGGATACAACAGGTCCCAGCCCGCTTGGGCACTCTGCAGCCTCTGGTCATAGAATTGACTTTAATAACTTCATCATAACTTCCACTTCCTTTATGGCATGGAATGCTGGTGATTTGGGACCAATGTGCTGGTGTCAGTTTGGGAGGGGGGCGGGATTTAGATTTCCAGCATTCGTCTCCTTTTTTCTTTATCTGTTGTCAATTTGAACCTAATTAGGCTTTGTCATTATTTCTCAAGTGTGCCCCTTCCTTTGGGTCACTTACATGTCCTGTTTCATTACCCTGAAACAGAACTACTACCGCATCCTTCCTTGTCTGATAGGCCATTTCTAATTCAATTGTAAGACTAAGAAAGCCAAATTCAAATCAACTATTTGACTTTGTTAAATGTGTATCTGAAGGAGAACGAAGATAATAGTGGTACACTAGGACTGAAAATCTGTAGAATGAAATGGAGCAAATGCAACATAAGCTGAAAATATAAAGGGGGAAAAATTCAATTGGTTTGCGCCTCCCGTTAGCGCCTTAAGAGGGCGCTAATGGGGCGCAAAGCAGCTAGCGCCCGGACGTGGCGATATCTGCGCCGCTCGCGAAATTGACCAGACATTTTGCGGCGGCGCTAAACAATACCGCCCCAATCTCCTGCGCACGCAGATCTTGACGTCATTCGAGCGTGCAATGCCCTTGTGGCGCCCCGGAGCGGAAATTGAGTGGCGACCCCCTCCTTTCCGCCTGGCACAAGCAATGACAGGTAGACTGGAACGTTTCCCAGTCGCTGTGGGGCTGGGGAGGAGCGCAATTTAAATGCGGCTTCTTCCTAGCTTTTTCTGTGGTAGACATTTTTGCACCACTCGTTCTGACAGAGAGAGAGATTCTGAGAGAGAGAAGGAGAGACTTCTGCATAGAGTCAACGCTGTGTGAAGTAGTTTTGGCTACTGAGCATCACTTTGCAGGTACTTTTGTTTTTGACCTTCATTACTTTGATTGCCAAGAGACTATGGGGGTTGCACTGATTGGGGGCGTCATCCTGCGCCTGCAGATTCGGAGGCCACAGAGACGCAGAGAGAGAGTGGCAATCATGGCCAGACGGAGGAGGGCCAACAGGCGTCTGTACAGGAGACCTTACCCTCCCAGGGTATTTTGCCAACAATTCTCCTACATTAATATGTCTGAGGAGCAGTGTTTGCGAAGGCTGCGCTTCAGCAAGGAGGTGGTCACTGAGCTCTGCCACCTGCTGCAGCCAGATCTGCAGCCTCTACTGAGGACCAGGACGTCTCTGTCAGTGGCAGTGAAGGTCACAGTGGCTCTGAACTTTTATGCCACCGGCTCCTTTCAAGCAGCTACTGGGGACATCGCCAATATCTCCCAGTTCGCTGTCCATCGCTGCATCCATCAGGTCACAAATGCCCTCTATAAAAGGAGACGAGAGTACATCTCTTTCCCGCTGACCCGAGCCAAACAGCATGAACGCGCATTGGGCTTTGCGAGGATAGCGGGCTTCCCCATGGTGCAGGGTGCCATTGACTGCACGCATGTGGCATTGCGTGCACCGCATGAGAATGCAGAGGATTTCCGCAACCGAAAGGGATTCCACTCCCTAAATGTCCAGTTGGTCTGTGACCACAGACAGCTGATACTCGGTCAATGCCCGTTAACCTGGCAACAGCCACGATGCATTCATCCTACGCCAGACTACTGTGGTAGACCTTTTCCAGGCACTGCATCACCCAAGTGGTTGGCTTCTCGGGGACAAGGGTTATCCACGGTGCACCTGGCTGATGACACCGCTCCGTTCCCCCAACACCCCTGCTGAGCTGCGGTACAACGAGAGCCATCTCGCCACCAGGAACATCGTTGAGCACACAATCGGCATGCTCAAGCAATGGTTCCGCTGTCTGGACCACTCAGGAGGAGTCCTGCAGTACTCGCCTGAGCGAGTCTCCCTCTTCATAGTTGTGTGCTGCATGCTGCATAACCTGGCAATCCTCAGGACCCAGCCAATGCCACCAGGCATTGGTGCACCACCGGAGGAGGAGGAAGAGGAGGTGGAGGAGGAGGAGGATGATCAGCAGCAGCACCAAGGCGGGAGGGAGGCCCACAATCTTGAAACTGGAAGGGCCGTCCGTCAACGGCTGATAGCAAGCCGCTTCTAGGCCCCTGCTGAGGAAATGGCTTCTGCCATTGAGAACAACATGAATAAAACCAACCCGCAACCCCTAAGCCGGCCAAGGCAGCAATGATTCCAAAGACCAAACATGTACATTTTGAATACAAAAAATTATTTATTTTACAAACTCTGTGTGTGTCATTTCTTCATGACAAACTAATAGAAAGAAACACAAAAAAACAGTCATTAACATAACTGGTTCTCACAACCTGGAGATAATGTCCAAAACACTAAACAAAAGTTTGACCACGAACCTCGGCCTTTAATAAAAAATTGACAAACATTTTGTCACACCTCCTACTTTTTGCCCTTCGAGGGTGATCTCCTTCCCTTGCGCACTTCCCCCCTTCCCACCCTACTACTCCTCCGTAATGGGGCCCCAGTGGCTGCAGCAAGGCTGGTGGAAGGCTGCTGATTGTCAGAACCTGAGACTGCAGATGCCCTTGAAGGACGGCCTCGACCAGCTCTGGGCCTGGACGGCCCGGCTGCAGACTGCACCAACTCTGCATGGGCGGCAGCAGTCTGGCCTTCAGGCGGTGGCAAGTGCAATGGAGAAGTGACAGTGGTGGGAGCAGGAATGCTGTCCTCTTGAGAGAGGACAGCAACTCCCTGCTCGACCGACACACTGGCACTCCCACGGGGCAGCACTTCAGCATCCGGAGCAATCTGCTGGAGCACAGATTGCTGGCCTGCTGCGGCGCGGTGAGAGCCCCAGGGAAATGTATCCGAACCAGCGACAATGGCAGCAGTCAGTGCTTGCGTGACCTCAATCTGAGTCTGCATGAGAGCAGTCTGAGATGAGGGTCATGGCAGCCAGTGACTGAATTGCAGCACTAAGCTTTAGCGTGGCATCCGCCTGTGCTACAGCGAAGTGCTCCACACTCCTTGCCAGTGATTCTATGCATTCGGGCACCCTTCCCACTGCACCCATGAGCTGAGTGTGCATGCCCACCACCTGGGTGTTCATTTCAGCAATGAGCCGCTCCCTCTCTGCGTCCAGTGCAGCAGGACTCGCTGGCCTACTCTCCCTCCGGGGAGAGGGCCCCGAGCTTCCCTACCCCCATCGCGTTGCTGCAGCCCGCTGGGTCCTGGAACTTCACCCTCATCAGACCCTTCCCCCCTGCTCCCCTCCAGGGATGGCGTGTTCCCAGTGTGGGCATGGGCTTCCTCGGGAGAGGGTGGCGCTGATGCTCCGGCTTCATCTTCCTCCTCGCCTGCAGCTTCACTCCCACTGGCAGCTTGAGGGCCCGTCTCCTCAGCTGGTGAATCACCATCTGAAAGCAGGGAGGTACAAGAGTGACTTTAGCGTGAGGACAGTGGGACAGTAAGGGAGGAATGAGTGCAGCGATTTAGTAAGTTGGATTGAAAGTGTCAAAGGCTGGTGTTGTGAGGGACAAGTGGAAGGAGAGGGGAGAAAAAGGTAATCACCTTACCATTGCTGTCCAGAATGGGGTCGGCCTCTCCAGGGACGACGGGACCGATCACCTGGCTTGCCACGATCCTGTGGACGCGCGCCTCAAGATCGCTGAGGGGTTGCAGCTGAGGCCGCCCTCCACCCGTCCGTTGCTGCTGTCTCCTATTATGAGATAGCTTGGCCTGCAAGAAAAAGGACGGCGTCTGAGTAAATATACAGCCATGGTCTTGCCTGATGTGCCTCCCATAATTGAATAGCCCTTACTGTATGCAGCCATGGTCTTGCCTGATGTGCCTCCCATAGGTGAATAGCCCTTACTGTATGCAGCCATGGTCTTGCCTGAAGTGCCTCCCATAGGTGAATAGCCCTTACTGTATTCAGCCACGGTCTTGCCTGATGTGCCTCCCATAGGTGAATAGCCCTTACTGTATGCAAAGTGTGGAATGTGCGTGTGTGTTTCATGAGAGGGCCATAGGTGTTGGATGAGTGTTGGGCATTGGGGTTTTAAGACCCTCTGGCCATAGAGTGAGGTTGAGATGGAGGGATGGAGAGGTATTGAAAAAAAGCCACTCACCCTGACGACCCGAGTGAGGTCGTTGAACTTTTTTCGACATTGAGTATGGGTCCTGGGCACCATGCTCCTGGAGGAGACGCTCTGAGCCACCTCCCTCCACACTCTTCTGTACTCGCGCAGCAAAGGCCTCCTGCCACTCTCAGGGAAGAGTATAGATCTTCTGCGCTCCACCGCACCAACCAGAGCATCCAAGGCCCGCTCGCTGAAGCGCTCAGCTCGTTCTCTCACCCTCTCCATAGTCCTTGGCTGGAAGATTTAGGCACAGGTCTCTCCAGGCCCAGATTCAAGCCTCCAATGAGCAGGGTGTGGCTGGAGAGCAAGATCGACCCTCCTCTTTAAGAACTGTCCGACGCCAGTGTGTCTGTGTTCCATCGCTAACTGACAGCACCTGCGCTGCGCCCGCGCTCTGAGTTAGCGCCTCGCTCCTCGGCCTTTGCGCCTTAAGACAGGTGTGTAGCGCCTGATTTAGCGCTCCAATCACCTCCAGGGGCAATAAAAGTCAAGTTTGCAGTCGGAGGCGATAATTAGCGCCAGGCGCTAAACTTTGTGCACGGCCGACAATTGCGCCCCAAACGGGGCAATACTGAATTTTTCCCCCAAAATCATTTATTCAAAGACAGGATTAACTGTGTAAGAATCATTCTTTACATAGAATATATGGCACAAAAACAGGCCAATGGGCCCAATCAGTCCATGCCAGCGTTAATGCTCCCCTCGAGCCTCCTCCCATCCTTCCTCATCTAACTCTATCAGCATAACCCTCTATTCCCTTCTCCCTCATAGGCTTGTTTAGCTTCCCCTTAAATGCATCTATACTATTCGCCTCAACTACTCTCTGTGGCAGCAAGTTCCACTTTCTGGGTAAAGAAGTTTCTTCTAAATTCCCTATTGGATTTCTTGGTGACTATCTTATATTGATGGCCTCTAGTTTTGCTCTTCCCCACAAGTAGAAACATTCGCTAGCTGTCTACTCTATCAAAACCTGTCATAATTTTAAAGACCTCTATTAGGTCATCCCTCGGCCTTCTCTTTTCAAGAGAAAATAAACCCAGCCTATTCATCCCTTCCTGATAGGTATAACCTCACAGTTCTGGTATTATCCTTGTAAGTTGTTTTTGCATCCTCTCCAATGCCTCTATATCCTTTTTATAATATGACAACCAGAACTGTACACAGTACTCCAAGTTTGGTCTAACCAAGGTTCGATACAAGTTTAGTAAAACATCTCTACTTTTCAATTCTATCCCTCTGGAAATAAACCCTAATGCTTGGTTGGCTTGTTTATGGCCTTATTAACCTGCATTGCTACTTTTAGTGATTTGTATATTTGTACTTCCAGATTCCTTTGCTCCTCTACCCCATTTAGATTCTTATTTTCCAAGTAATATGTGACCTCCTTATTTTTCTTACCAAAATGTATGGGGGAGAAATTCATTACCTTAGCACCTCCGGGGGGTGGGGCGCTAACAGGGCGCTAACGGGGCGCTGCCAGCTTTGCGACCGGGCGCGGTAATAGTACCAACGTGAAATTGATGTGGAGGTTTGCGGCAGCGGTAACCACTAGCGCCACGATCTCCTGCGCCCGGAGATCGTGACGTCATTGCCGTGCGCGTAGCCCTGGTGGCGCCCCAGACCTGAACTTCGGTTCCGCCCCTTGCAGCATCGCCGGGCGGCAACACCAACAGCTGCAGGAGGCGCAAATAAAAGGGGATGTTGGCGCGGGTGGGAGAAAAGTTTTAGCAAAGTTGCAATTGATTTTTTTCGATTGCTCCTGGGCCACGATCGATTAGCCCGGCACTCTGCTGGAGTGCATGGTGCTGATCGGGCCGGATCACGGCTGCCATTGGGGACCAGCTATCTGCCAGTCCTCTGGCACTATTAAATATGTGTAATAGTGCCTCTGCTATCTCTCCTCTAGATTCTTTTAAAATGCATGGAAGCAATACGTCCAGACCAGGGATTTTATCCTCTTTGAGTCTGATTAGTTTATTTAATATTTCTTCTTTTTATTTTAAATGTGGTTATATCATTTCTAATTTCATCTTCTGATCTCATGTCCACCTGATCCATCTCCCTAGTAAATATTGAAGCAGTTAAATATTAATTATTTAATATTTCTGCCATCATTTCGCTATCATAGAATGAACGCTATCGCTGCTTATGATTTTATCCTGTCCATCCTTTAGTGGCCTTATTCCTTTCCCAACGTTCCTTTTTTTATTTGTGCCTGTAGAATATTTTACTATTTTGTTTTATGTTCCTTGATAATTTAATTTCACAGTTCCTCTTTGCCTTCCTAATCATTTTTTGACCTCTCCTAATCACTTCGTATTCGCTCTTATCATGCTCTCCCCTGTTGTCCATGTACTTGTATATGCCTCTTTCCTTACCCTCAATTTTTCCCTTATGTCTTTATTCATCCAGGGTATCTCATTAGGGCTTAGTTTATTCTAGTTTTTTAGTGGAATATATTTTTCCTGGACTCTGTTGATCACCGTTTTAAATATTTCCCATTGCTGTTCTGCATAATTGTTTGCCAATATTGTTGTCCATTTTATTTTCCCATGTTCTATTCTCAGCTCTTCAAAATTGGCTTTTTTCCAATCTATTACCCTGGTCTTTGTTATGCTTATGTACTTCTCAATTATTATCTTAAAACATATTATATTATGGTCACTATTGCCCAGATGTTCCCCTACTTTTACTTCTCTTTATCTGCTCTGGTTCATTCCCCATTAGTAGATCCAGTAGCAAATCCTCCCTTGTTAGGCTTCTTACATACTGGGTTAGAAAGGAGTCCAGTACACATTGTAGGAACTCTATTCCCTTATCCTCTTTACCTAACTCTTCTACCCAATTAATTTCAGGGTAGTTGAAATCTCCCATGATTATTATTCTATGTTTTTTACTCATTTCCCTAATTTGTTTGCATATTTCTTCCTCCACCTCCCTTCCACTATTAGGTAGTCTATCCCTATTGTGTGATTGATCTTTTATTATCTTATATCTATGTCCACATGGATTCTATTTCTGTCTTACTGATGGCAGTGTCACTTTTTTCTACTGCCATTATGTGATCTCTAATAAGTACAGCTATTCCACCTCCCCTTTTTCCCTCTCTATCTTTTCTAAATATGTTATTCCATGCAATGCTTAGTTCCCAATCCTGATTTTTCTGTAGCCATTTCTCAATAATCCCTACGATATCTGGTTCCTCACAACATATTGTTGCCTCCAGTTCCCCTGTTTTATTACAGACATTGTGTGCATTGCTGTACAGACAGTTTACTCACTTTTAATAGCAATTCCTCTCACATTATTTTTAACCATCTTTTTACAATCCTGTTCTATAACTCTATTTATTCCCTGGCCATTTATGTCCTCCCTTAGTTCCATCTGTCCTATGCTCTCCTTTCCTGTTCCGTTTATATTTAGGCTTGTTACATTTCTTGTAGATCCCTCCCCTGTCTTATTAGTTTAAAGCCTTTGCCACCTCCCTATTTACCCTTTCCGCGAGGATACTGGTCCCATTCCGGTTTAGGTGGAGCCTGTCCCAATGGTACAGCTCCTTCCTGTCCCAGTACTGGTGCCAGTGTCCCATGAAAAGGAACCCCTCTTTCCCACACCAACCCTTCAGCCACGTGTTAGTTCTGCTGATCTGTCTGCCTGAAGACTTCTGAATATTTGAAGATTATAGAATTATTGTAATGTATGAGATCTCGGTACAGATGCTCTATATACAATTTATAATGAATATAACATTTGTGCAAATAAGTGATTGCTTTGGTAATATGATAGCCAAGTAATACAGGAAACTCTCGTTTAACCGGCACCTAAATATCCGGAATTCTCTATTAACCGACAAAAATCATACTCCAAAAACTCCTCTCAAATAACCGGCAATGTTGCCGAGTCCGAGTCCAAGTCTCCCGCGAACGCCGAGTTAGTCAGTGGGGGTAGTTCTCCAAAGTGCCACTACTCGGCTTCCTGGCGCTGTCGGAAGTCCGAACACTGCAATAACAGGAGTCTGATTCTCCCGCGCTGCCGGGAGTCTCTTCTGATCGGCCATTTTACTGTGTGTCTCCCACGCTGCTGGTAGTCTCTTCTGATACACCATTTTACTGTGTGTCTCCCACGCTGCTGGTAGTCTCTTCTGATACACCATTTTACTGTGTGTCTCCCACGCTGCTGGTAGTCTCTTCTGATACACCATTTTACTGTGTGTCTCCCACGCTGCTGGTAGTCTCTTCCTAGCCACCATTGTTCTGTGTGTCTCCCACGCTGCTGGTAGTCTCTTCTGATACACCATTTTACTGTGTGTCTCCCACGCTGCTGGTAGTCTCTTCCTAGCCACCATTGTTCTGTGTGTCTCTCCATCTTTATCGGGAATTATCTCCCCCATCTTGCATTATGGAATTCCCAAAAGCTGGTCCAAGCAAAAGGAAGAGAGTGGTCTTAACTTTAAAACAAAAAATCGAGATATGCCAACGACTAGAAAGGGGAGAGAAGCGTATCAACATTATGAATTAATTCAAAATCGGTTCGTCAACAATCTACGACATCAAATCGCAGAAGGATAAGCTGCTCAAGTTTTATTCAAGCTCGGAGACATGTAAGAGTGTAGAGAAACGGCGTACGCTTCGTAAGCCTAAGCTTGAAGAGCTGGATGCCGTGCTTTATGAATGGTTTTCTCTTAAGCGTTCAGAGGGTGTTCCAATTTCCGGACCCATGCTAATCGAGAAAGCGAAGGATTTCTACGAAAGGATGGAGCTCACTGACAAGTGTGCTTTCTCCGAGGGATGGCTAACGTGCTTCAAGTTACGGCACGGGATACGACGGCTCGATATTTCCGGGGAGAAGAAATCAGCTGATCACGACGCCGCAGAAGAATACTGCGATTATTTCAATCGGATTGTGCAGCAACATGATTTGTCGCCAGCACAGATATATAATGCCGATGAAACTGGCTTGTTTTGGAGGTTTTTGCCAGAATCAACGCTTGCTGGGGCTAATGAGGCTAATGCTTCAGGTTACAAGAAAAATAAAGATCGTGTAACTGTGCTAACATGTGCGAATGCTGCTGGATCACACCGGGTTAAACTTCTTGTTATTGGGAAGTATAAAAATCCCCGTGCATTTAAAAATGTGAGGCACTTACCTGTTGAGTACAAAGCTCAAAAAAATGCTTGGATGGATAAGGAAATCTTCTCCGATTGGTTCCATCATATTTTTGTTCCATCTGTGAGGGAACATTTCTGTAAAATAGGGAAACCTGAAGATAGCAAATGCATTTTATTGCTTGATAATTGTAGAGCCCATCCGCATGAATCCGAGTTGGTTTCGGGAAATATTTTCACCATTTATTTGCCACCAAATGTAACTTCTCTCATCCAACCCATGGACCAGGGCGTTATCCAAAATCTGAAGTGTCATTACAAGAAAGACTTCCTACGTAAACTGATAAGCCAAGATGACAATATTCAAGCATTTCAGAAGGAATACAATATTAAAGATGCCATCTATAATGTTGCATGTTCCTGGAACTTTGTGAAAGGTCACACTCTGAGGCAAGCCTGGCGCAAATTGTGGCCTTCTGTAATGTTTGCTGAAGGTTCTTCTTCAGAGGAGGAATTTCATGGGTTCAATGTTCGTCCCAAGAAGAGTACAATAATGGAACTGGCTGGCATGGTGAAAAATGTAGGCCCAGCAAACCCTCTACGTCACCTCAGTGAAAGTGATATCGAGCAGTGGGTTGATGCAGATAGAGAAGTTGGTGTTGTGCATATGCTAAGTGATGATGAAATAATTGAGAATGTTTTGAATCCAAAGAAAGAAAAGGAAAGTGAGATGGAAAGTGAAGAGGATGATATTTCTGAAGAGAACAAGATTTCTTGGGCTAAAGCTGCAGGAGGATTTTCTTCAATCCTCAAATTTGCTGAAAGGCAGACTTGCTACTCTGCCCAAGAAGTTATGCAACTCCATATTCTGCATTCCACGTTTCTACAGAAAAGGCAAGAGTCCACTAAGCAAACCGACATCCGCAACATGTTTAAGAAAGCTTCCAAAAGAGTCGAAGCAGCGGAAGTGCCTGAAGAATCTGTGGAATCTGTGGAACTGCATGATCTTGATGACCCAGCTGGCACGGATATTCCTGATGAACCAGATGACTCGGAATAAGTGTACAGTCAACTACAATACTGTATACAGTCGTTTATAAGTTTTGTTTTACTGTTAAGTAATTAAAGAGTTATGGATTACCCTCAACTGGCAGTACTGTACTTAATCAAGCATCTTCCACCATCCATTTAACACAACATTCTATAAGTGAGTACCCAAATACTGTATACTGCACATTTCTTGATTTTTTAAATTTTTGTTTGTTAAAAATAGCCTTGGTAGATATAACTCTCCGTTATCCGGAATTTTTGATCAACCGGCACCACGCCGGTCCCGTCAGTGCCGGATACCAAAGAGTTTCCTGTACTTGTAAATACAAGAGCTAGTGAGAGCTCCATTAGTAGAGTATAATCTGTTATTCAGCATGAGTGAATGTTCATAATGAAAGGTATGAAGTAATTGTGCTCACTTGTAACTAGTGAAGCCATATGGAAATCCATTTTAAGAGTTACAGCCCAATAGTATGGGTATGCTAAATTATTGTCGTTAGAGGTAGAAACAGCCTATTCCCCATCTCTAATATATTTATAACTAATAACAGATAGTGTTCAAAGAAAATGGAAAAAAAGTTTTGTTTTTTAATGCCCCATAATTTTTTTCCCGTTTGCTCGCAGTAGTGTCCAGGAGATTAATCTTTAATTCCTGGAGAATCCAGTACAATCTTGGAGAGTTGACAAGCGTAGCATAACTCTGACAGCCTCTTTTGTGAAGCGGAGGTGGAAAAGACAGGTCTCCTTTGATTTGCCCAGGTAGATGTGGCAAGATCTGCAAATTTAGGTCCCAGGATAAAGACAAGTGCAGATAAATCACCTCAGGTGTCATTGCAGCGACATTTGTTTTACAGCACTATTGGAATCCCCAAAGAAATTCGATTTTTTTAAATGCTCTTTGAATTGCAACAGCAACCAAGAATGCTGTATTAAAGTATTGCAATAAAATTACAAAGAATGCAAAAATGATGCACTCCTTAGCAACAAAAACTAACGCTGGGACCAAAATGCAAACAAATATTAATGCTAACTGAAAAAAAAATGAAGTTGTAAGCCAATTCTGCAATAGTAATGTCCCTTTACGAATCCCATTTGAACTGGTCATATCACAGAATTAATCATCTGCCCATTTTATATGGGCAGAGCTAACCGCAAACTTTTTCTCACTGTTCAGACCGACATATAAAGGCAAGGTACCAAGGCACGCCTGATGGCTCAAAGTTATACCCTGCCGTGAATCAGAACCTTCAGGAGAGGAAGGGTAAAGGGAGAAAATCAGAGGGAAAGTTGGCAGGGAAAAAGTGTCATGTGACTGCAGATGAAGACATTCAAAATGCCATGCACTTTAATTATTGGAGTGAAAACAAATCGTCATGATAGAATTTTGGACCCAGCCTACTTTGGTGAGAGATCAATGGGACCACTTGAAGACAGTACTCGAGGAGTCAGAGGCTCTGAAACCAGAACCAAACCAGTAAATTGTACAAGTTACATTTATTCCAGTCGTAGGGAACATAGGAATAAAGCTGAATGGTTAAATAGCAGCTTGGAACCTGATTTCAGAGCTGGCTGAATCCAGAGATTTAAAATGTGCCGTGTATCTAGGGGTTAGGTGAGCAATTGAAAAATGGTTTAACAGACTGTCACCAATCCCTTCATACAATTTGATGAACTCACACAACAGCTCAAATATAGAAGAACCATTAAGCTATCATTGGAAGCTCAATAACACAAGACTTAAAATTAAATTTAGGCTATCTACCCAGAGTGAATCTGCAATCACTTAACTTAGGTGTAAATGGTAAAGATCAAATCTGCCATATTGGAAATTCTCTTCCTGCTGTACGTACATGATGCAGCTCCTTTGCCTTGTAACCCCCAGGCTCTTCATAAAGATAGTTTTGTATGCTATTGTTCACACTGCACTTATATACCAGGAAAATGCTAGTGTGAACCCCACTGCTGTGGCGTTGCCATAGGTGAGCATCCATACTACATTGCAAACTTTACTCGGGTATAAATACATGCGTACATCTTAAGATTAAATGAAACATGGCATGCAATGCTCGATTCAGCCACTGTGGCTATGATCTATATTCATTAGGCACACATGTGATAAGCTTCCTTGGTTCTTATCCTATGACATGTGGGGCTGCCTTGTATGGTGTGAAGAAAAGATATTGGCCCTGAATTCGCGGTCGGCAGCTTAGCTAAGGAGTACGCCGCCGACATCGCAAGGAAATCCGCACTTACCCCTTTGAAAACTTGCTTTCAAACGCTGCAGAGTTGTGCGCAGCGTAGTGGCCCACGGAGCCTAGGAGCGCACCGTTGTGCGTCTGTGAACCTGGGATCACGTGGGGCGGTGCTCCTTTCACTCCCTGACTCTTAGCCAATTGCCAATCCAATACCCCCGAAGTGAAATTCTGGGTAAACGGGTAATGCGACCAGTGTGGTGTTCATTGAGCAAACTTTTTATGTTGGAAATATCACTTGTCATACGATGTAAGATCTATTTGTTAGGTTGAAGTGGTCATTTTATTTTTTAATCAGTTAACATAGAAACCCTAGCTGACCTAGCCAGTGTTTAAGGCACATTGAATAGATCTGAAAAGGGTTTCCTGCGATGCAAAATATAGTAGAGTTTTTTTTTTAAAGTGTATGTTATTAGCATCGACTTACTTCTAAATTTAACTGTTTCGGAATTATACATTTTTCTAATAAATGAGAAGAAAATGCCCGCTGTTTGATGTGGGATATGGAACTGAAAGTTTACGTAAGGCCACTTGTAAAGGGGTTTATATCAGGGGTGCTGTAAATAGTCAGTCAACAAACTGTATTTTCTACACAGAGATGTTGAGACATTTAGGTGTGGAATAGATAGGTCCATGGTTTAAAATTAAAAAAACAACACCTATCCAATGGCAGCAAATAATTGAACATATATATTTACCTATTGTACACCACCAGTTAATAGGCTATCTACCCAGAGTGAATCTGCACTTGCTTAACTTAGGTGTAAATGGTAAAGATCAAATCTGCCATATTGGAATTTCTCTTCCTGCTGTGAGATGTACTTACATACATGATGCAGCTCCTTTGCCTTGTAACCCCCAGGCTCTTCATAAAGCAACCTTGCTTTTCCTTCCCCCGCCCCCCTCCACTCCCCACCCCTGCTGGAACCATGGCTGACCATCCTTTCGCTGCCTGCCAAGTCACTGTGATGTGGAGAAGTGTGGCATACTCACTATTTTAGATTATAACATGAAAACAAATTATATTGATGGAAATGAGTGAATCTGCTCATCACTGTTGCTTGATGTTGAATTGATGTGAAATGAAGTAGCTCAACGATTTGCATCAAACCTCGCCTCACTTAAGTGTTTGTTGGGTCTGCCTTTGGACAAATTTAGTGGGATGTGAAATGATGCTAGTTGTCTATTACTCTTATCCCCATATTCTCATTTCATCCCCTTGTCCCAGTTCTCTCTTTTTCTTTCTTTTTATGAGTTTTTTTTTAAAAAGTCATTGCCTTGGTCATACAAAATGTGCATGAAAACATCGCAGTTCGTTCACATGAACTAAATCAACCATCGACATTAAACTGTTACGGTTAACCAAATGGAAAATGACTGTAAAGATAATGGACAGTTAATGAAACCAGAATACTTGGTCCCCTTGCGTTGTGCAACAGGCTTCCTGCGCCTGTTTGCACCAGACTTAAAAATTTTCAGTGCAATTACCTCGCAGTAGGTGGGCAATTAGCCCAACTTTTCGCCGGCACGTTCATTTGTATGAGGAGGTGAAAGACACAGTGAAGCCGATGTGCAGTCAGAACTTGACAGATCGCAAGTTCGGGATTTAGGGCATGCGCTAAATCCCAAACTTGAAGTCACTTTCAAAGGCTGCAAATTCAGGGCCATTGTACAGAAAATCAGCGTTATACCATGCTATATAGCAAACACAACTCCAGTTGGCTTTAAAAGAAGCCAGTGTTGATTTTCTATTCCATCTCTTTTGGAAGGATATATACATCCGAGTAGACATATCAGCAATGTTTTAGGAGGGGATGGGGTGAACTAGCTATACAAAATATAAGACTGAGTTCCTCCTAATTAGGCCCAATTGGTGAGGATTCAATATGAATTAACTTTCTTAAAAAATAAGGGTTCTGTTCTGAGGGGAGCAAGCCAAAGCAAGCAAAGTTGACCTACCAGTATTATGAGCCTCAATGGAGTGCTACTTGAACACATACAATGGAATCCTAGTCATCATTTATAATGATCTGTTGCCCATAACAATTGAAAACTGCTTTTCAAGACTACACACCATCCTATACTGTTACTGCAATCATTTATAGTGATCATTTCAGTGGCAGTTTCCCATTGTTGAAAGACAATGGCCTGGATTTTACTTTGCCTTCCCACCACAAATTGGGAATAGGAGCAGAAGCAGCGAGGTGGCAAGGCCTACCACAGCCTCTCCGCAACCTTGCTTTTCCTTCCCCCCTCCCCCCCCCCACCCCTGCTGGGACCATGGCTGACCATCCTTTCGCTGCCTGCCAAGTCACTGTGATGTGGAGAAGTGTGGAATACTCACTATTTTAGATTATAACATGAAAACAAATTATATTGATGGAAATGAGCGAATCTGCTCATCACTGTTGCCGGATGTTGAATTGATGTGAAATGAAGTAGCTCAACGATTTGCATCAAACCTTGCCTCACTTAAGTGTTTGTTGGGTCTGCCTTTGGACAGATTGAAGAAGTGCACGTGTAAAAGACACATATACTTTGTTCAAGTCACAAAGGGGGCACTGCGTTTACATCCCTGGATCACGTTAGATATAGGGTAATGGGAGGCAACTCCCATAAATATGCCTAAGAGACTAACTGAGGTTACTAAACCTGGGAAGGCACCTATGGCAGACCTGAATTTGTAGCAATACCAAAAGGCATAGATGGAAAAATTGTTTCAGAGTATAACTTTATTTACAATATATACAGTACAATGAGTGTTTCATTGAAACAAGAGTGTAGCACTGGCAATAATGCACTCTCTTTGCTAACAACCAAAATCCCTCCATCCACATTGTCAGCCTTTCACAGTTAACGGTATAGAAATATACATACAAGATAACTTTTACATAATGTCAGGGAAAAGCCTTTAACAGTGTCTGAAAATACAACATACATGAAGGCATTCTACCCACATTAACTAAAAGGATATGCTAAAGGCAGCAGTCATGCTTTACAAGCTTTCTGTACTGCATGCTTGCACTGGTACAAATATTTAGGGTGAATTATACAAGTAATATCAATGCACAAGCTTTTTTTTAAAAAAAGTTCTGGTGATTGTCTTCGAAACATGAACTTCAGTAGTAAGCCACAGTTCATCCTAATCCATTGTGTAACATTTTCCCAAAGACAATTAGAAATTGACATATCGATTGCTTCATTGTTTCACATTTTTAGAAAGAGCAATGTTTCGAGTTTTCTGTAAGTGAACTCTTCAAATATTATTGTTTTTTGTTAACTATAATTTACTCAAATCATTTGCATCAAATCGCATACGGTTTCAAGGTTGAACAACTGAGGTTCTGTTTGACAGCAATGACCAGTAATCCAGAACTTACGAATGTTCAGTCACTCACTACAAACAATTACATCAGTTCATTCACCGGTTCGGCATGATCACACCGTTTTAGCACTTGACATTGTGTTACACAAGTTACATTGAACAAAGTAAACACAAAGCACTGAAACAGAGTTCCTTCTACCAGTTGTCAGCAGAAGTTCTTCAAACAGCCATTGTTTCAGCTTTCATTTGCTGACTTTGATGAGAGTCCATTAACTGTTCTCATAAGGACTTCATGGAACAATCATAATACCTCTTAAATATTGACAATATATGTACACATTACCCAAGATTATGTACATTTTTATTTACAAAGTCATAAATATGTTAAATTATACTGATTTCCTCCAGGTCTATAAATATTCTATGACAAATAGCAAATTAAAAAAACACATCATAGTAGGTTGAACTGTCATAGGAAGCACAATATGTAAGTTTTCTTTCAAGTAAACAGGGTGACAGCAGGATAGCACTACAACACTGGGAGGCAGAAAATCAGTAAGGATTGATAGGCAAATACTGAAATGCAACATTACTTTTAATGTAATTTCATATTTTCCTTTTAGGTCCCTCTTTCTCAGTTCCACCACTGCCATATTCCACTACTTGTTGTCAGTGACAGTATTAAAAACTTCAGCTAGTTTTTGTAGTGGCAACAGAGGGCAAAGGGATATGTAAAGGGACACAAAGGGAGTAGTTTAGTGGTGTTTTCAGCTTTAGTTGTTGATAAAAGTACCATATTGTTCATTACAATCGCACAATTTCATCTCCCAACAATTGCTGCTTGGCTTCAGACATGTGATATAGAAGGGACAATGTAGTGGTGTTTTTCTGCTCATGAATTGTCACGAGTGCACTTTGTGAAGAGTTCAATGCAGGTACTACAAAGTGTACCACTGATGTTTATTAGCAGAAAACAAAATGGCACTACACAGATCAAATAGAGACGGTTCTCCCACTTACATCGCATGTCCCAGCAACCGCTGACAAGCAGCAGGAAGGTTAGCAAGAAAAGATTAATGTTTAAGAAGTGGAATAAATAGCTGGCAGATATTATATAATTGCCATAACTGTAATCAACACATGGTACAAAATTTATTTGAAAAGTGTAAAATCTATTTCAATCGGCTCGTTAATTATGAAATGGTTTCTAGATGCTAATTTTCTCATACTTATTATACACTGCTATAAACAGCATTGTTAAACAAGAAAGCCCAGCTTCACGGAATAACTCTAACATGCTAAATTTTTGATAAGGCATGATTATCACGTTTAACTCTACACACTGTTTCCTAAAGCTCCAATTGTCTGTGGTTAGCCAATTATGGGATGTTATAGCACTTTTGTAAGATAAGCTGGGCTGTTTCAAAGTAAGAACTTTCCATTGTGTCTTATCTGTCAATGTGTTATTTTTATAAACATTACATTCTGAACTGAAGTAAACACAACTCTCAACTAAAAATTCAGATTACTGCCTTAAAATTTAAATAGTCAAGTCTATGTCCACAAATAGCCTTTTGGGGCAAAAATATTACTGAATGCTTACGTGCTAATTTTAGCCTACTAATATACAGTAAATTATTTAGGTATACCTACAGGAATTTAGATATTGTATCTACAAACAAAAGTCATTTTTTTAAGGGTCTGTAACATTTTGTTCTGCCAAGCACGTGACTTTATAAATACATACTATACACCAATTAGTCCATTCTGTAGGAATTGTATTATTACTGCTTGGGTCCCACATTACTCAATAACAATTATAATGGGCCAGAAATTTGGCTCTCCACGGGTGAGTACGCGCTGTGTACTCACCCGTAAGGCCACCTGAAGTGCCGGTTTCATGCATGCACTGTGCATGCGCTGGAAACCGGAACTTCCGTTCCCCTGAAGGAAGGGGTTCAGAAGTCGAATGCGTGCGCGTGAGAGGCAGCGCGCACGCAGCGAACTTTGTTTTTTTTTTCAGGTTTCTCCGTGAGGGTAAGTATGGAGAAGCTGCACATTTAAAAAGGAGGCGCAAGACCTGTTTTTAACAAGGTAAGTGGTTAATTAAGTACAATTTAAACATTTTTTCAACAGGTTTATCTTTTTTACATACTTTAAAGAAAGGTAAGTTTATTTTTAGCACCATTAAAAAGTTTAATTAATTTTTTCAAAAATTTAAATTTTTGTTTAAAGTAGTTAATTTATGTAATTTATAGTTATTTTAAAAATGTGATGGTTTTTTAAAAATTTATTTGAAGTTTTAGTGTGGTTTTGGGGCCGATCTCTATTCATAGATTTGACAGGTCTTCCTGTCAAATCTATGAATGAAAATTCCCTGCTACGATTGGCTCTCCATGGCCCATGTGATCTCAGGGGACGCTTCGAACTAACTGCGCCCCTGGGATACACAAGCACTGCGTGCCGGCAGCTGCAGGAGGCCCAGAACCCGAATCCCTCGTGGGCCCAAAGCACAACAGCAGGCACGGTAGGTAAATACGCGTGCGGTGCTTGCACCCCCAGGAAGCCGGAGAGCCGAATTTCTGGCCCATTAATATATATAATCTACTCCTTGGAAAACAATTGCTATCTTCTAGGAAGACAGCAAGCATGAAGACTGTCTTCCTGAGTTCTTGGAATTTTGAAGGGGGAAAATAAATATAGTTATCGTTCTTCGGGAGAAAGATTCATAGAATGATTGTTTCCACTCAGTTGAGTATGTGGTTTACTTCTGTTGCAGCTTAATGGCCATCGTTCGTTGATGCGTTGTGGGTCCAGTCGAGAATGATGAGTGTCATGCTTGCAATCATAACAAATATGCCACTGATAAGGAAAATTAATGCCTAGAAAAGAAAAGAAACACTATTTAATACAGCATTTTCTTCCACGGCTTTATGCAGCTAAAATAAAGGTGCTTTGCATGTGTGTGACATGATGTTCAACAAAATATTATTGATTCTTTTAAATAAGTAACTAAATGGTCTTTTTAAATGCAGTGTTTTAAATCAGTGACTTATAACAGGCAGTACTGTAAAACATCCTGTTCCAATTCAGAACCATTTAAAAAGGGAAAGCATATTAAATAGGTTAAGGAAGCTTAGACTAAACAAGCTTCCTAGTTCTGAAAATTTCTATCCAAGGGCGCTTGTGGAGTTGGCTGAGGAGATTGCGAATCTCCTCGCCATTATCTTTCAAAGCATATTGGAACAGGGTTATGTCCCAATGGATTGGAAAACAGCAAATGTGATCTCTATTCTTTAAAAAAAAATGCAAGAGATGAATCATCAAATCAAAGACTTGCGAGCCTTACCTTGATTAAAGGGAACATATTTGACAATTTGATGAGGGATGGCATAAAGGGTCATCTTGAAGGTCATGGCTGATTAAAATAAGCTAGCTTGCATTCAAAAAGGCAAGTTGTCTTTGACCAATTTAATTGTACAATTTTAACAGGTATATAGAAATGAGATCAAGAAAAATGATTCTGTCGGGCACAGGATTTGATGACTGGTGGACAACATTTAAAGTTAAGAATGCCAAGAAATAAGAAACTTGGGGAACATTTTTCAGTAAGAGGGTGATAGAAACATGGAATGGATTATCAACCATGGTGGTACAATAGAAAACCATGGAGAGTTTAAACTAAAGGATAGGGTGAATTCCTTTTAGTAAATAGGATTCAGGGCTATTAGTTCTCGAATGACAGTTCAGTATCTGCAGGGAGTTTTGGAAGAGAAGGCTCGCTTGACCAGTTACTATATTGCTACTAATGTTTCTGCTCTCTAATAAAGAATTAGGCCTTAAAATTCCCTGGTCTCCTGCTTTGACTCTGGCAGGAGACTGGCAGAATCTCCGCAGACTTTCAGGGCTTATGGGGGTAAAATTCAGCTTAACATGATTACTTCAGTATGCTGCATTGCTTACTTCTGAAGTGTTTAGAAAGGGTTATAGTTTACAATGAAAAAACACAAGGGGTGAAATTCAATTTGGCAGGGGCACAGAACAGATCGGCCGCCCATTATACACCCCTCCCCATTTTCCTTTGCATTGAAGTGCTATTATTTCCCTCAACTTTTTGAATAATATAAGAGCAGCTATAATATCCTACAGAAATACTTCCAGAGTTAGAGTATGTGAAAACCTATCATGTGCCAAAATAATTCACCACTTGCTGCATAAATGCATATTCAAGTGGTAAAATATAGCAGTAGAAATTCAAGGTCACACTTCGGGGGAATCTGCTTATCTCTAAACGTGAGCTGAATTGTCAGCGATGTTTGCATTTATCAACACTTTGTTCAATTTACTTCAAAAGCCAGTTTGGTACATACCCCAATCTTCTGCACTGACTTCATAGGCTCTTTCTTTACAAGTTTGAGGTAAAATGCAGAAGGCAGGATGAAGATTAACATAGCAGCAGCAGAGGAACCTGGAAGAAATGGGGAACAAAGTTAGAATGGATGAATCTGCATGAAGTCCAGTTCATTTGTTTAACTGAACAGGAAGTGCAGGTGTGAATGGCATTAAAAGGGCACGTTTTGTTTCATACACACACTTACCTATGAACCCAAAGATGTCCCGGATGGTAGGAACAAAGATCACCAGGCAAGTAGTACAACCCAGAATTGCAACAGTGATTATAATGTGACGTAACCAACTAAATTCTTTGCTAGGAAATAGCAGCTGCTGAACTGACGTACGAATCTGTGGGGAAAAAGTTAACGTTATTCCAACATTGTTTCATCCTACACTACATTTATCAAAGCACTAAAAAGTGAAAATAGTAAATCTTACGCCACCAACAAGTAACAGACAAATAAGGTAAAAACAAACTTTCAAAGCTAGTGCCAGACCACTGCTGCAAAATTATTACTTTCTCACCCAGACATAAACAAACTGTATAAGGAAATGGGCAATGCAGTGGGGTCGAATGCAGTACTTTCACCTATAGCAGCTGGATTCAAATCTAACCGTCACTAATGGGAATGAAAGTTACTTCTCCAATGAAAATAATGGTCCCAAGTAAGACTAGCTTAAGCAATCTCAAATCTATTGGTCTTGACTTCACAGCACATTGCCCAAAGTCTGGCAGTAAATTTGTAGCCTCATTCAAGTCTTAAAGATAGCTGGTATTAAAAATAGACACATCACATTGATGCGATAAGTGTTTCTCTTTTCAGGTTGGAGCTAAGGCACATTACTCAGGCCAGAACAAGGTTTACCTTGCATCTAACCTGTGTTATCACAGCTGACCTTTTGAGTGACTGGTATAGAGGCTTGGTACAAATTGTGGAAAACCATATATTTCTCAGCATGACCATCTTTCATGTTGAGATGTCCATTTCTAAATACAAATATTAAATGAATACTCTTCCCAGCAGAATCTGTTTATGAAGATGCTCCAGTTTGTAATGAAGGTCAATTTTTAAATTACACAGCTTGTGTAATTATACTAATGACATTCACCCTTTTTTTCTGAGTTCTGCGATTGGCAGAAATTCAGAAGCAAATGGCAGAGATCATTAAAATGAGTACACAAAAGATGGGGGGACCGAAATTAAGTATTTCTGCAATGGAGACACGAATTCATATTTGTAAAAGATAGTGCTGTGATTTTAACTGGTCTTTAATTCATACAAAAGGTGGAGAATTCAAACCACGAGACAATACAGCTTTATCCTTATCAGAATTGTGGTATAATTTTGTATCAAAATAAAATACAAGGTTACACTTTTTAAGATTACTGAAAAAAAACTATGGCAAAGGAAGAAATAATGTGTGATTCCATGTATTTGGAACAAACTACTATTTTGAAGCAGGAATTAACATCCTGTGATACTGCACTACAGCAGATAGTTCTTTAAAAAAAAAGCAGGAAAAAATACTGGATGACATATAATGAAGTGGGCCAACACTGGCGGCCACAAACATGCTGACTTCAGCTCTAAAGCAGAAGAGCAGTGAATTACTACTTGAACTGCATCTTTTCCCAACA
Source organism: Squalus acanthias (assembly GCA_030390025.1). NCBI lineage: Eukaryota > Metazoa > Chordata > Chondrichthyes > Squaliformes > Squalidae > Squalus > Squalus acanthias. The sequence goes on from CM059435.1 coordinate 108,050,675, forward strand.
GAATTAAATGTAATCTTATATGGTTAACCTTCGTAGCACTAGAAAGGCATACCCAGAATGTGTATATAAAAATCTACACTGTGGGCTTGAAGCATGAGCCGGTATCACCCTTATTCTGATGGCTGATACAAGTGAAAGCACTAGACTTTATTGAAGAGAAGATTTCTTTTCACTGGATGTACTTACTGGAAAAAGAACAACTGGCACGGTCAGCGTGACAGCTACGAGTACTGCCAGACGAACAATAAGGAGGACAGTATCAAATTGGTACACCTTTGAATAAGTGTGAAGCAACTCTGGTTCAACTTTTCCTGCAAAAAGGGAACAGGTCATTAGTTTTCATTTTAAGTCTAATTTACTTTGCTTTCAAATATGCAATGAACGAAAATACCTCAAGGTAAATTCTGAAACATTTCCGGTCATTTTATTTTGTTAAATTTCTCACTTGTGTAATTAGCAAAACATTTGAATGTGACTTAATTCTGAAAACTGATATTTAATGTTTTGACCCCAATTTGACAATTCCTTCCTTGTAATAGCTTGTTTGATCAATTATAATGAATAGCCAAGTTACCATAATCATATTAGCAAATACATTCAAGATCTGAGTTCATATGGTATAATTCATACCACTAAAACTTGAACTCCCTATCAACAATTAAAAAAAAACTATTTTATTGACTCCTTAACATTATCAGGACCAACACTTTGGATTCAAATCAGCAACAACCAGGCTGCCCCGGTCATGCATTTAGTGGAGCAACACAGTAACTTACATTACTAGTAAAGCAAGCAAGAATTCAGAAAAACAGCAGAAAAAATAACTGAGGAATCCTAAGGGTTTAGTTTAGTAAGTTTAACTTAGGCCAACATGAAAATGTACAGCTTTAAACTGCATCAAATGTTAGTGATCATTTCCTGAAGCTCTCGAAAAAAAGATTTATATTTCAGATTTTTGGTTAACCCAAGAACTAAATCTTGTGGGAATTCAATTTTTTTGAACAAATATTGTAGTTCTATTTAATTTTAAAAACAATTAAATTGTCAGGTTGGCACAGCTGGCAGGAGTCAGGTCGTGGGTTCAAGCCCCACTCGCACACGAAGAATGGCTATTTGGACCAAGTTGTGAAGGACCTCCAGTGCCTAGGGAACCGTACACTAGGAGAAGACACTGCTTCCGGAGAGTGAAGGATAAAAGGGTCGAGGATGTTAAGTAGAACTTACCATTGAAGGTCAGGTAACCAAAGAGAGCAGCCAACAGATACATCACAAATATAAAGAGAAATGAAACATTGGAAACGCGCTGCATTTTCTTGCGGGACCGGCTGAAAGAGAAAGAAAATGTTGCTTTGATTGATTCATTCACCACAACTGCGCTTTAATCCCTAACAGATCATAAATATTAAGATCTCATCAGAAAGCTAGAAATTGATAGATTTACTGAAGTCAATTTTAATAACTTATTCGTTAATGATCATGCACTTCAAGCCACTGCCTCAAAATGAGACACTGAATACCTTATCCCAGAAATCAACAAGCAGAATCACATTTTTGGCAATGTTAGTGCTGACCGTGTTAAGGGATGGCACGTTGGGAGAACAGAACGTTTTTTCGCTCTGGGAACCCAGTGTTAGCATCAGATACTGTAAGGTTTGGTGTAATGCATGCCAAATACAGAGAAAAGTTCTTTCTGATGTGCCCCAGCGATATGCTTCAATGCCAACTGCTGAAGAATCCTTCTTGTGAATTCTCCATTCTCTTTAACCGGGGCTCTCTTTAAGCGAGTGTCCGTTTGTACAAAACTATGGGGCAGTTTTAAGCTGCAGACCTGTGCAGCCTAGGCACTGAATCTGAACTGTTCCCAATTTATTTAATGTAGGACGCTGCCATTTAACCCAGAAAGGGGCCTCTAATTCCAGACTGAACCCACGCCCGATATATAAAAAGAAATGTGTCCTTACTCTTTGAGTTCTTCATAGATGGGAAGTACAGCTGGATGGCACACAAATGCAAATGTCAGAATTGGTACTGCATAGACAGTCTGAAAAACAAAGGAGAACAGAAATGTCAATCACACATCAGCACAAATAGAAAATATTCATCACAATTTTAATGACCAGATATTAGCGATGTTTTGCTATACTTCTTGTCAGTAAAATAATTGTACTATGAAGTATCATGATTAACAGCGTCACAATACATACAAATATCATGGGCTGCAAATTGGCATACTGCGACATCATGATTCTTTGACTAAGTGTGGAAATACACACTTTACAATTTATTCATACATACCTGTGAATTGAAGATAAAATACTTTGGTTTGCATATATCCTCATCCGTTGCATTATGTGCTAAATTGGGCTCGGATCCACTTGTCACTGTTTTATATGCAGAGGTTGCGGTCATCATTATGGTGGCATTAAACGTTGCATTCCCTAGTTCTTCCTCCAGATCGGGCAATGGGCAAGGGATCTGATAGCTCTTGTGAATTACCTGCAAATATTTGTAAAGTGAGATTTGGGGTTTAAAAAAAATACAAATGAATGACTACACTACAGAATGGTGTGCAACGGAAAACACATTTACTTGTGGTCAAAAGGCAATTCCCTCTTTAAAAATCGATTTTAATTCTCCTGCCCCCTCGTGTCAGTGATGGCTCAGTGAATCATGCCTCCTGTAATGTGACACAAACCTTCCTGGTTTCAGGTTCAATGCGTGCTTTGCATTGAGCTAATGAATCACAGAAATGCAGCAGAGGGCTGCCACGACTGAACTCATCATCCTTTAGTTGGGGATGAGGAAAATATCAGCCATAGTTCCTGCTCCTGACTGACATCCAGCAATCCCTGCTCAAAGTCTGTAGGGTGGATGTCGTGTGAGAACAAAGCAGGCTCAACTGTGATGGTTCCCATCAAAGAACAGCTCCCTGGCTCTCATTATCCAGGTTATCGCATGAAGCGTAGCCATTTGTGTCAGACACTGGGGGGGGTAACACCCACATGACACCATATCCAAAGTGACTCACTGCTTCAGGACAGGAGAAATAAGGTAGGACATCAAACTGAAAGCATTAACATCTGAGGTCCATGTCATACTTCTGAGAACGCAGACAGACAGAGTGGGAACCTCTCCACCTTTACTACCCTGAACCTTCAGTAATGGAAGGGCTCCCACAGGGCCATGGATAAGAACACCGCCTTCTGAAGTAGTGAGGCATTCAGGCCACGAGATCCCTGGTTCAATATCTGGCCTTTGCTGCGTTAGTTCACCTCAGCTGAGAAAACCCCGGGGATGTCACAATTGGGCAGAGGATGCCATGATGGGGCTCGGCTTTGATTCCCTCCACAGTCAAATTGCCTGTTGATATCTGATTTGAGATATAAAAACCCGCTTGAATGTGCTACTAGGTGTAGGACCCTTTGCAAGAGTTAGCATCTTAGGAGAGACAGGGAGAAATCTGTGCAATGTGCGGAATTCATGGGCTAAAATCTGCTTTCCACTACACTGCAAAAAAAAAATACTGTGCTATTTGGACAATCATTATAAAAATCAAAGCCAATCAGACCCTCTGCAAAATTGACTCTGGCATTCAATATTTTATACAGTTTGTATTGTCTTTTCTAACAATATAAATCCAATTTCATACTTACAACTATTAGGAAGAACAACATGCAAAGAAGAGACAGCCCACTGGTATAGCCCAGGTAACCTGTAAAATAAGACAACGGATTTGTATGACTGAGTGTCAACAGTAACCTTTAATTATTCCCTAATTAATGATTAATACTTGTGCACACGAAGTCTAACAAATTTGGGAATGCATTCTTTATAAAGACATTTACAATTTTGCCACACATAGTGCACAAAAAGGACATTTTCCCTGTTGTTTTTTAGTATAATTGGTATTCAAATAGTCGGCCCAGTGGTAAACAGATAAAAGCACACCTGAAGTAACTGATTGATTATTAACATCACTCCTCAACTTTGACCGTGTAATTACGTGGTGCCGAGTTGTGCAACGTTTAGTACACAGAGTGACTGCCTTTTGTTAAGTTCAAAAACTGAACAGAGGGCAGGATAGGGCTGGGGCGAGACGTGCATGATTTGGAGCTCTGTCATTTGCTTTGCCGATGATAAAAGCCCATTGACAGTCTTAATAATATTAATAACTAATTTGTGCACATCATAGCTCACAGAATTAAGTGAAAAACATATGGATTTCGGCTTCCCAAACCACAATGTCGGTGTCAAGATTACAATTTTGGAACTTCCTAGATAAACGACTTAAAAACCAGACTGCCCGCTCCAAAAGTTTATAGGTGGCGACTAACACAGATTATGACTTTTATAAGTATACTCTTATTGTCGACAGTGCAAACTGCTCACCTAAATTCTTCAGAAGAGATAAAGGGAGAATTATGAGGAAAGACACCAAAAGGACCAGGTAGTCACCGTTCAGATACCAATGTCTGAAAAAGAAAACAAGTAAATTGCTATAAGTGTTATTTTGAATAGAATGACTAACTTTTCCCAACGTAATTATTTTAACATTGTACATTCTTCTTAAAAACATCTGGTGCTGTCTTGCATGTGTTCAATAAGGCGAGAAATTTTTAAATGGCTTTAAGCTTGGAGAGCGGAGTCGCTTTTTGTAATTTCAATTTAATGTTACTGCCCTGCTGTGATTAGTTTTCTCTATCCTTCCTACCAAGGAAATGCATTGGAAGACGTTGAAAATGGAACTGGTTAGAACCAGTTTGTCGGCTTACTCCAAACGAAAACACTGAAAATGGAACCAGATAAAACCAGTCCAAAAACATTCATTAGCCACATGCCACCTGAGGCCAAGTGGAACTAACTGGGAAAACAGGTTGTACCCAGTCCCGGTGCAGCTGAAAGACTCCGCCACATTTTTTTTAATGAAAAGATAAATAAATAAACTTCACAGTTCTTATTTGCCTCAATAGTGGTACCGTAACATCAAAATTTACGACTGAAACGCATTTAGCCATTTGTACAAAAGTAGACATAAAGATTTGCTGCATTCATTTAAAAATAAATCCAGAAATAGTTTTTACTCTGACACTGGTTGATTTCTAATCTTTGCCAGGCACCTGGGTGATGGAATTAGACCTTGTGGTGTCCAAACCTTCTGTGTCCAATAGGTACCCCAGGACATTAACTGTTTCGCTGATACAAGTCACCAACTTGTTATTTGAACTTGCTGCATTTTTAATTTGACAAGCTGCCTTATCATTATTAGTGTTGCCCTCTTTCATGGAGAAGGGGCACTTGTGATTACTGGTGGCACTGCCACCCTATTGTTCCTAATGCCACCCTATTGGCTTGAAACAAACAGGACATTGGCTGATATTTTGATCTTTAGTATATGCCTGGGTAACCATATGGTCACACAGCTTCCACTGGTTTGCTTGAAGCCTTCCTTGACTGGTGGGCACCACAGTACATGAATCGTTTTATTCATCCAAATTACACAATTATAGATTAAAAGATTTCACTGCATTTGTATGTTAGTTTGAATAAGGTGTCTATATTATTAATTACTGGCACCGTTTTCTGCACATATATTTGTACTGCAATTCTTCCAGTGAGATTAATTAAATACATGGCCTTTATTTTTTTTGTATTCCGAGTGATTTTCTGATCATTTTGTTTCTGGCGCGTATGGCCATACATCTTCTCAAATACAGGCCAGAATTCCTATATATTGATTTGATGTTTTTTGATCTATTCAGGTAAGTTTTTTAATGAACTTTTAATGACATCATCCATATTCAGGCGAGTTTGTTTCTAGAGGCTTTATGTCAATTGATTTGTTTGTCATTGTGGCAAGGTACATCAAATGACTCAACAGTGAATTAAAAGTTTATTTGCAGAAGTCAATTCATATCCGTAATTAAAAATGGGGGGGGGGGCGGAGCAGAACTGTGCCATCATGAAATTACTTTCTGTTACATTGTGAACAAAGTGCAATAGAAATCCATCCATTAATTAAAATTTTGCTACGCCACACTTTACTGTTAGACACCCATGTTTTTGAAAAGCACTTACGACATTTAGCCTAAAGCTAAATAAGCCACAGTTCTAATGTTACATTATCTCTTCTGAAGTAATTAGATGACACCAAATAACTAAAGCTCTGGAAATTCCAGGAAGGACGAATGTACACTTTGTAATGTGAATTTCCCAATCACCGTTTTACTTCTCCATTATGTTGCTCCATATTGCAATATCATTTGCCAGCTTCCAATAACTCTATGATTGGAATATGATTTACGTTATGTTTGCATTGCAGAATGACTTCCAGTTTGGCAATCCAATGAACCGAATTTTGCAGTCAGCGGTGAACTAACAGCACCAGCCGTTTATTACACTTGCACTTGCCCACAGACATCCTGTGGGGTTTTGCACAGGAGCTTGTGGTGATTAGAAAGCCATTTTGGCGCAGCGCCCTCTACAGGGGATCTGGGATCTGTGTGAACAGGGCAAGCAACTGTGTATCTCCTTAACCAATCAGATTTAAGAATTGTTACTGAGCAGCGCAGAGTCTGAGCCGGATGTGTAAGTTGGAATACTTAATTAAATGCCAAATCATGTACAGAAAGCAAAATAAAGTGAGGGAAAGAAAGATGGGATTGAGAGAGAGGGATAAAAGTTAAACAAAAATGTATTTAAATGCTTTTATTTTTTTAAATCTCCAACAATAATTAAATTCTGAAGGAATGGGACTACACACTTGTAAAAGTTAATTTTCAGTGCCAGAGAGGTTGTTTGGCAGTAATTAAGACTTATCACACCGTTAAAAATTTGCTTACACTGAAAATGGACAAGCCCCAAGTTTTACTGGTGAGGTTAGTGGGTATGTATCACATAAGTATAACAACTTCATACCATTCCATGTGTTTCAATGCCAAGTCTCTGGTGAGATATTGTTATAGCGAAGCTTCTGGAGGAGCAGGGCAACTTGTACAGCAACTTTCTGAATTCCACGTTTAACTGTGCATGTGCGGTCGCCGGAAGTTGCTGTCCGATTTACACTTTAATAATGGTGAGCGCTGTTAGCCTCACCGTTACTTTTACCGCAAAATCCGAGCCATCAAGGTTGTTGGTGGCCTGAATTCAAACTGTTTACTTTCGGGGGTGGAATTCACAGCACCAGCAGCAAGCTTGAAGCAACCTCACTTGGCCACGTTAGGATGAAAGCTCCACACCACAGATGCTGCCTGACCTGCTGAGTGTTGCCAGCATTCTCTGTTTTTTGTTTCAGATTTCTAGCATCCATCCAGTTTTGTTTGCTTTTTTTTTGGTTCTCACTTGGGCATGATTGTGCACACAGAGTTAATAGTTGCAATTGTGACTTTAAAGTAACTGCAGATGCATGGCCTCGGTCAAAAGCCATGACTGGCTTGCTGACCACATACTTCACAGGGGAAGTAGGGTTATACATGCCAGCAATATAAAAACTGCATTGGTCCTCCCTACTTCTTACAGCATGGTCAAAATAAAATGGTGGTCCGTGGCATCCAGCATCCAATCTATCATAGGAAAATGGACATGCCATGCCCACTTATTTAAATTATGCTTTGGCTGACTAATGCAGTTTTGGTTAAAAACTAAATATTGCTGTACTGGGTGTTAACACAAACACACAAGCGTGGCACCATATTACATTTCAGGTCTGTGGCAGGATATCCTTCAACATCAATGAAAATTAGCCTTTCACAAAGCATGGAATACTGAATCATTAAATGGCATTATTAAACTAATGATAGCTAACAACATTTATGGTATCAAAAATATTCACATAATGGGTCAAGCGGAGCATTCTACTTACCCAAGGGACTGATACAAAGCAACTTTCTGAGCTAGATTCTGAAGAAGTCAAAATACCGTCACCTTTGTGTCCAAATCCAAGCCTACATGTTTTTTTTTGTCATTTATGTGGTATAAGGCCGTTAACTGTCATGGTAATTATTAGTAGGCGAGGGAGTTATTGAAAAGATTAATATTTCTGGAAAAGCGCTGAAATATACAGCAGACATTTTTGCCATGGTGTGCCTAATATTATCAAGTTGCTGATTCAACGTACCCAGTATTTTCCTCAAGTCCCAGGAAAGCTCTAATGACTATTGGTAGCTCGTATTTCACTATGTAGAGGTAGCTTGATGTAGCTGCAGTCAGAAAAAGAAAAAGGGAAAAAATAGAAAACAAAAAAAATTAATTTATTAGACTCACTACACTAGGATATTCAATCTAAAAGTATTCATGTTGGACTAAGTAAGACCTTAGTGAGGAAGTTGTCCTTTTAAATGAATAAAATGCTATTTTAGGGAGGCACTAGAATTTACCTCCAAAATTCTGCATCGTGATTGAAATGGATGCTGCCAATTTCCCAGGCAACCCAAATGCTCTTAGTCCCAGCTGTTCATAGACCAGTGAACCTAGAACAAAAAAAAAGTAACAGGTTAATAAACACGAGTTAAAAGAAAACGTTTATTTAAAATCGGTAGATTAAGTGACTCACAAGCAAAGAGCTTATCCATTACCTCCTTCTTTTGCAGTCTTCAATAAAAGATGTATAGAATATAGTGAAAATATTGATACAGCAGTCAAAAGGATCCTGGAAAAAGATGATAAATATATTGTAATGAAAGCAGTAGTAAAAAAAAGTTTTAATATGATGCTTTGCAATGAATCATAAACAGCAGGCTGAAATCTTAAATAATATTTGGAATTTAATTTACATTAAAATCAAAATACCTGGCAATAGCATTAACGAGAAAGTCTTTAATTGTTATTAAATAAAGTGACTGTTAACTATTTGCCATCATTTTGCTTGAAAAGCAAATCGGTTAGCCAGTTTTAAAAACCTGTTTGGAGTCCACAAAATTAATTTTAAAATGTTAAACGTTTGATTTTGGGTTGAAAACAAAATTATTTTTTTCTAAATCATCATTATTAAATGTTTGCGACTAAGAATAGATTATCTTTTAAAGCAGAATTCACTGCATTTGAAATAATTACCATCATTTCTAACATGCAGAAATGGTATCGTTGTTTGATTTCAAAGGTTTAAGCATGTGGCTGACTTAGTGCAGAACTGAGTTTCACATACCAGAGGACACTCCTTCACAATCTCTTCCTTGTCTCTGACATTTTAAACATGCACCATTCTCATCCATAGAAGATCAATTTCTCAGAGTAGCCTCTAATGTAAATCAACTGATACTACACTCAAACTATAAATAGCTTCTTTTGCAATAAACTGTAATCCACTGTCTTTGTGGCCAATGTCATATGTGTTTTTTTTTTCTTCCTGATGGCATGAAAACTGTGCTACATACCAAGATTAAACTCATTCCTTTGTCCAAAGCTTTGTAAGAATAAGATTTTAGCAAATTTTATGATCATTACAGCAACTATTCATGATATTATTAAATCAGCACAAAGACAAACAAAAAAAACTGTCTACCGCCCTTACTGGTGATTGACTCATTTTTAAAGATATATTAACCCTTTCTGTTGCTCTATCTGGGTTGCATTTCAAAATAAGCAAATCAATTGAACTATACTGTGCTGCAGACATCGTTAAAAGGCAATTGTTTATTTTAAAAGAAAAATCCAGATTTAAATTGCATGAAACATGTAAATAAATCTAGAAAGTCATTTTCTTACTATTACCCTCCTCATGCTTCAGGAACAGTGCTTTTAATTAACTTGAACTCAGACTACCATGTAAATGTTAATCTATTTGCACGCTAGAATAGCAGCAACATCAACAGTATCTGAATTTTCAAAAATGTTTTATTGAGCCCAGATGTGCTTCATAGTTAAGAACATTTTGGCACTTTCACTGAGGAATCACTGTGTAGTTTAATCAACACTTCAGCTGTTATATGGACGTGACTAGTCCCACTGGGAAAAAAATCTGATCCTCATTCTTCCAAGTGGTCACAAGATCATCTGTCTTAAACTAGAAGTTTAGGAGCGCCATTATTTACTTTCTTGGTTCACCAAAGAAACACACCCTTGTTAAGATAAGTAGTCACTCTCAGCCAAATATTTTAAATGCCTCTTGGTTGTAAATTTGATATATGAAGTGCATTCTAAACAGTCTCCCTTTCTTGTTAACAAACACTATTTAACGTGCGTTTCATTTATGTCCATGCCTTAGAAAGACATCAAATAAATCATTGTTTTGGTACCCTGCATATTTTCCCATGTTATATTTTGGCTAGCTGCTCTGCATCACATGATAAACCAATTTTTACAACATAATCTGCTGCATGACCATTAAAATATGCAGCAAAACAATTGTACCACATCTCACAGGTCTGACCTTAGACAGGCTTAAAAATGAAATTCCATTCATTCATTCTACTGAATCCAACCAGTTGCCACTGAATGCTTTGTTTGTAAACACCCCCCGCCCCCCACCCCTCAAGAAAACATTGCCAGCGTCTCCCAGCCTGTCTTGCACAATTACTCAAGGCCATCTTGAATGAGTGACTGATAACGACAGAAGAAAACCATCCCGCGGCCTATTTATAAATGATTAATCTCAAGCACATTGAATAAGCAACCCAGTCTGAACTGTTCCATGCCCCTCCTGCCCACTCTTCACAACATATGCAGATGTAGATGTCTTTCTAAGGCATGGACATAAACAGTTAGCTTATGACTGTTAAGGTGGTATTTCCTGATGATTTGAAATATTAAAGCTATCTTACACACAGACTAGCTAAAAACAAAGACAATAAAAAACATGCCCTATCTTTCCCATTTATTAATGTAAAAGTCTGCAGCTTTTACATTCAACTACAATTCTGTACTGAATTGCTGTTTCACTGTTTGCAGATGCTAACAGTGTGGAAGCTTTTATCAGCTGTTTTTTTCTATTTGTGCCAAGCTACCAATACTTAATTCTACCCCATAATTTATCGGACCTCACATTCTTATACACAACACTGGATCGCAGCTGCTAGTGCATATATCTGCAATAACATTTCAAATGTCAAATTCGCTGTATATTGAAAGCTGATGATTTAAAAATACGGTAGTATTTAAAACCCCACTTTGACTCCTCCCCCTTGGCACGTGACTAAACAGTAGGTAAGGCAGACAGTAAAGGACCGCATTAGGTTCTGCTGCAGTCAGTGCTGCACTGCAGTGTCAGCAGGTTAAGAACTGCATCTTACACAGCACGTGCTTTTTTGTTTGGTCGTATTTCAAACACTTACACAAAAAGTGCGATTCCAGTGTTAGCCATGGCATATGCCAGTCCAAGAATACCACTGCCCATGATAGCATTGCTGAGGTTAAATGCGGAAATTCCAAATGAGGTATTCCCAGCTCTCTGAGGGAGAGGAAAAAAAACAATAAACAGGTTAAGAGAGTCACAGCTGCTACGGCAGCAGATTTCAGGTACATTAGATTCCCGGCACTTAATTTCGAAAAAGAGGATGATAAACAGAAACAAGAACATGGAACACTTACATATTCTTCTTCAAATTTCTTTTTCCCATAGTATAAATTTGGCAGAAAATTCTGGCTTTCTGCATCAATATCAACATACTGACTGTAAAAATAAAATAAAATAAATTGTAGTATTGTACAAAACTGAATTGCTGGTATACTCTTTTATACTAAATGTAAATCGTTAATTTTTAATGGATGGAATCACGAGTTGAGATTTGAATTATTCATTAAGCCATGTGATGGGCTTTCTATTTCAATGCAGCAAGGATGGTACAAAATAATTTGTGTTGCAAGTAATTTTCCATTAAGTAAAATTAATACAGTGTTTTATACAATTAAGCTTGACATTTCTCATTCGGAGCGATTAGCAGGCATTCCTTACCTATTGATGGGGACTTTTTTAGTGGTAGCAGTTTCTGTGTAGTTGTATTCATTACTGTTAGTACTGCTGGTGTCGTCATCGGGTGTGATGTTAAATCTGTTCATCTCTGTTATAGTCATGGTATCGCCAGTAGATTGAATTATTTTTGTATTTGGTTCTCTTTTTGTTGTTGTTGTTGCCGGCAACGTGTATGCAACCTGTCTCCTTTTCCCGGAGAATTTGCCTTTTCCCTGCGCTTTGTCCTGTGTGGTCCCTAAGGAAATAGTGATAGTCAATAACCAAGCAACCGTCAGAAAATGCTCCTTAATTGTCTCTCCCCACGTGATGGGCAGCAGCTCCGACTCGCAACCTCCGAATGGAAAAATACTGGAGAGCGGCAATGTGCTGCTGTGTCTATCAGTGCAGTACAATGTAAACACAGCGGCAGCGCGACTGAATGCAGTTGAAGATGAAAAAAAAACCTTTCCATACATTCAAAACGTAGCTTGTACACAAAATTACTATAGTAACAATTACGGTATACTTAATTAAGAAATGTGATGCAACAATTGCCCAAATGTATCCTCCTCACAGTTCCTCATTTGCACTTACAGAATCCTTGCCTTTATTTTAATCTTTCTAGTTGCAACCTAGTTTGATTATAAGAAAAAAAAATCTAAGGTGGGAGAAAGCTGCCGCGACCAAAACAATGTCGGCTCTGCCATGTACTGGCTAACAGTCTGTTAATCCCACCCGGGGGCGGCATTTGAATGAGTCATGCGACTACAACACTGAGTAGAATACAATTTTTCTGCATGACCGATTAAAGCGCCAATTCCCTTATGAAAACAAAATCAAATTGTACAGGACCGAATTAAAATCAGATTGCTGTTTCGTACATCTTATATATAAAAGGGAAATATTCTTTGAATACAAAAACAATCTGCTCATTGAAGTGAAATTCTAATTTTCAGATAATGAACAGGCGGCAGCGAAAGTTGTTGCATCATCTTTGTCTTTTTGGGGTTTCTGCAATACATAAAACATTCACCGCCAATGTAATTCCGCTCGCAATACAATCAAATCCATATTAGATAGCTACATTAACGGTAACATTGTTTACTAATGTATCAAGTCATTTCTTCGAGAATAAATTTAGTGAATTCGTTACATAGACAATAGATTGAGCACATCTCTCACCTCTTCCCAGACGATGACCTTCTCGATGTGGCTCTTCGATCCTTTAATCACAATTCAGCTCCGATATATGAAATAGTCGGTCGTAATTTGGATCCAAAACGTCAGAGTCAAACAGAAAGCAGCATTTAATAGGGTTTGATTTATTTCAAGTGTCCAAGGCTCGTTTTCAAACGATTAATTCTCACGCAGCCCGATTTGAATGTTCGACCAGTTGAAATATATATTATTTTTTTTGAGCAGCGTATGTTAATAAACGGAGGCTATATCCGAATAATCCACAGAACAATTATTGAAGCTCTGTTCCTCCGGTGGGTGTCTCATCTGGTTTGAAAGGTATTTCTGACTGATATAAGAAGCCGTGAAAATTGCATCAGACAGGGGAGGAGCTTCACTATTCGTTGAGTGGCTCCGCCCCCAAATTGTAAATTGAATATATATAATTGCAGTGTTTGTAAACAAAACCTTACAATGATCAACATAAATCTATTTGTGTTATTGCTGCGACAATGCTTTGGGGTTAGAATGAATAGAAATCGCCCTTATGATACTTTTTCTGTATTTCCTACCGTTTCAGAGAAAAAAAAATGTACGTAGTACGTAATGTATCCAAATTGACATCCAGATTAAATCTCCTCCTTAAAACCCAACCTCAAAGACAAGTTAAGATAAGTCATATCACGAAGCTTGTCGAAACATCGCAGGTTTGATTGAAACGGGGGGTAGACCATCCGCTTGTGGGTGGGGAGGGAGTGCTCAAATAAATGTATGATTCCTTCCATCGACCTCCGAAGAACGATGCGGGGTCACGCACTGCTATTTAAAAAAAATTTTTAATCTTTAAATGTGCACAAGATGGACAACTTTTTTTTTTAAACTTTATTTTATTCTCAGCCTGGATGGAGGAGTTGGCAAAACACTAGCAGACGCTACAGAGCAAGGCGTTGAATTGGCTGGAATTTATACATTTATAACAATTGTAACCGATGCTGGGGTCACACAACTGGCACTGACCGTACACCGAGATACGAATGGCTTTCCAGCATAACATTGTATCTAGTCAGTGATCCCCAAACAGAAATATTGCAAGCACAAGCCCAGAAATACCACAATACCAGAAATATGCCACCACTAGTATTGTGAATTAAGATTTTTCTGTTGTTGAACTATTTAAAGTAGTTGGAAAACTACTGCTCTTTATTTATATATATTTTTTTACCCCCAATATCTAATCCGGTCTAAGCCACATGAGTCTGAACGGTTGTAGTGTTATTTTTTTTAAATACTCTCCTAATCATTCATGACCGACTGACTCGAACTCACTTCCCTTGGAACAATTCATGCGTCATCGTGCTCGAAAACCCGACCGCTCCTTAGTTCAAGCCCCGCTGCGACTACTGGAAGGTGTGTGTGTGTGTTGTCAAAAGTATGTGGCAAACCTCTTCAGAGTGTTTGTATACACCGGAATGGACGGTATCAAGGACATTTTGGGAGCGAATGACATGATCAAAACGAATGAGACAAATAAAAAAAAAACATTTAAACACGTGGAACTGCGATACACATATAGAGACTCCAATTTCTAGACCCAAATGAGTCTCGCGCCAAATCAGTCGGACCTGACCGGCTTTAACAGCGTGCAATGCTACCTAATGCAAAATGCACTTAAAAGTATAATGCAAAATCATCATTGTCTTGTAACAACTTGCACCAGCATTTTTGGTTGGAGCATTTGCTGGCAAGCTTTCCCTGTTGGGAGGGATGGGTTAGTTTTGAAATCAATTTTGCAGCCAAAAAGTAAGACAATGAACTATGTAATTTTCCCCAGGAAATGTACTGACAAATCACTAACTGTGTGATTGACAGAAACTAATGGCGCAGGTTGAGGCCACTAAATCCTGAGTTCAGGATCTTCTTGGGCACTGCTGCAAAAATTTGGAATGAGCGGCACAGTGGTACCACAGGGTCGCCAACTCTGGACATATTCCTGGAGGTTTCATCATATAACCTTCCACCTCCAACCGCCCAGACAGGTCAAACAGCCTTTTCCCCCTATCTCCAATATTTTTATAACTAATAAATGAAAATGTTAAAAAAAAAATTTTTTTATTTTAATGCTCCTAAGATTTTTCTCCCGGGTTGCTTGCAGCAGTATCTAGGAGATTAAGCTTTAATTCCCGGACATTCCAGGACAATCCTGGACATTTGGCAACAATCAACAAAGCAAATATAATGTTGAACTATTCAAAAAAAAACCCTCTGCAAATGCTGGTGAGAATGTTTAACTATATAGCCAAAATGGTAGAGTAATGGCAGAGGAAGTCATGAACAAACTGCACAGTGCTCTGGCCAGACTACACCTTGAAGGCTGTGTCCACTTCTGGTTATCAAGACACAAGGAAGTGAAGGATTTTAGCTGGATTAATTACCTGCTAAAGGAGCAGCGTTTGGTTAAAAGAACTATTAAAATGACTGATCAAGAGGGCCTGTTGAGAAGTTTGACCAAACTCCGAAGGTGTTATGCAGATGTCTGGGAGGCTATAGATAAAGAACGCTTTGAGAGACTGTTTGAAACCATTTTAGACACTAGGTGCCATTTGGTAGTATTAGTCTGTGTAACCATGGGAAAGAGACAATGGAAAATTACTGAGAGGTTATGATTGTCAGTAAAAATGGTGTAAGACACATTCCACGAAACCGACGCGTGCTCAGTGCACGAGTCAGACCAAAAAAATATGACACAGGATGTCGGGGGATTATTAACTTCTTACCACGCAGGATGTCAACAGAATTAGCCTTTCAGTGTTCAGGAAGCAGAAGAATCAGCCATTCTGAGTTTCAAATTGTATTACTGATTTAAAGATTCTATGCATCTCTATCTGTAAACCTGTACTGTAATCATGTTAATAAAACCATTAGTTAGAGATGTTTAAAGTCTTGGTTGATCTCACCTCTGATTACCCTAAAGAGTTAAGAGAGTAAAAACAAATATCCTACAGAAGACAGTCAAACCCTGGAGGCAGTTCAAAGAAAAGTGACAAAGCACATGTCTCGCTTCAGAGATATGAGAAAAGATTGAAGAAACTTAGGCTTTTCAGCCTTGAAAGGAGGCAATTGGAAGGTGACCTCATAGAGTTATATAAGATAATAACCTGTATGGAAAAGGTAGATTTGGAAAATTAATTCATACTAAACTATGAGAATAGGACAAGGGGACACAGGTTCAAAGTAGCAAAGGCAACTCTAGGACTGATATCAGAAAGTTCTTCACACACAGACTGTTCAGTGTACTGGGGTTCTGGCATGCACAGGTTCAGCAATCCTATTGGAGGCCTTTTAATGGTTGCTTTGGATTGCTGCAAGGTGGTTTCATAAAGCCCTGATACCAGCTTTTCCTCTTGTTCACAATGCAGAGCCATATGAGTGAGGTGTGCCTCACCTTCAAAAAACCTGCCAACAAACACATTTGATCTGCTGATGGGGAATAAAAATAACCAGACACATCAGTGCAGCTGGCTTTGACAGGAGTGCCTCCTGCTCCCAGCAATGCTGCTTCTCCCCTGCAGCCAGGTCCTGCAGTATCAAGAATTCCTGAGGCATGTTGTGACTGGAGGGGAAGAGCTGCACGACTGAAAGAAGGAGGCTGATGTTAGTCCACTGCCCTCCTGTTGTGAGAGCCAGCAGTACTACCTGTCTGACTGTTGTTTTTATTCCCCATCGGCAGATCAGCTGTTTCCGCTAATGGGTTTCTCTTCAACCAGGAGCTACTCAGCCAGACACTTGAAATTGCAAAGTGGACTGAATTCGGGCTGAGGCTGGACACTCGTGTATTAGAGCATCAATAGTACACTGGGGATTCATGCCCATAATCCCCATGTTGATGAGTTCATGAGCCTTAAGAACATAAGAACATAAGAAATAAGAGCAGGAGTAGGCCATATGGCCCCTCGAGCCTGCTCCACCATTCAATAAGATCATGGCTGATCATCGACCTCAACTTCACTTTCCCACCCGATCTCCATATCCCGTGATTCCCCGAGAGTCCAAAAATCTGTCTATCTCAGCCTTGAATATACTCAAAGACACAGCATTCACAGCCCTCTGGGGCAGAGAACTCCAAAGATTCACAACCTTCTGAGTGAAGAAATTCCTCCTCATCTCAGTCTTAAATGGCCTACCCCTTATCCTGAGACTATGCCCCCTAGTTCTAGACACTCCAGCCAGGGGAAACAACCTCTCAGCATCTACCCTGTCAATCCCCTTCAGAATCTTGTAAGTTTCAATGAGATCACCTCTCATTCTTCTAAACTCCAGAGAGTATAGGTCCATTCTACACAATCTCTCATCATAGGACAGCCCTCTCATCCCAGGAATCAATCTAGTGAACCTTCGTTGCACCGTCTCCAAGGCAAGTATATCCTTCCTTAGATAAGGAGACCAAAACTGTGCACAGTACTCCAGGTGTGGTCTCACCAAGGCCCTGTACAATTGTAGCAAGACTTCCTTACTCTTATACTCCAACCCCCTTGCAATAAAGGCCAACATGCCATTTGCCTTCCTTATTGCTTGCTGTACCTACATGCTAGCTTTCTGTGTTTTTTGCACAAGGACACCCAAATCTCTCTGAACACCAACATTTGAAAGTTTCTCATGATTTAAAAAATATTCTGTTTTTCTATTCATGATATTATTTCGAGGTATTGAGCACTTCCCCCTATAAGAAGAAAAATTGAGAGGGCGAATCATTCTGGGCTACTCTTATTTACTAGCAAAAACATTGGTAATGGCAGAGGCCTGAGAACAGGCACTGACACCAATCTCTGTATATGAGCTGGAGTGAGGTTTTGTGAGCAATGTACAAACAGGGATACTGATAATAAACCTAATTAAAAAGGGTTCTGATTAGTTCCCCAATGTTAACTGGGTAACGACAATTAAAAGAGAGGCTTGTTGTCTGGTGTATGCTGAGATCACAGACAGTAGGAGTGCTACAACTGGAATCAGTGCCTGGAGGAGGGGCCATTGTGGGGGGAGAGATCTTATAAGAACATAAGAACATAAGAAATAGGAGCAGGAGTAGGCCAATCGGCCCCTCGAGCCTGCTCCGCCATTCAATAAGATCATGGCTGATCTGATCCTAACCTCAAATCTAAAGAACACAAGAAGTAGGAGCAGGACCCGGCCACTCAGCCCCTGGGCCCGCTCCGCCACCCACAGGGCCCTGACCGACCCGAACTCAGCCTCATGTCCAATTTCCTGCCCGCTCCCCGTAACCCCTAATTCCCTTTACCTCTAGGAAACTGTCTATTTCTGTTTTAAATTTATTTAATGATGTAGCTTCCACAGCTTCCTGGGGCAGCAAATTCCACAGACCTACTACCCTCTGAGTGAAGAAGTTTCTCCTCATCTCAGTTTTGAAAGAGCAGCCCCTTATTCTAAGATTATGCCCCCTAGTTCTAGTTTCACCCATCCTTGGGAACATCCTTACCGCATCCACCCGATCAAGCCCCTTCACAATCTTATATGTTTCAATAAGATCGCCTCTCATTCTTCTGAACTCCAATGAGTAGAGTCCCAATCTACTCAACCTCTCTCTTCTGTGCATTATAAGTTTCAAAATTGTAAACTTGTTTGGACAGAACACTATTTTGCTATGGAAAGTGCACAAAGGAATCTTTCCCTTTGATCGCTATGTGGTGACGCCTGCTGGAAAGTACATTAGACGAGGACAGGATTAGGTTCAGTTGTGATACCCCACCTTTCCCAGACAGCATTTACAACTTTTTTTTTATCATTCATGGGATGTGGGCGTCACTGGCAAGGCCAGCATTTATTGATCATCCCTAATTGCCCTTGAGAAGATGGTGGTGAGCCGCCTTATTGAACCGCTGCAGTCCGTGAGGTGAAGGTACTCCCTTGCATCTATATAACGCCTTTCACAACCTCAGGATGTCCCAAAGCACTTTACAGCCAATTAAGCACTTCTGAGGTGTAGTCACTGTTGTAATGTAGGCTCACACATAAAGAATTGTCACCAGGGCAAGGAGCCTGTGATACTGCACCCGGGCACAGGAGGGGAGGGAAGAAAAGTAGAGAAAATTGATAAAATTGGCATCTAGTTGTTCCAGTATTTGTAATGTTTTACTCTTTGAGCATTCCAATTCATGCCCTGTTATTTTTCTTCTTTATTTTCAATTTTCTCCCCATCTCTTCTGAAGCCACTGAATTTTACTGATGTAATAATTTCATAGGGACTGTTCACCATTTCTTACCTGATCCATGAGACCATTCTTCATGCATGAGCCTGGAACAGTCAATGTCAGCAGTCTATTGACAATTTAGGGGTAATGTTCTGATTTTCCACTCCTAAGGGGAGTTTTGCCTGTCGAGGGTGCATATTAGGATTTCTGGTGCATGGAGATGTGCTGG
Organism: Squalus acanthias; assembly: GCA_030390025.1. Classification (NCBI taxonomy): domain Eukaryota; kingdom Metazoa; phylum Chordata; class Chondrichthyes; order Squaliformes; family Squalidae; genus Squalus; species Squalus acanthias. The sequence goes on from CM059435.1 coordinate 108,070,164, forward strand.
AATTTCTGTTCTGCACTCTTGACAGGCAAGGATCCCCACTGGGATTGCAAAATCAGAAAATTACCCTTTTACTCTTTTTGATGTTATTTCTGAGCTACAAGATAAGCATGCATGCACAGTACATTCGTTGAAGATGTCAGTGCTTAGTAAGTACATCAACATGTCACCTAATTTATAAATGCTTATTTTCTTGTTTGAATGAAAGAAAGAAAGACTTGCAATTATATAACGCCTTTCACAACCTCAGGATGTTCCAAAGCACTTTACAGCCAAGGAAATACTATTGCAGTATTGTCACTGTTGTAATGTAGGAAACATGGCAGCCAATTTGCGCACAGCAATGTGACAATGACCAGATAATCTGTTTTAGTGATGTTGATTGAGGGATAAATATTAGCCATGACACGGGGGATAACTCCCTTGCTCTTCTTCAAAATAGTGCCATGGGATCTTTTACATCCACCTGAGAGAGCAGACAGGGCCTTGGTTTAACTTCTCATCCGAAAGACAGCACCTCCGACAGTGCAGCACTCCCTCAGCACTGCACTGGCGTGTCAGCCCAAATTTTTGTGCTCAAGTCTCTGGAGTGGGACTTGAACCCACAGCCTTCTGACTCAGAGGTGAGGGTGCTACCCACTGAGTCCCGGCTGACAGAATAATGTAGGTTCGATGTGGTCTTTAAAGACACAGTGGCTGAAAATCAGTGTGAGCTGCAGTGTAAATGCTGGCATGTGCCCACTGGGGACCTCCATCACTGACCCTGACACAATGGGAAGATTCACTACTTTGCATCCAGTGGTGGGCACCAATGTTCCCTCTAAGCTGCGCAGCCACGTGACCACGCTGCAATGGGAAAGGTCCCGCGCAGGCCGCTCACTGGCTTCCCCATTGTAAATACTGCGCATGCGCAGAAATCTAAAGGGACCATGCACTAAAAGAAACAGACTGCGCAAAACAAAACACAGCTTATAGGGAATAGTGATAGGCACCTGTGCCACTAGGTGCAAATCTGAGGCTGTAGGACACCGCAAAATTGTGGCACTGTTTGCCAGGTCTGGGAAGGAGATGCCAAATGCCTTATAAAAATTTGCCTCATCTTCCTTGTTCCTGAGAAGTTGGGAGCGTGGGAACTCCTGGCGTTGGAGCGGGTCTCCATACACCACCCCCCCCCCCCCCACAATCCCACCCTCTCTTACACTGCTGGCCTTGCATGGGGTGGGCAGAGGCTCCATTCATTAAAAGGCCTATGGAATCCCAATGTAAGGCCAGGCCCTGGCATATCTGGGTCCTGGACGGATTTGCAGTTCTTCAGTCCCGACCCTGCAGATTTCCAGTAAGACGCGCTTGAAGGACCGTGGATTTTCAGTTCCACAATGTTGATCAGTGGATAGGCAAAATGACTGTGGTAAAAGGTATATGCAACCTCAACTGTTACCATAATAATAAATCAGAACAGCAAAATCAGCGATGGTAACAGATGTGTAAGGCCCCTTTAATCATTGTAATTATGCTTTAGGAAAGGTTTCATATAATAATTTTTCTTTAAAGCTACGTAATAGCTTGTTTTTCCTTTATCAGTTGAGAAGAGTTGATAATAGAAATACAAACTGAAGTAATAGGTGCTATGTTAACGAATGGTTTAATCCAACTAATCCCAATTTAATACTTCAGACATATCAAAAGTTAACAATTATCAACCGTTCCAGAAATCAGCTACTAAATACAGAAGTATCATTTGGTGTTCCATTCACTGCCAGCTGTTCTTTCCCATGCTTGTGTGGCAGAATACAACACATTAAAGGTCACTGCGTAACTCCTAACATTTTATAATAAAGTTGGGAGACATAAATCCTCTTGTCAGGTTTTAGACAGATTTACGGACAAATTAAGCAAGCAGTTATACAAAAGCAAAACACTGCGGATGCTGGAAGTCTGACAAAGGGTCATCGACCTGAAACGTTTGTTAACTCTGTTTCTCTCTCTACAGATGCTGGCTGACCAGCGAAGTATTTCCAGCGTTTTCTGTTTTTCTTTAAGCAAGCAGTTGATTCGAAGGGAACTAGCTTCTGTATTAAACTAAATTGATGAGTTTGTACTGTACACATTGTATCTTCTCACTAATCAGAAAGTTGTGAATTTGATGTTAATGGAGAAATCTCAAAAAGAGCAATGTAGGGCAAGTCACGTTCAAGCTAAAAGAATTCAAAATAAATTGATATATTGGTCTGCAATCAGATTGTTCATGGTTGGTCTTTCAGTAAATAAATAGCACTAGAGATGTCTAAACTTGCACTGTTCATTGGAATATATATTGTTTAGCTCTAAACTATAAGAACTTTAGCAAAATGATATAAACATTCACAATAAGACATACATTTGAACCCAATTTTACCCAATTTAAGGTATCAATGGAATATCGAAATCACAGTTGAGCCGAATCGAATTTAGCATTAATAAAACTCAAATCTAGACTTACCTAAAGTTATGGATGTCTAATCAAGGGACTGAATGATTTCATTGCTTGTAATAATCTCTGAATGTCTTTCAGCATGTATAGCACTTTTAAAACTGTGGCGCCTCAATTGCAGATTTTAAAAATAAAGGCTATTTGGGATCCTTTGTGCTATTTCTGTTTTACATTAATTTTTTATTGGTTTTGCAGTTGCAACAACAACAACTTGCCTTTATATTGTGCCTTTACAAAACCAAATGCCTCAAGACTTTACACCATAGAAGTAGGGGAATGAAACACTGGTTGGGCAACACGGTGGCATAGTGGTTAGCGCTGGTACCTCACAGCGCCAGGGACCCGGGTTCGAATCTGGCCTCGGGTGACTGTCTGTGTGGAGTTTGCACATTCTCCCCGTGTCTGCGTGGGTTTCCTCCGGGTGCTCCGGTTTCCTCCCACAGTCCAAAAATGTGCGGGTTAGGTTGATTTGGCTATGATAAATTGACCCTTAGTGTTAGGGGGGGATTAAATATGTGGGGTTACGGGGATAGGATGGGATATGTTAGGGGGAATTAAATACGTGGGGTTACGGGGATAGGGTGGGATATGTGTCGGTGCAGGCTCGATGGGGATTCTGTGTGAGAAAGCAGGGACAGGGTACTGGATTTGGATGATCAGCCATGATCGTATTGAATGGTAGAGCAGGCTCGACAGGCCGAATGGCCTACTCCTGCTCCTAGTTTCTATGATTAAATTCAACTTCAGCTGGGGCACAAAGAATAATTGGGTTGGGTGTATAATTGGTGGCCAATCCACTACTACAACAACAACAATAACAACAACTTGTATTTATATAGCACCTTTAACGGAGTAAAACGTCCCAAGGCACTTCACAGGAGTATTATAAGACAAAATAAAATTTGACACCACATAAGGAGATATTAGGACAGGTGACCAAAAGATTGGTCAAAGAGGTAGGTTTTAAGGAGCGTCTTAAAGGAGGATAGAGAGGTAGAGGCAGCGAGGTTTAGGGAGGGAATTCCAGAGCTTAGGGCCTAGGCAACAGAAGGCACGGCCACCAATGGTTGAGCGATTATAATCAGAGATGCTCAAGAGGCCAGAATTGGAGAAGCAGAGATGTCTTGTGGGGCTGGGAGATATTACAGAGATAGGAAGGGGCGAGGCCATGGAGGGATTTGAAAACAAGGATGAGAACTTTAAAATCAAGGTGTTGCTTAACGGGAGCCAGTGTAGGTCAGCGAGCACAGGGGTGATGGGTGAACGGGACTTGGTGCGAGTTAGGACACGGGCAGCCGGGTTTTGGATGACCTCAAGTTTACGTAGGGTGGAATGTTGGAGGCCAGCCAGGAGTACGTTGGAATAGTCAAGTCTAGAGGTAACAAAGGCATGGATGAGCGTTTCAGCAGCGGATGAGCTGAGGCAAGGGCGGAGATGGGTGATGTTACAGAGGTGGAACTAGGTGGTCTTAGTTATAAGAACATAAGAACATAAGAAATAGGAGCAGGAGTAGGCCAATCGGCCCCTCGAGCCTGCTCCGCCATTCAATAAGATCATGGCTGATCTGATCCTAACCGCCAATCTACTATCTATCACAGAACCATCTCCTGCATCTAACAGAATTGCACACACGAAATAGGAGCAGAATCAGGCTACACGGTCCCTGGGCCCGCTCCACTACCCACAGGGCCATGACCGATCCGAACCTAGACTCATGTCCAAATTCCTGCCCGCTCCCCGTAACCCTTAATGCCCTTTACTTCTAGGAAACTGTCTATTTCTGTTTTAAATTTAATTAATGTTGTAGCTTCTACAGCTTTTTGTGGCAGCATATTCCATGGACCTACCACCCTCTGAGTGAAGTAGTTCCTCCTCATCTCAGTTTTGAAAGAGCAGCCCCTTATTCTAAGACTATGTCCCCTAGTTCTAGTCTCACCCGTCATCGGGAACATCCTCCCCGCATCCACCCGATCCAACCCCTTCACAATCTTATATGTTTCAATAAGATCGCCTCTCATTCTTCTGAACTCCAATGAGTAGAGTCCCAATCTACACAACCTCTCCTCATATGACCACCCCCTCATCCCCGGGATTAACCGAGTGAACCTTTTTTGCACTGCCTCGAGAGCAAGGATGTCTTTCCTTAAGTAAGGACACCAAAACTGTATGCAGTATTCCAGGTGCGGTCTCACCAATACCTTGTACAACTGAAGCAATACCTCCCTATTTTTATATTCTATCCCCCTAGCAATGAAAGCCAACATTCCATTTGCCTTCTTAATCACTTGCTGCACCTGCATACTAACCTTTTGAGTTTCGTGCACCAGGACCCCCAGATCCCTTTGCACTTCAGTACTCTCCAGTTTCTTGCCATTAAGATAATAAATTGCTCTAGGATTTTTCCTGCCAAAGTGCATCACCTCACACTTTCCAGTGTTGTATTCCATCTGCCAAATCTCTGCCCACTTACTTAGCCTGTCTATGTCCCCTTGCAGGTTTTTTATGTCCTCCTCACTCACTACTTTCCCTCCCATCTTTGTATCATCTGCAAATTTTGATATGTTACACTTGGTCCCTTCCTCCAAATCGTTAATATAGATTGTAAAGAGTTGGGGACCCAGCACTGACCCCTGTGGAACACCACTAGTTACTGATTGCCAGTCTGAGAATGAACCATTTATCCCAACTCTTTGCTTTCTGTTGGATAGCCAATCCTCTATCCATGCCAGAATATTACCCCCAATCCCGTGATTTTTTACCTTAAGCAATAATCTTTTGTGTGGCACCTTGTCAAATGCCTTTTGGAAGTCTAAATACACTACGTCCACTGGTTCCCCTTTATCCACTCTATATGTTACTTCCTCAAAGAACTCCAGCAAATTTGTCAAACATGACTTCCCCTTCGTAAAACCATGCTGACTTTGTCCTATTAAATTATGATTATCCAAATGTCCTGTTACTGTTTCCTTAATAATGGACTCCAAAATTTTACCTACCACAGATGTTAGGCTAACCGGTCTATAGTTACCAGCCTTCTGTCTACTGCCCTTTTTAAATAAGGGTGTTACATTAGCAGTTTTCCAGTCTGCCGGGACCTCAGCGGAATCCAGGGAGTTTTGAAAAATTATTACCAATGCATCTACAATCCCTACCGCCACTTCCTTCAAGACTCTAGGATGTAAGCCATCAGGTCCAGGTGATTTATCCGCCTTGAGTCCCATTATTTTACCGATATGTGGTTGGAAGCTCATTTCAGGGTCAAATATGACACCAAGGTTGTGAACAGTCTGGTTCAGCCTCAGACAAATGCTAGGGAGAGGGATGGAGTCAGTGGCTAGGGAACGGAGTTCGTGTTGGGGACAGAAGACAATGACCTCGGTCTTCCCAATATTTAATTGGAGAAAATTTCTGCTCATCCAGTACTGGATGTCGGACAAGCAGTCTGACAATTTAGAGACCGTGGAGGGGTCGAGAGAAGTGATGATGAGGTAGAGCTGGGTGTCGTCAGCATACATGTGGAAACTGATGCTGTGTTTTTGGATGATGTCGCCAAGGGGCAACATGGAGATGAGCAATAGGAAAGGGCCAAGAATAGATCCTTGCGGGACCCCAGAGGTAATGATGCGGGAGTGGGAAGAGAAGCCATTACGGGTGATTCTCTGGTTACGATTAGATAGATAAGAATGGGACCAGGCGAGTGCAGTCCCACCCAGCTGGACGATGGTGGTGAGGCGTTGGAGGAGGATGGAGTGGTCAACCATGTCAAAGGCTGCAGACTGGTGGAGAAGGACGAGGAGGGATAGTTTACCTTTGTCACAGTCACAAAGGATGTCATTTGCAACTTTGATGAGAGCCGTTTCGGTACTGTGGTAGGGGTGGAAACCTGATTGAAGAGATTCAAACATGGAGTTCCGGGAAAGATGGGCACAGATTTGGGAGGTGACAACACGTTCAAGGATTTTGGAGAGGAAAGGGAGGTTGGAGATGGGGTGGTAGTTTGCAAAGACGGAGGGGTCAAGGGTTGGTTTTTTGAGGAGGGGTTGATGACAGCAGATTTGAAGGAGAGGGGGACAGTACCTGAGGAGAGAGAACCGTTAACAATGTCAGCTAAGATGGGAGCCAGAAAAGGAAGTTGGGTGGTCAGCAGTTTAGAGGGAATAGGGTCGAGGGAGCAGGATATGGGTCTCATGGACAAGTTGAGCGCGAAGAGGTCAAGAGGGGAGATTGGAGATAAACTGGAGAAAGATGCGTGTTCAGGACTAGGGCAGGGGGGAACCTTAGAGGAAGTTTGGTCCAGTGGGCTGGGGAAGGAAGGGTAGTGGTAGAGGCAGCTGATCAGATGGTCTCAATCTTAGAGACAAGGAAGTCCATGAGCTCCTCGTACTTGTTGTTGGAGGTGAGGGTGAAGGAGACAGGGGAGAGGGGTTTAAGAAGATGGTTAGCAGTAGAGAATAGAAGCTGGGGGTTATCTTTGCATTCCAGAATGATCCTGGAATAGTGAACATTTTTGCAGACGAGAGCAGGAACCAATAGTGCTTTAGGTGGTCCATCCAAATCTGTCGATGATTGGCTATACCAGTTATCCGCCACATCCATTCAAGTCTGCGTCCCTTGCACTTAAGTGAGCAAAGATGAGGGTCATACCGGGGGAACGGCCAGGGTGAGAGCGCGTAATGGTTATAATATGGACTAGGGCATTAAAGGTGGTAGTGAGGGTGTGGTTGAGCAGATCGGTAGCTGCAGAAATGTCGTGGTGAATGGAGGGCCAAAAGCTGGACTGTTGGGTTTCATAAGTGCAGTCGTAAGAGAGTTGGGAGAGAAATTTTTCCAGGGGCGGACACAGAAGGAAGTAGGGTTGGGGGGTGTGGTGGGGAAGGGGGATGTGGGTGGAGAGCGATACAAGGACGTGATCAGAGATGGCCTTATCTGTGATTGACATGATGGGAGTAGCAAGGCCACGAGAGATGGCAAGATCGAGAGGGTGGCCATGAATATGGGTTGGGGAGTTTACATGGAGGGAGAGATTAAGGGAGGACAGGATGCTAGTGAACTCAGAGGAGAGAGAGCATGATGAATTGAGATGGAGGTTGAAATCACCGAGGATGAGAAGTCGCTCGGTGCAGAGGCTGAGGGTGGAAAGCAGTGAGGATATCTCGGTGAAAGCATTTTTATGGTACTTGGGTGGGCGGTAGAGAATGAGAATTTTAAATGAGAGGTGAGAGGGGTGGAATAAGGTGAGATGCTCAAAGGAGGAGAAAGTGCCGGAGGAGTAGGGGGACAGTTCAAGATGTGATTTGGTGAAGAGAGCCACACCGCCACCTCGGCAGTTTGGGTGGGGCAAGTGGTGGAAGGTATAGCCAGGCAGGGAGGCTTCAATTAGGGATAAGGTGTCATCTCCCCTCAGCCAAGTTTCCGTTAGGGCCATGATGTTGATGCAATCATCACGATAAGCTCATGGATGGCAAGGGCCTTATTCGCAAGTGAACGACCATTCTGGAGGGAGATGCGGAGAGGGTCGGTGATGGCTGATCCACTGCCAGCATCCACAGGGTCGGCGCTGGGGGGGGGGGGGGGGTGAGTTGGACGGGGAGGAGATTGACAAGATTAGCCCCCAGCGGGCGTGCTGGGCGGAAAGGTCGGCGAGAGAGTAGGATGGGACAGTTGGGGTTGCTGCTCGTGAGGAGGTAGTGATGAGTGCCTCGATGGGCCCTTCGGTGGATGCCAAGAGAGGCACAGAGGGAAGCTGTAGGTTTATCCAAGAGGGAGTCAAGCCTGGGACGGTGGCAGGAGAGTAGGAAGGTTGGAGAGTAATGAAGGATCGGGGTAGGAATTAGGGAGGGCAGTGTACCCGAGAGAGGAGAGATGAAAGGAGGCATGACAACAGGAGAGAGCGGTCAGGGAGGGATAGAGAGAAAAGAAAAGGGGGATAAAAAGTGGAAATAGAAATGTTCGGCTCGGGTCTGGAGTGGCATGCGAAGGGACACAGGGAAAAACTCAAGTTACATAGGCCTGGTTACGTAGCAATTATTGGGATATATATTTCCTGGTAGTAACAGGGGATAGGTTGGAGACTATAGTAGGGAGTCCAGAGGTAAAGTCAGAGGTCCCGTGGAGTGAAAAAGTTGACATAGGTAGGATGGAGTCGGCATGGAGTATCGCCGAAACTGTTGTCCAAGTTCGGAGACAGGTGTAGCGGGCGAGTGAAATCAGAAGCTATTTGAAGGGTAGTGAATTGGAGGATGGAGGTTATTGCCGCGGGAATCAGAATCGGTTTCGGTGCAGAAAGATGATGGTGAAGTTGAAGCGAAGTTGGAGGTCGCCGTAGTTCAGAAGCGGCAGAGAAATGTAAAACCACTAGCCAGCAGCCAACAAAGCTGAAAAAACAGTAGAATGAGTCACCCAGTGGGGGAAGATGATCAAATGACTACTTTAACATTTTTTAGCAGCAGAATCAGAGACACAGCAGATGTCTTGTAGTGTAATCCAGTGTAGTCCAGTACAGAAGTGTATTGGTGTAATCCAAGTGTAGTCCAGTGCAGAAGCGTAGTCTTGATGTCCAGAGAAGTCCAGGAATTCAGAGACCAAATTTGAGAAGGGAATTCATTTGCTCAGTGAGAGAAGCAGAGAGCAGAGGGGTGGGGGATGGGTAATGGCAGTTTAAAATAGCTTGTAGTTAACTTGTAGTTAGGGCTAAAATGCACTAACTAATGGAGCCAGGGGAACTTGATAGTGGAAGCGAGGAGCTTTAGGAGAAAAAGGGCAAAGGATGGCAGCAGATTCCCGTGGATAGGGGTGAAACAATGAAGAGCTCCTTATGGAACTGCCAGCCTAGCAGCAGCCATCTTGGTATGGAAAGTTCTTAAAACAATGCATTTTCAGATTACAAGCTATGAGAATAATCAAAAAGAACATTAAAGAACATCTGTGTAGTTTACTCTCACATATACCATGATATTATAAGATACAGCTATTTTCCTATTGTAAAATTGCACGAGTCCTTGGAAAACAAAGGCTGTATTGACCAAACTTCAAGGGGTAAAAATTGGGTAGCTTTGGGGTGCTACCTTCGCTGGGGCGCTAATTTTAGCATCCCGAAAAAGTTAGCACCCCCGCGGCCGATTTTCCAAGGTAGCGCCCTAAGAGGGAGGAGGGGCGTTACTGGAAGCACCCCACTTTCCTCTTGGGGCGCTGCGAGCCAATATCGCAGCGCTACGTGCCGTGGTACTGCAGGCCTTCCTCCCCTTATTAAAGGGGAGGGGCCTGGCGCAGCACGTCCTGGCGCCCAGCTGGGCCACCAGGGATCGGGAGTGCCGGCAAACGAGCCACTCAAGAGGCGTGCCGGACCCACGGAGAGCAGCCGGCACCCCGCGGGGGGCTTCATGGGGGCCGGGGACAGCAACGGGGGCAGCTGCTGACAGGCGGCCAGCAACAAAAATGGCCACCCGCCACAACCTCTTTAACTAGCGCCGCCCCGGCCGCAGGTAGGCCCTCCCTCACCCCGGCGGACATAGCGTCCGGCGGTAAGTCAGGGGGCGCCACCCAATATTACAGCCGGGGCGCGAGTGGGGCGCTGCGCACAGCGATTATGTCATCGCCGGTGGCGGCGCTAACCGTTAGCGCTGCCGCTAACCTCCCACTGAATTTCGCAGGAGGCGTTAGCGGCACCGCGCCCAGGCGCTAGTTGATTTGCGCCCCATTAACGTCCTCTTAGGGCGCTAACAGGAGGCGCAAATCAACCGAATTTAGCACCCTAAATGTTTTTAAAGGGAAAAAAATAGGAATTACAAATCCATCCATTTTGTGCGCCGCCAAAGTAGAATTGCATCCCCACTGAGTCAATGTTGGAGTTTTGGAGTGGTGACCAAAGGCTTGGGGTGAAAAGATGAGTTTTAAGAGCATTTATACAGGAGGTAAGAGAAATAGAGAGGTGGAGGAGTTTAGGCAGTGAGTGCCAGAGAGTAGATCTAGGTGGCTGAAAACTCTGCCACCAATGGTGGGGAGAACGAGGGGAGATGAGCAGGACACCAGAGTCAGAAGACTGAAGGGGGTGGGAGAGAAAGTAAATCTGGAAGAGGTTGAAGCGATAGCAAGGAGCAAAGCATGGAGGAATTTGAAGCCAAAGGTGAAGATTTAAAATGTATTACAATGGGGAACAGAGAGCCAGTGTAGACCCATAAGGATGGGGAGTCTTGGGTGAGGGGAGCTTCGTATGACTTCAGGCACTGGAGGGTTTTCCCTTAGCCTCCCATTGACCTAAGTTTTGCTAAGGTTCTTTGGTGCAATACTTGGTTGAATGATGCCGAAATGTTGAAGGCAGCTTCTCTCACGACTGCTCTGGCATGCAGCTCTTGCATCCACATCTGTACCAAAGCTGTGACGTGGTCTGGAGCCAAGTAGTTCTGATATAACTTAAACTGGGTGCTGGCAAGCAGATTATTGGTGAGTAGGTGTCGTTTGATGGCACTACCGATGGCTCCTTCCATAGCTTTTCTGGTAATGGGAGGAAGCTAGTAGGGTTGTAATTGGCTGGGTTAGATTTATCTGTTTTTTTTGAAGATAGAACTTACCTGGGTAATCTTTCACCCTATCAGAAATATCTTGGCTGTGGAAGCGGCTAATTCTGGTGTGCCAATCTTCAGCACCATATCTGGGATATTTTCAGGGCCATAGGCTTTGTTGTATCTAGTGCACTTAGCCACTTTTTAATGTCACATGGAGTAAACTGAATTGGTTGAATATTGGCACCTATGATGGTGGGGACCTTGGGAAGGGGCTGAATAGGATCTATTAGCAATGACCCTGGTATCATATCAGGACAAGACTTAGGCAATCTCAGCCCAGTCGACACTGCAAAGTCCTCCTCTAACATCAAGTTAGGAATACTGTATGGCAGATTAGTCAAGCAACAGACTCTGCCATCACCAACCCTTGGTGATCTTCTTTAACACGAGCAGGTTAGAACCAGAAGAGGTGGAGACACAGTAGTATACAGTAGGGTTGGAATGTTCAACATTGGCTCTGGACCCAACAAAATCTCTTCCAAGTCACACACCATGCTGACAGGTAACTTTGGACCTATGGTTCTCAATGCTTTACACCATCGCCTTATGTCTGGGTGTGTTGTAGACTAATTGACAACCATGATCAGTCAACAACTCCATTATTGTTGTATCTTGCGACTACCATAAGGTGAACTAGATGGACGTTGGTCTTTTTTCATCTAGCAATTCCTATGTTCCTACGATTCTAAGTGACCTAATTCAGATTTGAAAGTGACTGCAAAATTCATTCCATCACACCTGATACCCAGGCTATGGCTTTTTATACTAAGGGATGTAATTACAGTGTATGCACTTTCATAAATAAATCACATATTAGAAGGGACTGAGGTCTGTCTCATGTTTCTGTGTTCCACAGGTTCTATGCTCCATGAAAAACAATCTTACTTGGGTTATATCCACCCTGGTTTCCAGAAGATTTTACATATCTTGTGTCTAAAAATAATTGTTTATAAACTTGAGTGCATCAGGTATCATAAGTGCCCCCCTCTGTAGTATGTAGCAGATGACTACTCTTTCTGGGTTGCTGAACAATTTGTTCCTTGTTAGGGTCAGGCCTAGTTGGAGTTGTCATTATACTGAGCCTAATTTAGAATGGCATAATTCCATTGAGTACTATCCTAACACTTCATGGTAATGTGCACTTTATAATATTATTAGGACTTCAAAGACACACAGAACTTGGCTATGTCTAGACTGCTCCATACCATTATGCATGGACGCTGCACTAGCAAGTTTCAGGTGATAAGTACCTTGCCTTAGAAACTTTGCAGAGATCACATATACTCAGTGTAATACCTAGAAGTGGATTGATCTCAGCTGCACATTAGTGCTGGCTTTGTGAGCATTAATCTGTGCTACTCACCAATGTGTCCCTCTCAATTCTGCTACCTAATTCCTTGTTATACTTGTATCAAAGAGTCAAGCTGGGCTGTTATCCAACATAAATTCAAGAGACAATTTATGGCATAGGCATCCACTTCTGCATGGCCATTTATAAGAAATTGAATATTTGGATGTAACAGTGATGTATGGAATAGTCTGGAGATAGTGAAATAACTTATTTGCTATGGCCATGAAATTCTGAGTCCCATGATCTGCCACCAGATTGTGGCAGGTCAAGATTTCCACCAACCCAATGACCCCATACTGATCCCACCACAAATCATTGAGCTAACTCATTAGAATATGATTGGATAGGACAGAGGTGCAAATCCTGCTAGGAATTGGTGCACTGCACTTGGGAGGCCTGGAAAATTTGCTGGGAGAGAGGAAGTTTTTTTTAATTCGTTCATGGGATGTGGGGATCGCTGGCAAGGCCAGCATTTATTGCCCATCCCTAGTTGCCCTTGAGAAGGTGGTGGTGAGCCGCCTTCTTGAACCGCTGCAGTCCGTGTGGTGAAGGTGCTCCCACAGTGCTGTTAGGGAGGGAGTTCCAGGATTTTGACCCAGCGACGATGAAGGATCGGCGATATACTTCCAAGTCAGGATGGTGTGTGACTTGGACGGGTTGCTTTGTCTTGGATGGTGTCGAGCTTCTTGAGTGTTGTTGGAGCTGCACTCATCCAGGCAAGTAATTCTAAGAGTACTGTTGCAACATTTAAAGCTGCACTACTTTTAAAGCAGAACCAACATATAGGAAGGTGAAATAATCGTTGCAACAGGAACAAATAGCAAACCTCTCAGAGAGTAATACAAATATTCTTCTTACTGAAATTAGGCTCAGGGGGAATGGCTGGCAAGGCCAATGCAGCAGCTACAACCACAGGGAATGAAGTGGTGCAGTTAATGATCAGCAACTTCCTGGCCGCCAGGATGCCTCTTTAAAGAAGAATGAGGTTTACTGACCCCCACAAGGTCAGCAAATGTAAGCTGTTAGCTGCTATTAATGTTTATTTTGTACAGTTCAGACAGTAGACCTGCATCCGTTTTATACTTTGCCTGATTTTGAAGTCAATGAAGAGTAAAATCGGGCTGGGTGTAAAATGGGCACCCAACCCGAGCCCGTTCCGTTTCCACTGGGTGGGTTAGCTTAAAATCGAGGCTATGACTCATATTTTCAGTGTTAGTGGGAAAAAAATATGCCAGAAAAGTTTAGTTAAAATGTATGTGTAAAATGCTGCATTCCGTCCTTCAGTTTACAGGAAATGCTGTGTGCGGGCCTCCTGGGAAAATTCATTGATCAGTGCCCATTGTACTTACTGTGCACAGTACAAAAAAAAACAATTTAGATGTAATGAACAATATCCATAAGGGGTTAATTACCTGCTGCAATAATTAACAATTGTGAGAAAGTCCCTTAAGAACCTATAGCAGTGCTTGATTTCCCGCCTCCTACTTGGTGAGCTGCTTCTGAGGAGCATGTTTCATGCTGGCAGCGTTGGGGCAGACACAGAAATTGAGGTAGGCCCCCACCAACTCCCCCAGGGGGGCCTTTGCTTTTGCCTCACCCGCCTCCTCCTTGGGGACCAAATTCAATCCCTCAGAGTCTTCCTCCTTGAGAAAATGTGTTTATAAAAGGTTAGCCCACAACAAAAAAAATAAGTGCTTGTTCAGAAGTGGTCAGACCTTGTTAAAGTCCTATCAAGAGAAACTCATGCATTTGGGAAGGGGCTGATAACTACACAAATTGAATTTTTTACTGATGGCTCACAGTCATAATTATGTGTTAGTTGCCAGAGGGAAGGATATGATTTCAAAGATGCAACAGAACACTGACAGAAATGAATAGTATTGCAGCATTTTCAACCACACAGTATTGGTGCAGCAGCCATTGCTAGTTATCTCTTAGGGCAGAAGGAGCTTGAGGAGTGGATGGCTAGGCAAGATATAAGAGGTACTAGAGCTGCAGTTGGCACCACCCTTGACAGTGGGTGTTTCGCAACACAATACTTATTGGATCACGGTGGAGGAAGTGTATGAAGAGACTCAGGCTCACTAGGCCACGATTTTGCCAGCGCTCAGAAGGCGGGTTTGGAGGCGGGTCAGAGGTTAAATTCGATTTGATTGACGGCAGGTTCCGAATCCGCCGTCAACCCGCCTCCAAACAGCTTTCCAAGTGTTGGGGGTCCCCGATTTGCGAATGGACCCGACACCTAGCGGCGGGAAGTGGATTAAAGGATATTATCTGCCTATTAACAGGTACTTGTCAGTAGTTTTCAGCCTGTTTTTGGATTTTCCGCTTCTGGGTCGGGTTTCCCGATGTCCGGACACCGGAGACAGATTGCTTTCTGATGCGGAAAATATGTAAGCACGCAGAACAATGGCAGGTAAACGTAAAATTCTGCCCATAGAAAAGAACAATAGACAATGCACACATTTCATGAATGGTGTTGAAAGAGACATGGGAGCCTTATAAAACTCAGTGCTAAACCTGTCCACCCAATACATAGCATCTACAAAGCCAGCGCATGTTGAACTATATAACAAAAACAGTATTAGTCAGAGTAGGTACCGGTCAAACATTATAGTGCTTTGGTCAGACTGCACCTTGAATATTGCATCCTGTTCTGGTTGCCAAGAAACAAGAGAGAAATTTCAGCGCTTGAAGCAGTGCAAGCAGAGTCACAAAGTTGATCCCTACTGTCAGGGGTCTGAATTATGATGAAAGACTGAAGAAACTTGGGCTTCTTAACCTAGAAAGGAAACATCTGAGAGGTGATCTTGTAGAGGTAAATAGGGTTGTTAAGGGTATAGAAAAAGTTAAGCCGGAATATTACTTAAAATTAAACTCTGGGAGTAGAACAAGAGGGGACACAGGTTCAAACCAGTAGAAGGCAATTTCAGTACTGATATCAGCCTTGATTGTCTCCTGGATCTTGGAGTCCGAGACAACTATAGCAGCACTGGGGGCATTCATGAGAGGTATATTCACTACTGTGTCAATGGTCCGTGTTATTACAGTTTCTGCCGGTGTTACTGTCAGATTGAAGTGCAGACAACTCTTTGCTCATCCCTCACACTGCCATAGGTAGGGAGTCACATGTCTGAGAGTGATAATATTTCCTGCTGTGTTTTCATCACCTAAATTATGAAAGTCATATGCACAATCACTCTGCGTGGATATGTGGCCATAATACATAGTGCATGGCATAGGATATATGATTATTATAGTAGATACTAAATGGTATGTGTGCATTTCCACCCTCCTGAGGACCAGTTTCTTCTATAGCCTCATTCCCTAATGTGCTGTTGAAGGTCTCTCATAGCGCAATCCACCATCTGTTCCTTTCCTTGCTCCTTTGTTTAATGGAAGGTTTGTCTTCAAACATGTGAACAACATCAATTCATAAGAGAACCGGATTTACCATCTGGGATTAAATCCATTTATTTGAGTATGTAAATATTTAATAAGTTAATTCATAGCTTTGAAAATAATATATAAATTCATTGAGCATATATGTCATTCGTTTCCATATTACGAGTGGCCGGGTTGTCAGCTGGCAGTGCATTCATCTGAGTGTATTTTATAATGTTGAAAAAAAACCTAATAAATAACTTTTGTTGAGTCTTGAAAATAAAGCAATGCATCTTAATATTTGAACTGCAGTGTTTTATTTATTTGTTAATTCTTGTTTTTTATCTAATATACTCTACTATTCATCTTTATGGTACTGGAATCTACAAATGAAATGGATCTTCAATAATTTGAAAAGATTTGAGGAAGAGCTGAGATGTGGTTTCAATTGACTAACGGAGATGGCTTAACAATTATTAAAGCTCCATGATTTTACTATATTTAGTCAGATGAATTTAAATATGGCATCCATTTGGGACAGGTTTTTACCACCTACAAAGCAGTTTTAGATTTGCATCTGAACACTTCGGATTGGGACATTTAAATCTATAAATCCACAATAAAAAAAGTGTTAAAATCCTCTGCTTTTCCTGTCCTGTTCCTACTTTCCTAACTCCGCATTCCCGTTCTTCATCTTTTATAATGTTAACTCAGCGATGGAAATGGGAAAGTCGTTTGTCCTTTGACTTCCTCTTGTTTGAGTTCAAGATGAAGCAAAAAGATGAGAAGCAGGCAGAGTAAGCAAGAATTCACAGATAAGGAGGGCGAAGCCTAGGAGCAAAGCAGAATGAGTGAGGATTACATAGGATTACACAGGATATACGGCACAGAAACAGGCCATTTGGCCCAACCAGTCTATGCCAGCATTTATGCTCCACTGCAGCCTCCTCCCGTCTTTCCTCAACTAACTCTACCAGCATAACCCTCTATTCCCTTCTCTCTCATATGCTTATCTAGCCTCCCCTTAAATTCGCTGCAACCACTCCCTGTGGTAGAGAGTTCCACATTCTCACCATTCTCTGGGTAAAGGCATATCAGACAGCCATTCCTTGTTTGTAATGAATTTTTTGGTGGAAATTTGGGATTTTCACCCAAATCAGCAGAAAATGTGTTTGTTTTTGTATTGAGTGTTTATGGGAGAGGAATATTTGGACTATTTTTAGATAAAGAGCCAAACTTTCAAATTCAAAACTCAAAGGAAAAGGGCCTCTGCCACCCAAATGAATTATATTTTTTGTAGGGGCAAACAAGATTTTTTGTTGTTGTTGGTTTCATGTGTTTTTAAATTTAAATGCGCCCCCCTGGCGATGTAAGGTGACAATAGTTGCTTTTGTCCTGCAGTCTGAGCCTTTAATGACCCACTAGTGAACCTATAGTGACAAAACAAAAGTTTCAGAATGTGTTTGTAGCCTATTCATAAAAAAGCAAGAGAAAGCTGATGTGCCAAAATTCAATAGTAGATATGTTGGTGCCTCAATGATTTCCACAACGTGGTATCTGCCCTTAACTGTTTACTTCATGCGTTTATATGACCTACATGCATATAGAATCATGGAATAATGCAATTCCAATAACCGCATACAACCTAATTTGGTTTATACGTCAGCAAGTTTGTGGCAGGACTGTTATGCTGCGATCAATAAATAACACTTTAAATTAACAATTAAAAATCCGATCAAAATGAATTGCCCAGTAGGGATAGAGAATAATATAGGGGCATAATATATCTCATAGGGTTACTTCATTAGAGACTGTTTTAATTTATCATAAAGGAATCACAATATATGCATTCTGCTAATGTTGATTGTACAATCAAAGGCCATTCTTTCTCTCTTGCTAATATTGTGGTTCTACCACAAACAAGAAATCTAACAATTAGCAATATTCAATTAGAAATAAAATTAAATGTGTGGCAACCCCACTGGGGGTATCATTTTGCAGGTGAGTAGGCTTCTTCTTCTTCTTCTTCTTCTTCTTCTTCTTAGGCAGTCCCTCGGAACCGAGGATGACTTGCTTCCACATTAAAAATGAGTTTGCAGGTGACTGATGAGTCCAATGCGGGACCTACAGTCTCTGTCACAGGTGAGTAGGCTAAGGAGACAAGCAATCCCAGCCAATGTTTCCCAGACAGCACATATACAGAGACGGTGAGGTGCGATCATTACTCTGACTGACTTCAAGATAGGATTGGGGGTGGGGGGTGGCGAAGGTGAATGCTTCGGCAAGGGTTCAGCCTTTAATGCTGTTAATATTGAAGGCAGAAGCCTAGTACTTCAAAAATTCTACCTTTCCTTTACAGTAAAAAAAATACAAAGACTGCAAATTGTTCTTTCTACATGTTATAGTCTGTTTGTACTGAGTCCTGCTGCTGTAATCTAGGCTCAGCACTCAAATACATGACGTTGCACGGACTCCTGTTTATTTATGATGGTTGTCAGGGATCTTCCATGGAACCAATGACAAAGAGCTCATCTAAATTCGGGATGAAGGATGGCTTCAGTGGTGAAAGAGGGGAAAAGCAGGCAACAACTTCATTAAAACCCAAATAAATAATATTGTAAGAGAGGGAGAATAGAGAGAAAAAAATAAGAGCTTTTCTGAGGCAACATGCATCTAGTTAGAGAGATTTTTAGTCAAGGTTATGAAGAGAGAAACACTGGGAGAGAAGACAGCGAGGCAGACAGGTACTGTTGAGTGTGATTAATGTTCACGTAGCTGAGAGCACTGAAGAACTCCTGGAGATAAACAGAGGGGATGAGAAAA
Organism: Squalus acanthias; assembly: GCA_030390025.1. Lineage (NCBI taxonomy): Eukaryota > Metazoa > Chordata > Chondrichthyes > Squaliformes > Squalidae > Squalus > Squalus acanthias. Next base: position 108,088,750 of record CM059435.1, read on the forward strand.
AAAATGACAATTTTAGTTGGGATTTCACTTTAATTTGTAGTCATTTTGGTGGTATTTTTATGTTCTAAAGTAGGGTTGCTATGTCATTTGTTAGGGAGCAGTGAGGTATTTGATAAAAATTGCATCTGGTATCATAAGACTCATTAAAATAGTCCAGCAAATGGCATATCACAAGGTGTCTCACTGGCTCAGAGACTATAAACATATGATAGGAAATCAACATTTCTCTTCGTGTTAATCTTGTGACTGGCTTGTTAGATCACATTGCTTTGAGTATTTGGCTGGCTGATAATTGGTAACGTATGAAAAACACGTGGAAATGAAAATCAAGGTTTGCTGTTTCACCCTATAAACAAAAAGATATTAAAGTTTAAACATGTCACAATGGTAATAGTTTGCACCGAAGTTTACAAGAGCCTGTACTGTACGATCAATGTTCAAAAAGCTTCTTTCCCCAGATTAATGCGCAGTACACAAAGATGAATAACATCTTTATTAAAGACATTCACAGAACTGTAGGAAAGGCAGCGTTTTATCTGCCTGAACAGATATAGCCTATGGAACATTGGAGCCCACGATCTACTCTGATCTTTCTTGATATACTCAGTATTGTATTTGAAGGTTAGAACATCAGTTTGTACTTCAAGGTATTTTGAAAACATTATAATTTCAACAGAGTTGTCCTTCATTTAGACTCAGTCTCAGTGAGTTTTATGAAGTTTGAAGTTGTTTTTACATTATAGAGGGAATCTCAGTTACGCTACTAAACATCAAACTATTGAGCAAAAACTATGATTAGTTTTACCATCCTTCAGACTGCCCGAGAAGAGTTACTAAGCTTCCAGTGTAAGCAAATTAACTCAATTTAGATACATATTTGAGATGAGGAAAGTTACTTGATCTTTTCTTTTGTACAGTAGGTTGCAGCAAGAGATAACTAACAAGCAACTTGTCTCGTTAATTTGATCCTGGCATTTCCTTGGAACACAGAGGAACTAAAAGAAAATGAACTGGATAACAAAAGAACAAGCCACAGATTTTCCATAGTGGAACAGATGCTCCAGCAGCCCTGGATCAGTAAGGGAGGGTTAATTCTGCAGTTGTGCATCTACGTGCAAGGGATAGAGGGGCTAATTTTCAAGTTTGCTGTCTGAGTGGTAACCTGGTGGACCAGATTGCCCATCGATTGTAGAACTTGCCCGATTTTCAATGGAACAAATGGAACAAAAATGGGCGGGTTTTATAAAAGGTGGGCGCTCCACTCCATCAGGTTACTGCCAAGGCAGCAAAGTTGAAAATGACCCCTTGTTCTAGATGATGGCACAGTCTGGAAGAGAATTCCACAGGCAGGAGAGGTGATGTGCTTTGGCTGTTGGTAACAGATACATAGGAATGTACAGGACCAGAAAATGGCCATTGTGGTTCATTTGGCCAGTCATAAAGTTCTAAACTCTATTTCATATTCCTGAATTGCTTCATTTGTCAAAAATAACTATTAGTTCTCTCTTGGATTTGCCAACACTAGCTGCCACCGTGGACATCCTCTGCTATCTGTTCTGCAAATTCACTACCCTCTGTGTGAAGTAGTTAAGTATGAACTGTTCATCTTCCCTCTTCTGAGCCCAAGTCCATGCTCCTGGTTACAGAGTTTGAGGCTCTGTCAAAGAGTTTATCGGCATTCACTTTATCTATACCTCTTAGAATCTTGAAAACTTCAATAAGGTCTCCGCTTCAACTTTCTTTTCTCATATGTAATTAATCAATAATCTCATCATTGCTCAGGTACCTGATCCTTGGTATCAGTTTGTTGAAATTCTCTGTACCCTTTCCAAAGCCAGCATGTCCTCATTGTAGTAAGGTGACTAGAATTGTACACAGTACATTTGCACATTCCAGGTGGGACTAAACCAATGCTCACTAGTACCTCCCTGGGATTTGTGTTCTATCCCTTTGGCTATATACCCCAAATGGTGTTTAACTCCATTACTGTTGTCACACTGTGCTGATGGTTTCAATGTGGTATCTACCAGTACCCCCAGATCCTTCCCCTCTTGGCTTTTGTCCTCTAGCCTACTACTGTTCTACTCATATTACCTCTATTTATTCTCCTTTCCAGTCTCCAACATGTCATTTGCCTCATTCAGAGACATTGGCCACTTGTCAGCACAAATCCCAATTTATCCAAATCCCTCTGTGCTTGGTCTGATTATACCCTGTAATAGACCCTGTACAATTATTGCATCACCTGTGGCGTTGCTGTCGGTGAGGTGGAGGCTACGATTTTGCAAGGGTGTGATAGGGTGTGGGAAGGCACTGTGGGATAGACAGGAGGGTCTGGGGTCTTTTTGACTGCTGTTTCTTAACAGCAGCCAGAAGTTCCTGAAACCAGCAGACGTCCCACAGCTGCAGGCCTCCTAAGGCTTCCAATATACAGCAGCTCACCAATCTTATCAAATGAAGCACGTGCTCCAATTTTGTGTGCGCCTCTCCCTGACATCATCGGGTGCGCTTTCCAATTCGGCCCCCACCCTATTTCATGCCCGTTTCCGGCGCTAGGTGAATTCTGTGCCGCTAAGTTTATTAATAGCATTTACACACCTATAAGGGAGGTTGGTAGTTTTTCATTGCAACTGTTGCAGGCTATTTTCTGATTGACTGCTCTGTTATGGTAATGGTAATGCACTCTCACTCCAAGAATGTGTGAAGAGTAAACTTTTCCATTCCCTCCAGTGCATTAAAAAAGCCAGAGAAAATGGTTTCTCATTTGACGCGCAATTGTGTGCTAAATGAAGTCCTTCTTTGGAAGAGATCTGCGGCTGTTCTTATACTGTGGGGTAAATTGTCTGGATCCTGGCTAGTGGCGAGGTAATCCATACGCTGTTGGTGTGTGTTGGAAAATCGTGGGTACTGTGCCTGTGATTTCATCCAATATTCACTGGCGTTAGACAAGGAACAGCAAAATTTAGGCTTTTGTGTAAACATTCCTCCATTTCAGACATTTAAAATTCACGAATGTATACACTGTAGTTCACCTCAGCCATTTCTGTACTGCGCACTATAAACCCTTTAAGAATGAAATAGTATTTGGTGACTGGAATCATTGTGCACCCCTGCTTCCAAGTGATGTCTTTATTCTTGGTTGCAATGAGAGCCAGTTTGCTGTCATTGTAGCAACCAGGTCACCCCAGGCTTCCTTTCCCACAATGCCTGGGATCCTTTGACAAGATTTATAGGGATATGATTTGATGACATCACGATCGTGGCATCTATCCTAACATGGAGCTGTGGCTCTCCCTGACCAGCTGCAGTGTAAATGAGAGCTAATTCAAATTGGCAGGATGTGGAGTGATGAGATAATGTCTCCCCCTTCCCCTCGATCATCACAACTGTTGGTAATTAAAACAAACTGTTCCCAGTAGATGTGGCAAAGCTTTTAATTCCACTACCTTGCCAGACCCTGTTATTACAAACTTGTGGAGACAGGCAAAGTAATTCATCTTTTAATGATTCATCTTATTGGCAATGATGTAGCTTACGGAACAAGGCAAAACGATCCATTACAAGGGACTTCTAATAAAGAAATTCCACAGCTTTTACTGTACATCTTAAATCAACCTTTCACCCCAAGGGATAGTTGGAAAGGAACTGTGGTCACCATAACAGCTTGTAATAACCATGTTGTTGTCAGCAGTTCTTTGTGCGATGGTAACCAAATGCGGCTGTTAATTACAGAAGTACTGAGATACTTTCTAGTTTGGATTGTAGGGGGAAACATGGATGTTTTATTAAACTGCAGTTCTTTGCAGGAATATTTTCAATAACTAACAAAGTCATGTGCAAATTACAAAACAATTCAAGTGTTGACATTTTAAAGGCATCCATGTCCTGTCCCTATTAGAAGAGGCGGCCATGGAAATTGTAGGCATGAGCTGCATCAGGAGCAATGCGAGGTTGGAGTTGTTTGGCCATCTGATCCTCTTTTTCTCTTCTCACTGAATTCTCTCCCTCACACAACTCTGCAAGGCAAAGTGGTGCTGCTTTGAGCTGCCACTCATCTATTAACAGCACTAAAGTAGGGAGGACAGCAGAGTCACGGAATGCAGTTAACAATTTACAGAAGGATTTAGATCAGTTATGTCGTTGGGCAGACAAATACCATATGACATTCAATGTGTCTGAATATAAACTATTGCATATTGGATTAAAAAGAAGTAACATTGACATAAAATAGGGAGAATAGAAAATGGACAGAGAGTTTTAGAGAGGCACCGGGCAGTAACAGTAGACTTTCACTGTCAATGTTGACACAATTTAAAAAAAATTTTTTTTATTCGTTTATGGGATGTGGGCGTCGCTGGCAAGGCCAGCATTTATTGCCCATCCCTAATTGCTCTTGAGAAGGTGGTGGTGAGCCGCCTTCTTGAACTGCTGCAGTCCATGTGGTGAAGGTACTCCCACAGTGCTGTAAGGTAGGGAGTTCCAGGATTTTGATCCAGCGACGATGAAGGATCAGCGATATACTTCTAAGTCACGAAGGTGTGTGACTTGGAGGGGAACTTGGAGGTGGTGGTGTTCCCATGCGCCTGCTGCCCTTGTCCTTCTAGGTGGAAGAGATCGCGGATTTGGGAGGTGCTGTCAAAGAAGCCTTGGCGAGTTGCTGCAGTGCATCTTGTACACACTGCAGCCATGGTATGCCGGTGGTGGAGGGAGTGGATGTTTAAGGTGGTAGAGGGGGTGCCAATCAAGCGGGCTGCTTTGTCCTGGGTGGTGTTGAGCTTCTTGAGTGTTGTTGGAGCTGCACTCATCCAGGCAAGTGGAGAGTATTCCATCACACTCCTTACTTGTGCCTTGTAGATGGTGGAAAGGCTTTGGGGAGTCAGGAGGTGAGACACTTGCCACAGAATACCTAGCCTCTGACCTGCTCTTGTTGCCACAGTATTTATGTGGCTGGTCCAGTTAAGTTTCTGGTCAATGGTGACCCCCAGGATGTTGATGGTGGGGGATTCGGCGATGGTAATGCTGTTGAATGTCAAGGGGAGATGGTTAGACTCTCGCTTGTTGGAGATAGTCATTGCCTGGCACTTGTGTGGCGCAAATGTTACCTGCCACTTATCAGCCCAAGCCTGCACGTCGTCCAGGTTTTGTTGCATGCGGGCATGGACAGCTTCATTATCTGAGGAGTTGTGAATGGCGCTGAACACTGTGCAGTCATCAGCGAACAACCCCATTTCTGACCTTATGTTGGAGGGAAGGTCATTGATGAAGCAGCTGAAGATGGTTGGGCCTAGGACACTGCCCTGAGGAACTCCTGCAGTGATGTCCTGGGGCTGTGATGATTGACCTTCAACCACCACAACCATCTTCCTTTGTGCTAGGTATGACTCCAGCCAGTGGAGTGTTTTCCCCCCGATTCCTATTGACTTCAGTTTTACTAGGGCTCCTTCACACCACACTTGGTCAAATGCTGCCTTGATGTCAAGGGCAGTCACTCTCACCTCACCTCTGGAATTCAGCTCCTTTGTCCATGTTTGGACCAAGGCTGTAATGAAGTCGGGACCCGAGTGGTCTTGGCGGAACCCAAACTGGGCATCTGTGAGCAGGTTATTGGTGAGTAAGTGCCGCTTGATAGCACTGTCGATGACACCTTCCATCACTTTGCTGATGATTGAGAGTAGACTGATGGGGTGGTAATTGGCCGGGTTGGATTTGTCCTGCTTTTTGTGGACAGGACATACCTGGGCAGTTTTCCACATTGTCGGATAGATGCCAGTGTTGTAGCTGTACTGGAACAGCTTGGCTAGAGGCGCAGCTAGTTCTGGAGCACAAGTCTTCAGCACGATTGCCAGGATGTTGTCAGGGGTCCATAGCCTTTGCTGTATCCAGTGCGCTCAGCCGTTTCTTGATATCTCGTGGAGTGAATCGAATTGGCTGAAGACTGGCTTCTGTGATGGTGGGGACCTCGGGATTAGGCCGATATGGATCATCCACTCGGCACTTCTGGCTGAAGATGGTGAAGCAATTAAAAAGGGAAGTCAAATGTTAGTTTTATAACTACAACAGCAGAGTATGAGGTTGACTCTCCTGTACGTTTCCTGCCCTGGGCTGTTTGCATGATGTGGGCACACTCAGGCTCACCCATTGGACAGGCTGTGCGGCAGAAGATCTGGGAGGACTTCTGAGCACAGCTGCAAGCCCTCATTGCAACCTTTAGATCAACCAAATTTAACAACTTGCCGAAATCCGAAAGTTCCCCGCAGACCTGTGCACCACAGGGGCAAAGCCAGGCTATTGCACCACAACAAAATAAAGCAGGATGCCGAGAATGCATTCCCCCCCTCCCCCCCCGCCCCACCTCATTATCATCTGAACGATAGGACTTGTTACGTCCAGCAAGGAAAGCCTGAGGAAATCTGCAGTCACCATTGGGGGCGGCCGAGTGGGTGTGGCACAGGTTATGGTGGTGGAGGTCTTATCTAACAGGTCTCTGCCCATTTCCTTCTTTATTGTGACTGGGAAACAATGTTTGCCTCGGTGCAGTGAAGAGGAAAATCTACGTTTATAAGTCTATCTGGGTTATGCGGAGGCTTTATAACACACTGCTTAGACCACACTTGGGCTGTGTTTATAATGGAACCGTCGCACTGATGCAAAGCATTTCACTTTTCACAATGCCGTGTAAACCTGGAGGTAGGACCCACACTAACTCTGGAGTGATCAGGGTGTGACTCTATAGAGGAAGGAGTCTCACTCATCTTCCCTACAACTTTTTAATGTCGCATCGCTGCTCCAAGTTCTCGAGTAAACACAGCCCTGGAATACTGTATATACGTCTGGGTACCACATTACAAAAGAGCCATACATGTGTTGCAAAGTGTTCAAAGATGAGGAACAAAAAGCAAAAGGTATGAGCTATGATGAGAGATTAAAGAAGCTTAGCATTTGCAGTGCAGAAAGATGAAGGCTAAAGGGGGACCTCACTGCAGCATGTAAATGTCAATTGGTATAGATTATGTGTGCCCCGAATATTATTTCAAGGTCAGGCCCAGAGTACCACAAAACATAAATTAAAATTCATAGAGAGGAAATTTAAAACAGACAATGGACAGAAAAAACTTCAAAGGCTACTTGGATATGCTGTGCTGTAACCTGCAAGGCTATGGACCAGGAGCTGGAAAGTGGGATTAGGCTGGATAGCTCTTTTTCGGATGGCACAGACACGATGGGCCGCAGTTTTCTCAATCGATGCGGCTTGGGAGCGGGTCAGGTGGCTTCCGGGTTCCAGTCCCGCCCCCAACTACATCCGGCCCATAGGCGTGATTTTACGTCAATTGGCCTTGTTAAGCCCGCCCTGCGGGCTTGCTGGGCAATTAAGATGAAGCCAGTCAGATGACATCATTTGATGACGCGTTATCTGCTAGTTTTCTTAAGGGACCACACACAATTTTTTTTTGACAGCTGATTTCTCAGTGTTTGACAGCATTGAGGTGCTGCAAACACTGACAATCACTGTACACAGGTGAGCTCTTGCACCCAGGCTCCCCAGTGACTCCCTCCTTAGGCTAGAACAGATGGCAGCTGCAGGTGAGGTTACAGAAGCGATCTGTCACTGGTGAGGGAGGTTCTCCCAATGAGGTGGGACTACACTTACAATTGAAAACTTGTTACCTACAGAAAAGTCTAAATGCATTAAAACTGAATTTCCCAACATTTTCTTACCTCTGAAACTCACCAGTGCACCATTGGATCCTTCACACCACTTCTGCAGCTGTCATCAATGCACAAACATTACAGCAGACTCACAACACGCCACACTTACCTGGCGTGGTGTCCGGACATCGGGAAGCCCGAAGTAGAAGTGTCAAAATTGAAAAAGAGCCTGTTAACTGACTGTTAACAACCTTTAACAGGCAGTTAAGTGGCTATAATCCTCTTCCCGCCACTAGGTGTCGGGTCCATGCGCAAATCGGGGACCCGACACTTGGAAAGATTGATTGGAGGCGGGTTGACAGCGGGTTTCCTGCCCGCTGTCAATCTTTGCGATTTTGCCGGATGTCCCGCCTCCAAACCCGCCCCCTGAGGGCCGGCAAAATTCCGGCCGATGGGTCGAATGGCCGCCTTCTGTGCCGTAAATTTCTATGATTCTATGATTCTATAAACATTTGAAACAATCTGGCAGGTAAAATACAAAAGACAAATATTCTAGGTACATTCAAAATGAGGTTGGATGCTGGCTCGGTGAGTTAGAGTACTAGAGAGATGAACATTAAAGGGCCAAATAACCTTTTCTCTTCCTTGACCTTTTCTTATCATCTTATGTTATTAAATTGTTCCCATTCTCTGGAGGTTTTCGACCCATTCCCTGCTTTTACAACCTTAACAGAGAGGTTGACAAGAGGCGGAAGGGCAAAGGAAGCTTGTCACTACGGTGAGAACATTTTAAAACATGAAAAACCAGGCCATCTGGCTGCGTGCTTATTGTGATTAAAATACAGAGATACTTAACTAGATTGAGGCAGTACAAACATGTTCATAGGACATACTGTGCTACCCATAGGGATAAAGTTGAATTGCTTCTTGCAGCAATAACCATTAAGAGGGCATGCACTATTCCCAGCACAGAAACTGGAGTTATCTGTAAATTTTAAAACAAAAATTTAGTCCCTCAAAATTCCCCTTTGAAAACACTTGAATGGGTAGAAATCTTCATTTAAAATAAAAACTCAGGGCGTGATCTTGCCAGCCCTGGGGAGGCGGGTATGGAGGCGGGACTGCCGGGAAAATGGCAGAATCTGGGGGTGGGTACCCATCCCGCCCCCAACCCGCCTCCGTGCCATCTTGCCAGGAGGCGGGTAGCCGACCTGCGCCGGGTCCCATCTCCTTGGAGCCGGGAAGGGGCTTACAGCCACTTAACTGCCTGTTAACAGGTAGTTAACAGGCAGATAAGAGGATTATCCCCATTTTACCCACAAAAGTGCGGGCTTCCCGAAGGCTGCGAACCCCGCCAGGGTCACCGAGGCGAGCAGTGGGTCTGCGGGGGTCGGAGGGGTGCAAAAGTGTGCTGTGGAGGTAAGTGATGGGTGCAAGTGTGGAGAAGTGAGTATGTGAGGTAAGTGGAAAGTGTTAGAAAAAGTGTACTTACCTTTGTTTCTTCCTGCAGGCTTCAAGAGTTGGGTATGCAGAGAGTCTCGCACCTCCGCGGTAGAGATGACAGATGGCCGTTGCATTCTCCAATGCAACAACCATCTCATTTCTGCAAAACAAAGAGCTTTGATTAGTCTTGAATTCAAGAACTCATCAGACTGCAGAGAATGTCAGTGTTTGACAGCTTCATAGAGCTGTCAAACGATGACAGATGAAACGTCATACGCTGACGTTCTCTTTAACCGACTTTCCCTTAATTGGCCTGCTACGCCCGCTGGGCGGGCTTAACAAGGTCAATCAAGGGAAAATAGTGAGGGTTGGCCACAAATCAATGGAGGCGGGACTGAAACCCCACAAGTGGGTGTCCCGCCTCCAACGCGCCCCCATTGGCAAAATCACCCCCTGAGTGTTAGAGATCAAATCGTTTTCTTAACTATAATCTGAAGGGCACTTGCAAACTAACCTGGAATTCAAACACTTAGGCCTAGAAATTAGTTGAAGCCATTTTGAAGTGCCAAATGGGGGCAGAGAAGGTGGAGGCCAAAGGATCGCGAGAAATTGGTCCTCAGGCCTCATCGACACAATTGCAGTGAGCTGCCAGCACCTGTCGCACCCCACAGGCAGCTCGCCCGACTGAAGAATCCAAGTTTGGGCTGACTGCCTTGCTGGCATATTGGATTAAAAAAAAATGTGAGTAAGAACGTGTGGAGGCACAGGATAGATTTAGTAGCCAAACAACATTTTACAAGAAAGGTTTTCAGTTCATTATCATAAGCAAATTACCAAAAGTTACCCAGTCCTGATGCTCAAAGGAGCTAAGAACTATGAGAGTAATCTAAAATACAGGAGCTGGAGAATCTATGATGAGAAGGGCAGAAAAGACCCCAAAACATAATAGGAGCTTTATAGAATAGAAGAAGCTTTCTTTTTTGTTATGTAGGTCTTCAATGTCATAAGCGGAAGTACAAACAGTGTTAGCTTTGCAGGTAATCTTGGTTTCAATTTTTAATATAGTGTGTCTGCTGTACTAGAATCACCTGAGCTCCTTTCTCCATGCTGGAGGAATATAATACTCATGAGGCAGAATTTTTATTTCCAAAAATACACAAAGAATCTCCCATGTGTGTATCGACTTTATTCTGGTAATTTTCATGCTTTTCCCCAAAAGCCTTACATTTTGCTGCTTCTCCTCTGAAGCGCTTTGTTTTGTTGGAAGTTAAAGCCTACATTATCTGACTATGTGCTCGTGGTGAAGAGCCTCATCCACCACCAGCGCCTATCGGAGAATGGCGAGCAGGCTGCCTGCGACTTTCTGAGTATGCGCTAGCAGCAAGCAAGGTCGTTGCATACTCAGAGAATTAGCCCCTCAGTGTGGTCATGGCTACGGGGTAAACGTTAACTAATTCGCACCCATCACACAGAGTTCTGTGCATCGGGAGCACGTCTCAGGGAGTTCAAAATGAGGAGGCTAGCGGCCGCCACAGGATTGTCCATGGGTGGCAATTCCTGTGGGACCCGCTGACCTCCCTGCCTGAGCTTCTGATATGTGCTCCTGGCGCATGAAGCTCTATAGTGGAAGTGCAAATTTGTGTCTACCTTGACATCTTGGAACTTCTTTTTAATGCAAATTCAAATCACAGAAATGACTAAAAGATATGCAATGTAGGTTGACTTGTTTAGGTGGCTAGTTTGGTTACCTTCCTAATTTTGGACTCTGAGATCAGTTAACTAAACACAGACTTGCATCTGAACTTACAGGTAGGTCCAATGGGGGTTAAATTGGCTAACCTCCGAAAACGGGCATGGTGATCGTGGTATGCGATTAACCTGCGCCCGTTCATTGAGTTGAAGGCAGCACGTAAAATTCGTGCTGCCGGTTGTTTTCAATGATTGCTGCGTGCAGCCAGTGCTACCCATGCTGTTCATTGGCTGCACGCATCAGCAGGTTGCTCGGTATCGTGAGTGGCTAGCGCTACTTAAAGGCAGCCTGCACCTCTTAAAGGGGAGGTGCATTGTGGCTGCAAGAAGTGGTGGGAGTTTATTGAAAAGTGTACCTGGGCTGTGATACATTGAGGAATGGCTGAACATGCAAGACAGCGAGCACCAAGGTTTTCATACAATGCACTGGAGGTCTTGGTGGAAGAGCTGGAAAGAAGGAGAGATATCTTGTATCCACAGCGGAGGAAGGACGGGAGAAGGAGGTCTTCCAGACAGATGCTCAGGGTGCAGTGGGAAGAAGTAGCGGCAGAGGTTAATGCCAGGAGTGCTGCTCTAAGAACATGGATGCAATGCAGGAAGAAGTGATCTGACACGAGTTGTTAAGGTGAGTACATCTTCAAATGGTATATCCTACTAACTACACCACTAGCCTGATCCACTGCTCAATTCACTACAGCCCCATCACTCACCTACCAACAATCTCTATCAATCAGGATGAGGATATCTGCAGACCTAATCCTCCTTCTCTCATCCCACTTCTTCCTCATCGCACAATCTCTTCTGACTCTCAATCTTCAGATGGTGTAAGCACATACTTCCTACTTTTTCCTCTCCCCTCACCACAACCTAACCCTTATCCATTTTTCATTTCAGATACCCAAGAACTGGAACCTTTCCAGTCAGATGAGGAAGAGGAAGAAGACAGTGAAGATGAAGAGACACCGTCACTCGACCTTACACTCGTAGCCACCAGCTCAGAGACTGACACTGCACATATTTTAGAGACTATAATAGAGGAGGGATCTGCATGTGGTGAGACACCGGGCACAAGTGCGCAGGAGCCAGGGTAGGGGGAAAGGATAGGGCAGGTGCAAGCTCACGGAGGGTGAGGTCGCACATTAGTTCTGCTGCAGAGGAGTCAGATGTGGACTTCAATGGGCCAGACTACAGAAGAAGGCTGATGGATGTACAAAGCCAAATACTTGGTGCACTGGAAAGCCTGCCAGAAAGCCTGTGTACAATGTCAAGGAGCATGGAGGAGTCTAGCACCAACTTGGCACAGGGCTTGGGAGCCCATTCTTTCAACATGGAATGGGCGGTCACCTCCATCAGCACACCTGTGGAGCCATGATGCAGCATCTGATGGCCGATGTCACAACTTCCATTGCAGCACAAATAGCTTCTATCAAAGGTCTGAGTGCTGTAGTGGAAGCTCAGACTGCTGTCACCATGGCTCTGGATATCACTGTTCAAAGGGGCTTCCAGAGTGTCACAGCAGTCCATCAATCTGTTTTCTAACAGATCAGTATGATTGTTGAGGCACCGTCCCGGGAGAGTTGCAGTGGATCCATGGAACACAAACCTGCTGTTCTCTCTCAGGATGACAGCATTCCTGCGCCCACCCCTGCCACTCCGTCAGTGCCCTGCTGTTGCCTGTCAGCCAGCCAGGCCAGACTGCTGCACCCCATGCTGTGATTGTGCTGCCTGAAGCCAGGGCCACTAGGCCCAGAGCTGCTCAAGGTCGCTCCCCCAAGGTCATCTGCAATATTCTCAATTGAAGGTTAGCAGCCTTCCACCATCAATGCTGCAGCCACTAAGGAAGCACTAGGGCAGGCAAAGGCACACGGAAGACAGGCACTAAGGGAATGCACAAGGGTGATTAGTTTATTTTTGTATGCATTATGTAATGATTAAATTTATAAAATTGGATTGGAATATTCATTTTCTGGAGATTTTTGTTTTTGTGTTGTCGGAAAGAGGACAATGTGATGGTCAGTGAAAGAGGAAAGGTAAGGATTGTGGGACTGTTCGTGAATGGGGAGGTGTGGTTGAAGTTATTGGTATTGCTCATGGAAGTATTTGATCACGTAGAGCCCGGGCTGAAAGGGGCTGTCTACGTTGTAGCCTCCCTTCCTTTTCCAGTTCCTCCACTTCCTGTTTCACTTCCTACTTCTTCCACTTCCTCCTCCTCCTCCTCTTCCTCGTGCTCGTCAACTTTTTGCTTGATAGTTGGTGGCAAGGGCTGTTCCCTCATAATGGCCAGGTTGTGCAGCATGCAGCATACTGCCACAAATCTTCATTAACGCTCAGCTGAGTACTGCAGGGCTCCTGCAGAGCAGTCCAAGCAGCAGAAGTGTCGCTTGAGGATGTCGATGGTCTGCTCTATGATGTTCCTTGTGGCAGCATGTCTCTCATTGTAGACCTGCTGTGCACGTATGCGTGGGATTTGGACTGGTGTCATGAGCCATGTCATGAGTGGATAACCCTTGTCGCCCAGTAGCCAGTTTTTAACTTGCCGTGGTGGGTCAAATACAGGTAGCACAGAGGACTGCCACAGAATGACGGAACTGTGACTGCTACCAGGATTACAGGCATTCACTTGCATGATACACTGCCTTTGGTTGCACACCAGCTGCACACTGAGGGAGTGGAATCCTTTTCGGTTCATGAAAATGACCAAGTTCGCATGAGGCACACGCAAGGCAATCTGCGCGTAGTTAATGGCACCCTGCACCATGGGAAAGCTTGCAATCCACGCAAACCCTCGTGCTTGCTCTGCCTGCTTCTCTCTGGCAAGAGGGAATGAGGTGAAGCTGTCGCTCTGTGTATAGAGAGCCTCAGTGAATTCCCTTATGCAGCAGTGCACTGCAAACTGCGAGATGGTTCTCATATCTCCAGCAGCAGCCTGGAAGGAGCCAGAGGCATAAAAGTTAAGAGTCACGGTCACCTTGACAACAAGATGCAAGACTATCCTTGCCCTACTTTGAGGTTGCAGTTGTGGCTGCAGCAGTTGGCAGATTTCAGTCACATTGATCCTCCCTGAAATTGAGGTAAAATTGCTCCTGAAAGACTCTTGGCGGATATGGCCTCTTGCTGAGAGCCCTTCTCCCCCGCCCCCTCCTCCCTCTTCTAGCCACTTGTTCTGCTCTGCGTGGCCTCTCTTCATTCTTCCAGTCATGCTCAAGTCCCAGAGGCAGCCATACTAGGCCACCCATGTCTGGAAGCAACTGGTTTCAGCACAAGCTTTTAAATGAACTGAAAAGTACTTGAGCACCAGCCAGACCACTCCCTGTAGATTATTGAAACTTTAGTATAGGAAAGCTCCAAAAACACGTACAATTGCACCAGCAGCCAGAAGAAATAACCCAGCAACTAACCTGTAAGTAGTTCACGATCCCTTTAAGTTGCGCTGATGGGGGATCCTTCATTCCGTTTAACGTTGTGTTTAGCTGTGTGAGGTTAAGACTGGAGCGTGGCATTCGAAAATGGCAGTGCTGGTGTCAAATCAGCGCTGCTCACTAATTGACGTCATGATCTGCCTGCTCTGCATGCTGCTGGTGATCATTAGATGCATGCGTGCAAACCCCTTTACCAAGATGGCGTCCTGCGCACTTCCTGTCGGAAGTGTCCCTGCGCATCCCGGATGCCAGTTTCGAGCGTTAGGTGGCTGCGTAGCGCCTAAAAAATGGGCCCAATTTAGCCCCCAATATGTTTAATAATATGCTCATCCTTTCTTACATATTAGCACTGCTACACATTGCCTCTTTAAAAGCTAAATTCTAACTATAAATAAGTGTACATGATGGTAAAGCACTACTCTGAGTTTCCTGCTTTGTGATCTGAGTCAGACTGTTGATGATGTTCTTTTAATTGTAGTAGCATAACAGCATCTGTTAATATTATACAGAGCTAATCCTAAGAAAAATTCTTCAAATGCATTGCTGATAACAGACTACAACCCACTGAGCTATTAACTAGTAGTAGAGGAGCTGATCTGAGGAAGAAGTCTTTAATCATTTTTAACTCAACTGGGATGTGCTTTCTTGATCAGATTCTATAATACCATTAATATGGAATATAATATATCAGTGTCAGCCGTGGCTCAGTGGGTAGCAGAAGATTTTTGGTTCAAGTCCCACTCCAGGGACTTGAGCACAAAAATCTAGGCGGGCACTCCAGTGCAGTGCTGAGGGAGTGCTGCACTGTCAGAGGTGCCGTCTTTCGGATGAGACGTTAAACCGAGGCCCCGTCCGCTCTCTCAGATGGACGTAAAAGATCCCGTGGCACTATTTCAAAGATGAGCAGGGGAGTTATCCCTGGTGTCCTGGCCAATAGTTGTCCCTCAATCAACATTACAAAAAACCCCAGATTATCTGGTCATTATCACATTGCTGTTTGTGGGAGCTTGCTGTGCGCAAATTGGCTGCCGCGTTTCCTACATTACAACAGTGACTACACTCCAAAAGTACTTCATTGGCTGTAAAGTGCTTTGAGACATTTGGTGATTGTGAAAGGCGCTATATAAATCCACGTCTTTCTTTCTTATATGTCAGTGGCAGTTATAGTCTCCAGTTGTGAAGGAGATAACATAACATCGTGGCACATTGTCAGCATTGAATATTTGAGATCTTAAAATGAAAAGTTTCTTTATTTTGTGTCACTAAGAAAGGAGATTTCTACTACTGATTGAAAAATAATGTAAAACTAGTGTGTAATGAGTGCTGCGTTGGCACTGCATATTAGTGTTCCAATGCATTGTACCATAGCGACAAATGAAACAGTTTGATAGGAAGAATGAGGAGTGGCAATATAAGCTAAATGGTACAATTTTAAAGGGGGTGCAGGAACAGAGAGACCTGGAGGTGTACGCACACAAATCTTTGAAGGTGGCACGCCGAGTTGAGAAGGCTGTTAAGAAAGCATACGGGATCCTTGGCTTTATTATTAGAGGCATAGAGTACAACAGCAAGGAAGTGATGCTAAACCTTCATAAAACACTGGTTAGGCCTCAGCTGGAGTATTGTGTTCAATTCTGGGCACCACACGTTAGGAAGGTTGTCAAGGCCTTGAAGAAGGTACAGAAGAGAGTTACTGGAATGGTACCAGGGATGAGAGACTTCAGTTATGTGGAGAGACTGGAGAAGCTGGGGTTGTTCGTCTTAGAGCAGAGAAGGTTAAGAGGAGATTTGATAGAGGTGTTCAAAATCATGAATGGTTTTGATAAAGTAAATAAAGAGAATTGTTTCCAGTGGCAGAAGGGTCGCTAACCAGAGGACACAGATTGAAGGTGATTGGCAAAGGAACCAGAGGCGACATGAGGAAACATTTTTTTACACAATGAATTGTTTTGATCTGGAATGCACTGCCTGAAAGGGTGGTGGAAGCAGATTCAATGCTAACATTCAAAAGAGAATTGGATAGACACTTGAAAGGGGAAAAGAATTACAGGGCTATGGGGAAAAAGCAGGGGAGTGGGATTAATTGGATAAATCTACCAAAGAGCCGGCACAGGCACAGGCACAAAGGGCCAAATGGCCTCCTTCTGTCTTGTATCATTCTATGATTTTATGATTCTGTGAGTTCTGCACTCATGATTCCATGATATGGAATGTGCCTGATCCCGGCCATGTTTCAATGACAAAGGATCAAGTCGAGGATAAAGAAAATCAGAGGGAAGTCAACCCAGGCACTCCTGTGTACATCCTGGGTATGGTGTGGACTTGAGTGCAGCATGCCCACCAGCAGCAGAATGGAGCGGGGGCGTTCCACACCCACTTTCTAACATTAAAGTTGTTTTGAAAAGAAGATTCCAACCGGAAAGTTAAGTTGGGCTGAAATTAGGCGGAACTGATTTCTCCCTAATTTTGTGGTCAGGTGCCCTCTGTCTCTGCTCAAAAACAAACATGGGGTTGGGCGTCTCAGATGCTAAATTCTGCCCTATGGGCTGTACTTGCCCTATTTCTAATCTCTGCTCTGAGCTTTAAACTATGATCTTACACAGCAGACAAAAGTGAATTCTTGGCTGCTGGGGCACGAGGGATCAAAGTGTTCTGTGAAGTGGCTAAGCATGCCTATTAACTGAATTCGCTGACTCCTATTCAACACACTTACTTAAGTCTGTTGGAAAGTATCAAGGGGCTGTCTTGCCATATTATGATTGTATGATAATTGTATTCAGCAGTTTCAGTTAATACAGCTGAATGAGATTATAGCTGTACTGATGTTTCTGCCACCTGGACTGCCTCTACCTGGACTTGCTACCTGTGTGGATGAGGGCAAAGTCTGCAGGGTGGATGAGCAAACTGACCATGGCACTGTGGTACAGGAGGCCATTCAAGTGGGGGGAGTGAAAAGGAATGTGGTGGTGGTAGGGGACAGTATAGTCAGGGGGATAGATACTGTTCTCTGCAGCCGTGACCGGGAGTTCCGAAGACTGTGTTGACTGCCCGGTGCCAGGTTTAAGGGTATCTCCTCAGGGCTGGAGAAGAACTTGGAGTGGGAGGGGGAGGATCCAGTTGTCATGGTCCATGTAGGAATCAATGACATAGGTAGAACGAGGAATGTGGTTCTGCTGAGAGAGTTTGAGGAACTAGGGTTGAAATTAAAACGCAGAACCTCACAGATAATAATCTTTGGATTGTTACCTGAGCCACACGCAAATTGGCATAGGAATAAACAGATTAGAAGGTTAAATGCGTGGCTCAAAGAGTGTTGCGGGAGGCAGGAGTTTCACTTCATGTGGTACTGGCACCAGTACTGGGGAAAGAGGAGCTGTTCCATTGGGACGGGCTTCATTTAAACCGGGTTGGGACCAGTGTCCTGGTGAATCGAATAACTAGGGCGGTAGACAGGGCTTTAAACTAATGAAGGGGGGCAGTGGGAAGATTTAGGAAAGGCTAAATTCAAAAGCAATAAGAGAAATGTCAAGGCTGTAGAGCAGAGTAGCGATTTGGGTAAAAATAAGCAGAGTGGGTCCGGAAGGGACAGAGAGTTTGACAAAGGTAATAGAGCATTAGTGACTAAGGTGACATCAGGGAAAAATAGAATGAAGTTAAAGCTAAAGGCACTATATCTGAATGTGTGAAGCCTTTCGAACAAAATAGATGAATTAATAGCACAGATAGAAATAAATGGGTTTGATCTAATAATCATTATGGAGACATGGTTGCAGAGTGACCAAGGTGAAATTATAATGGGGAATAAGGAAAAGGCAGAGACATTAAACAAATACTTTGTATCTGTCTTCACAGTAGAAGACACAAAAAACTGGAAATAGTGGGGAACCAAGTGTCGAGTGAGAATGAGGAACTTAAAGAAATTAGTATTAGTAAAGAAATAGTACTGGAGAAATTAGTTGGACTAAAAGCCAACAAATCCCCTGGACCTGATGGCTTACATCCTAGGGTTCTAAAAGAGGTGGCTACAGAGATAGTGGATGCATTGGTTTTGATCTTCCAAAATTCCCTAGATTCTAGAATGGTCCCTGCAGATTGGAAGGTAGCAAATTAGCCTGACATCAGTAGATGCTAGAATCTATTATTAGGGACGTGGTAACAGGGCACTTAGAAAATCATAATATGATTGGGCAGAGTCATCACAGATTTATGAAAGGGAAATCGTGTTTGACAAACCTGTTAGAATTTTTTTAAGGTTGTAACTAGCAGGGTAGATAAGGGGGAACCAGTGGATGTAGTGCATTTGGATTTTCAAAATGCATTCGACAAGGTGCCACACAAGATTAGGGCTCATGGGATTGGGGGTAATATACTAGCATGGATTGAGGATTGGTTAATGGACAGAAAACAGAGAGTATGAATAAGCGGGTCATTTTCGGGTTGGCAGGCTGTAACTAGTGGGGTACCGCAAGGATCAGTGCTTGGGCCTCAGCTATTTACAATCTATATTAATGACTTAGATGAGGGGGCCAAGTGTAATGTTTCCAAGTTTGCTGACAATATGAAGCTAGCTGGGAATGTGAGTTATGAGGAGGACGAAAAGTGGCTGCAAAGGGATATAGACAGGTTAAGTGAATGGGCAAGAAAAGGGAAGATGGAATATAATGTGGAGAAATGTGAAGTTATCCACTTTGGTAGGAAAAATAGAAAGCAGAGTATTTTTTAAATGGTGAGAGATTGGGAAATGTTGGTATTCAGAGGGACCTGGGTTTCCTTGTACACAAATTGCAGAAAGTTAACATGCAGATACAGCAAGTAATTAGGAAAGCAAATGGTACATTAGCCTTAATTACAAAAAGATTGGAGTATAAGAGTAAAGACGTCTTACTGCAATTATATAGGGCCTTGGTGAAACCATACCTGGAGTACTGTGTACAGTTTTGGTCTCCTTATCTAAGAAAGGATATACTTGCCTGAGAGGGAGTGCAACGAAGATTCACTAGACTGATTCCTGGGGTGGGGGTATTGTCCTATGAGGAGAGATTGAGTGGACTAGGCTAGTATTTCCCTAGAGTTTAGAAGAATGAGACGTGATCTCATTGAAACATATAAAATTCTTAAGTGGCTTGACAGGGTAGATACTGGGAGGATGTTTCCCCTGGCTGGGGAGTCCAGAACTAGGGGTCACAGTTTCAGAATAAGGGGTCGGCAACTTAGGACTGAGATGAGGAGAAATTTCTTCACTCAAAGGGTTGTGAATCTTTGGAATTCTCTACCCCAGAGGGCTGTGGAAGTTCAGTTATTGAGTATATTCAAGACAGATATCAATAGATTTTTGGATACTAAGAAAACCAAGGGATAGGGGGATAGGGCGGGAAAGTGGAGTTGAGGTAGAAGATCAGCCATGATCTTATTGAATGGTGGAGCAGGCTCGAAGGGCTGAATGGCGTACTCCTGGTCTTATTTCTTATGTTCTTATGTAATAATAATGTAAAAACTCTATTATTGACTTTTATTCCAAGTATATTTGTGAAAAAGCAAGTTCTGATGCATTGTCTGGGCTACTGAATAAGAATTCATTTGAACACTTATAAAAATACTGTGCAAGATTAAGATAGATAATTTTATTTAATTAAAAGTAAGATTAAAAAGACAGATCCTTGTCAAAATAGGACACTTCTTTGTAAGTTGGTTTCAACAAACTGCGCCAGGTAATGTGGGACAAGGAGTGAGATAAGAGTGGCATATCTCCTGAATAGTCTGCCTTCATTTGCAACAACTGGGAGTAGTTTTGGGTGGCAGAGTAAGTGCAAACACACATAGGCCTAAGTTTGAGGCCTGGGGTATCTTAACTCCTGAGACTCATCTGCATGCTGCCGGTCAGTTGCCAACCTGAAATGGGCGGAAAGCGGCAGACAGGAGCGGAAGTTTGGGCTGGCACCATTGGAAGGCTAACCGGCAAGCAGGTAACGGCCTGTACACAGCCTGTACACACCCGTAGTCATCGGAAATGCCGATTTCAGGCATGCCAAGCGCATGCGCTGAAAACCGGCATTTCCAATCTGTCAAGAATGCTCTTGACAGATCGAACGCCTGCCCTGGAGAAGGGCCTCTGCAGGTGGGGAGAGTTCCACTTTCTGGAGAACCTCCACCCGCTGAAAACCCTTAGAAATCTTACACCTGGTAAAAGCAGGGGCGTAAGGCCTGCTTTTACCAGCATAAGAGTTGAAAAAAGTTTAAAAAAATTTTTTCACTCATTTATAATTTAAAAATACTTTTAAAAAAGGTATGTTTATTTTTAGCCCCGTAAAAAACTTTAATTATTTTTTTCAAAAAATGTAATTTTTGTTTAAAATATTTAATTTATTGTAATTTTAACTCATTTTAAAAATGTGATGGCTTTTAAAAACATTTATTTAATGTTTTACTGTGTTTTTGGGGTGAACTCCATTCATATATTTGACAGGTCTACCTGTCAAAAGTATGAAGGGAGATTCCCTTCTCCTATTGGTGGCCTGGCCCATGTGATCCCAGGGACGCTTGCGAACTGCATGCGCTCCTGAGATTCGCATTTCGACTTTGGAGAGGCCCAGGAGCAGAAGTGTCCGGACCCCGGGAGCCCTCAGGTAAATTCGTAGATTTTTTTCCGATAGGAGGCATCTGCACGCAGGGAGCCTCCTGTCGGAAATTACGGGCCAATATTGTTTTGGCAGGCATCATATTATGGGTAAAATTTTCCAAAATCCCCTGCCACCTCACGCACTACAGGCAATTTCTCAGAAAATTACAAGTCTACTGCGTCCAATTTTGCACCCGTAGAATTCATGGAAGGAAAATCACGGTCAATGCACCTACAAATTTTCTGATAATTTGCCCATTGCATGGCAACAGCGCGTTTTTTTCAGAAAATTTTGGACTGTATTTCTGCTTCACAAATGTAGGTTCATTTTTGTGGAGTGAGGGGATTTCACAGGGGTGTCACCAGCCATGTTTGCAGAAAAACAGACTAATTACTACTCTTTAATGCATCATTAGCTCATGCACTAACTCTAACTCACAGAGGAAATTTAATAAATCCTACACTGAGTATATGACATTGCCCAAGGATTAAGTGTAACACATAGAGGAATCTCCACCAAATCAATAAAATCTCGTTCTCCACAGAGTAGAGGTATAAGAGAATACAGGTTGTTCAGTTAAATAAAAATGTTAATGATTCTAGCACATAGCTCATTTTTTAAATTCGAAGGCAAAGGAACATAAATAATTTTTTTGTATTTTCAGAGAATGATCAGTTCTGATGGCAAGCAGACACTTTCTTATTTTAATACTGTTATCATTTCTGTACATGTATGAAAAACTAATTAGGGGAATTTGGTGATACTGGAAGCCGTATGGAAATGTTATTAATGGGAAGTAGAAACTCATAAACAATGATGTTCGTCGGAAACACCGGTGAATTCTGTACAGATGACTATAACAATATCTCATTGGGGAATAGCCTTGGGTGACTAACATAGACTCCTGATCCTTAAATTGCCAATCACCTCTCCTATACTAATAATACCTCTGGAGCCACATTAGCTCGGTAAATTTATATGGTGAATATAGATCAGTTTGAAACTACTTTTAGATTCAGGTCTTAGTTCGTTAGCTGACAGTAATCTTAATTTTCTACTTTGTTACACAAAGCCATTAATCTGATTATGAAACACTTGGCAATAATTCAATTATAATAATTCAAAGATTTGTTTGATTACTTGACAATTTACTGGAATATTTACAAGGCTATCTTGTCAGATACTCATAGACGTGTATCCAATTGTCTATTTATTGTCTATCAGAACTACAATGACATTTTGATCAAGTCATAGCTTACAGTGTTAGGGTGATGTTAGTCATATTTCTCCCAGACTTTTGCAATGAAGGCAATGTCCACAGTACTTTACTTGGACAAAAGCCACAGTGGATCTCAGGAAGAACAATATGTGCAATGCTTCTGTTCAGAAGGTTGAGAAAGATCCTGCCAAGGAACTTTTCCGCAACAGAAAGGAACAATTTGTCTTGCTACTTTCCATGGTCAGAATGGTCACCCATACAATTGTATAAAATGATAACTGGTCCACCTTTTCACTGCCAGGTATAGTAGCTGTAGGTGTAGATGGGCTGAGGAAAACAAGTTATTTAAAGAAACAGCACGCAAGTAAAAATGTACTGAATTTATCACAAATATAGTTGTCAGTATGAGCAGAACACCAGGGAACCTTGTAACTTGTATGGCTGAAGTTAAAGATCAGTACTTTTCCTTTCAAAATAATATTGCAAATATTCAGCTTCCAGCATAATTCTAGTTAAGGGTAATTTTTTTTTCTATAAGGGAAAATGCACTGTAGATTTTCTACATGAACTGCTGCATTATTTAATCTTCCATAGTTCAGCTCTACTAGACCATAATTCAATATGAAGAATTACATAGTAATCCTCTTACTGGTGGGAAAGTGATTTCAGTAGACATTTCTGAACACAAAGAACATAAATATAAGAGTGATCATAGAGGTGGAATAAAATTACATTGACTAGATCTCAGGCACTGTTGAAGTGAAATAGTACACTTTGTCAATTATTCATAAGTGCTAAATTATGATTGGAAAGAATGTTTCCAGTTCATGTATTCAGAACTAGAGACACAACATTTAAAGACTTCTTTTTTGTACCACCAACTAATTACCTATAAATTCACTTAGAATGCAGTACACTTAAGAACAAATTTATTCAGTTTAACTTTGCAGGTACCGAACTCCTAAAAAAAAAGTGGTTTCAATATAAGTGAGTTTCCTAAGCTATCATGATCTTTTTAACAATCGTTTTGATCTGTATCTGTCTCATGATCTCACAGCCGTGTGTCCTTAAAAAAGGATCTGAATGTGCATTTAGTTACAGCAAATGGTTTTTGTGCTTAACTCGATGCAAGCATGTTTCTACATCAGCTCCCAGCTCAAAATGTAGGGAAACAAGTTATGCGCAAATATTTTTGTCATTTCAATTCATTAAACGAATCATGTCGTTATTTCCCCATTTGTTTCATTGGAGATGAGAGCCCTTTCTTGGCAGTTTATTTTTATTATCCAAAATAATTACAAATTAGCGCAAATTGATACACCAGCAAAATTGTAGTTTCTGTGCATTGTCATAAAAATATAAGCACTGACATGGTCCGAACCTCTCCAAACTATCGAGTGTTAGCCCTCGCAGCAAGCAAAGTTATTGGGCCAGTATACCTCTCAACTGCTTTTAAATCAGTTTTTTAAAATTTAATTTATGATGTTTAACAGCCTACCCTACTCCTGTCCTTGTTATATCTAGCCTTCTAATAGGAATAAGGTAGACAGAATAATATATATTTAAAAAAAATTCATTCCTAGGTTTTGGGCATCGCTAGCGAGGCCAGCATTTATTGCCCATCCCTAGTTGCCCTTGAGAAAGTGGTGGTGAGCTGCCTTCTTGAACCTTAGTTGTGGCCAGGTCTGTTGGCTGCACACAAATAGAAGATCTAACTTCCTCCAAAGCTCAAATAACCACTGTACATCTTGTACGACGCATGTACCCATTGAGGTGCAATGATGATCTGAGTTTTGGTGAGTGTCCGATATATGTGAGTGATGAACAGAACCCAACCAAACTCACGTTATACCTGACAAAAAAGCATATCGACCACCCACTCAAACAATGGACTTATATCGGCAGGGAGGTGTAAACAGTGGTTTCAAAATGGCTTAAGACTACATGATATATCTTGGACATTGGAGCTTTGTGTCATCTCTAGTTGTTAGTTAGAGGTGATATAACACTACTCCACATCCAGATTGCAGGTACTAATACACTTGCAGGTACTAATACAGTTGCAGGTACTAATACAATTGGAGCCTGTTTAAACTCAGTTGTTCAATGCAGAAAGTTTAGAATTGCGTTTATGCTGCTATGAATACATTGCTAAAAGTTGGGTATGACAGGGCATTGAAGAGACAATGTGATCTGCTTTGCATCATGCAAGGCACTTTACCAGATGTTAGTGTCCTACTGAAAATATTTACAAATCACCTTAGCAGGGCTGTAAACAGAAGAATGCCAAGTATCACTGGTTGTACCTGAGTTAATTTTGTTTGTCTAACATTTATACAATAGCTAATTGAAACTAAAACAAATATGTAAAAAAATTATCTCCCTGGGTGGCCTGATGGCCGAATGGAAAAGACACAGACCAGAAGGTCCCAGGTTTGATTCCTGAGTTAAACGATGCTCAACACTCAGAGCCCTTACCTTGATGAGAACGAAAATTTTAAAGATATATATTAAATAAAAAAAGGAATGGCCATTTGTGGGTGAGGTAGTGGAAGCCTGCTGGTGTCAGTGAAATTGTACCCCACCAATAGTTGGAGTCTTCGAGGCGAGGGGAACTGACAACTACTTTCCTCTGCTTTGCAAAAAATGTAGTGTTGTAGGGGGTGGTGGTTTGTGTCAGCTTTACCTCTGACTTCTGAGCGGTTCGAATCGCTCCCACTCCCTTGGTTCTAGACCTTGGACTTATTTGGGGGTTGTGATACAAAGGTGCAGCAGACAACTGAGTTTGATGAAGGAACTTCGATCTTTATTCAAGGAAGTAAAACACAACACAAACACTCTTAACACTCTAAAGGTGGGGAACACTTCGGTACAAGCGAGGGAAATAACATTAAAAGAATACTTCACCCCTCCCAATCCCACTTCACTAGCTAGGTTGGGCTCTGGAGAACCAGGGATAATGCTCACCAAACGAATCCTTGACAGTTGAGAGTTAGGTTTTAGAGTCTTCTGAGTAAAAGTTTCGTAAGGCCCTTGTTGCCGCGAGGTGTTCGATGGTCACTGAGGCGGTCGCTCTGGTCTCTTCTTGTGTGTCGGCCTACTTCTGGAGCTGTTGGCCTTCTTTGTTGAACTTCTTTCTGTTGAACTCTGCCTCTGTTTAAACTGTCTTCTTCCGAGCTGTGGAACTGCCTTCTTGCAGAACTGTAACTTTCTTCTTGCAGAACTGTGGAACTGCCTTCCCTTTGCTTCTCCTGAACTCTGTAACTCCAGCCCTCACTTCTGCTGAAAACAGGCTTTCAATTGAACTCGAAACTGCAGAACTGCCTTCTGTTGAACTTGAACTGTTTTACTGGAGAACTGGCTTCTTGAGAAAACAGCCTTTCAATTATACTAATCGAAGCTTCCTTATCAAAACCAAAATCAAATCCCGGTCATTGTAAGATTTGAGGCCTTGTTAACAGTAACGACTTTACTAGCGTGTTAACTGGTTTTGTAAATGTGTGAAATGGTTTCAGGATAGCTGCATCCTGTCGATCTGTTGTTTAATCAGAGTTTGAATTGTCCTCATGTTTTGGGTTTCTTGACTGGGTCTAGGACTTCTATAGAATATTTGCTTTATGCATGTCTTTAATGGGTTCTGTAAACGGTTTTGATGGGGCCTGTCTTTGGGTGGGACTATCTTCTCCCAGGGTCTATTGTCAAAATGTTAATGCTTGCTGGGGCTTGAGTAGGGTCATCCCGGTTCCCCAGACAGTGCAATTAACTGCAATAACCAAAACTGCTTTTACAGAGGTTGAACCCATCTTCTCTCG
Organism: Squalus acanthias; assembly: GCA_030390025.1. NCBI lineage: Eukaryota > Metazoa > Chordata > Chondrichthyes > Squaliformes > Squalidae > Squalus > Squalus acanthias. The sequence continues at coordinate 108,114,656 of CM059435.1, forward strand.
CAGCCTTTTCTCCCTTTACAGGCCCAGACATAGTTTTAAAATGCCAAAACTTGGTTTTTGGTCTTATAGTCTCTTAGGTTAGGCCCAAATGCAATATTATCACTCTGAGGTAGTTCCAAAGTCTTTTTCCTTAGGTTTTGGGGATCTGCAAATTTTGGAAACCTTACAGTATGCAGTTTTTTACTGCCAGGCTTCATTCTGAGATTTCCTTGTCTGCTGCACTAGTCTATCTTAATCCCCAACTTCCTCTTATGGTGACAACACCGGTTCCAAAACAAGTAGATTGAGAACTATTTATGATTGAGCACATATTTTGGATCAGTCAGTAAGCATGCCAATCAGACATCCTGGTAAAACAACAGTTTCTGCTCATGTCAGGTTAACCGTTGGAAATTAAAATTGCTGTCAAGAAAAAGTCAACATAACTCCGAAGACTGTTAATGAGCATATTTCTGGAATTGTGGAGGAAGTATTATGCATGAATCTATTTGTAAGCAACATAGGAATGTACACTTGGGACAAAATTATACTGAGAAAGAGGTGGGAGTGAAAACACTAATGGTTCAGGCATCTGTTGTGTAAGTCACATGGTAAGGAGACAGAGGACACTTGTGTGAAACTCCCTTTCTACTCTCCTCACAGATTTTGCACCTTAAACAATGTTTCTATTGTTAAAGACTTATCTTTTCTATGCCTGTATAATATTTAAAAATCTTAAGATTAAACCACACACTTCTGTATCTAAATTTCTGTACTTGTTAAATCCTTATGAATTTGCTCACTTAAAATATGTTCAAGGCCATCCCTAAGTCAGCCCACATTAAGCAAAGATCATTTGTTAGTCAATTTCAACCAAATAAAACTGACATGGGCCAGGAAATTCGATACCGCTGAAAACGGGTGCGGGCACCGTAATGTGAGATATGCCCGTGCTCATTCAGCAAGCGCAGGCATCATGTCAACTTCGTGCTGCCTGCTATTTACCATGATTGTAGCGCACAGCCTAGCATTGAACGCGCTGCTGACAGGCTGTGCGCTCAACAGGGGGCCGAAGTTCGCGTATGCTCGAGTGAGGCTAGCATTACCCTTGCTCCTCTTAAAGGCAGTCTGCAGCTCTTAAAGCTGAACTGTCTTCTGCAGATAAACTTACCTGAAAGTTGTGTGTGTCCCTTTAAGAAGCACTGGCAGTGGCTCCGTTGTACTGCTGCACACACATTCTGCCATGTGTGGTTTGGAGGGGATGTTATTAAGAGCGGCGACGTCCAAAATTCCAGATCGTGCGTCATTTAAATATCATTTAAATATGGGAAGTGAGTGCAGGCAGCGGCAGCACTGGCGAACTGCCCAAAATGGCGGTCGCCGAGTTTTGCGCTGGAAGCAGGCGGAAGCGAGTCGGCCACCATTTATTCTTCCAAACTGGCCTTAACGGCTGATGCTAACGGCTCCAATTTCCCGGCCATAGATTTGAGGAAGAGAATTGTTGCCAAATGTGCACTTTGCAAATCACCACTCCCCAAATATATACACTTTTGTCCTGCATTTCCCCTCAAAATAATTAATTCAGACAACTTTTTATTTCAGTTCAGATAAAACTGAAAATTAATGAAATGCTATCAATGGCTTAACTTTATAAACAGAGATAACATTATCAAAACTGGGCGAGACCACTGCTTGGAAGCTTGAAAATAACTTTCACATTCTTTGACAAACCCTCCTTCCCTCCTGTACACTTTACTATGAACTTTCCCGCTGCCCAACCCACTTCTGCCAGTGTAAAAACCTCAAAAATGGCCTTAGCTGAAATATCAAAACTAAAACCAGGGGTGTATTACTTTTAATGTTATGAAATTGCCCATCTGTTCTATTCTACTTTAACTGTGGTATAGTTAACAGCAGAGGAACCCAGTCATTACAGTTATCATGTGACGCTGCAGTAAAAGGACTGTAAAACAGCAACAGTCGACAGCTAATACCACCGGCGCCAAATGTATGTCTGTGAGGAAAGGAATGCGCAGCTTACTGTAGGGCTGTTGGCATTTTATGCGATCTTAATCTGGTTAAATGTGTCATGCATATGTGAATCCTTCTTCAAAATTACTTCCAAGCTTTGTTCATTTTGCAGATAATAGTTGGAGCAATATTCTTTAAGACAATGTTTCTCTTTTTAAAATGAAACAGATCTCCTCAGCTTACTGTATCTCAATCACTAATAGTTATCAGGAAATATTCCGCACTAAGGATATTGTGTGAAACAAGATGTTAAATCACAAGTTTCCACGTTCCAGTTTTATGTTTATGTATTTTTCTCCCTATTTTGCTCCAGTTGATAGCTTCACATGGCAAAAGTGTGCTGACATAGGAACATAGGAATTGCTAGACAAAAAAAAAATCGAGGTCCATCTAGTTCATCATCTACCATCCTGGTAATCACATGATACGACGATAATGGAGTTGTTGACTAATCATAGCAATCAATCTCCATCAATTAGTTTACACCAGACACAGAAATGGCACAAGGAAACCCCCAGTGGTGGAGAGCTTTGGGAACCATGGGCTGGGTTTTCTCAATGGGGGCGCGTTGGGGGCGGGACTACTGGTTGTCGGGTTTCAGTCCCGCCCCCAACGACATCCGGCCAACCCATGCTACTTTCCCTTGATTGACCTTGTTAAGCCCGCCCTGCGGGCTTAGCAGGCCAATTAAGGGAAAGCCGGTGACAGAGAACGTCAGCATATGACATTTCATCTGTCAAACATTTTTGACAGATGAATTGTCATCGTTGGACAGCTTTCTTTCAAACACTGACAATCTCTGTTCTAAGGTAAGTCCTTGTACTGAATACTCACCAAACCTCTCTCCTTAGCAGAAATCAGATGGCTACTGCATCGGAGAATGCAGCAGCCATTCTGTCATCTCTGTCGTGGAGATGAGGAGCCTCCGGATCCACAACGATTGAAGCCTGCAGGAAGAAACAAAGGTAAGGAAACTTTTTCTAAAACTTTTCACTCACCTCCCATACTTATCTCTCCACACTTGCACCCATCACTTACCTCCACAGCGCACTTTTCGACCCCTCTCACCCCCGCAGACCCACTGCTCGCCTCGCTGACCCTGGCGGGATTTCCCGACGTCGGGAAGCCCGCACCTCTGATGGAAAAATGGGGATAATCCTCTTAACTGCCTGTTAACTACCTGTTAACAGGCAGTTAAGTGGCTGTAATCCCCTTCCCGCCTCAAGGAGACGGGACCCTGCGTGACTCGGGGACCCGCCTCCCGGGAAGATGGCACAGAGGAGGGTTGGGAGCGGGTTTGGTACCCGCTCCCAGTTTCTGCCATTTTCCTGGCAGTCCCGCCTCCAAACCCACCTCCCCAGGGCTGGCAAAATTCCCCCCCTTAAGTCCAAAATCACCATTTTCTTTCCCAAGCTTGTTACACTTACCACATGTGATGTCTCAAATTACTCATATACTGTATCCCAAAATATTATTTTCTGAAAGAAATCTAAGTATGGACACCTTCATTGGCTCCTGCCAATGGCCACTCTGTGATTAGGGAGGGGTGTAGAGGTACAATCCAAGGCAGAACACTTGCTGATTCTCAACGCTTCTGTTGGCGAGGCACCTTGGTGCACTGCCCAATAATTCAGCTGAGTTTGTCAGCTCATTGTCTTGAGAAAGTCTGAGTCTGAATGTCAACTTTAGCTGGAATATTAGGTTTCTCAGCCTGCGACAGTGTATTTCCATTCTGTTTAATGCAAACTTTGTAAAGTTAATTTGCAAATCCAAGCAAATCAGATCACAACATGCTCTCTTGTAAATCTCGAATTACAGGAAGCTACTTCCCTTAGTTCCAGATGAAACCCCATTAAACATAAGAACATAAGAACATAAGAAATAGGAGCAGGAATAGGCCACTTGGCCCCTCGAGCCTGCTCCGCCATTCAATAAGATCATGGCTGATCTTGGGCTCAAAGTCACTTCCCCGCTCGCTCCCCATAACCCTTCACTCCCTTATCTTGCAAAAATTTGTCTATCTCCACCTTAAATGTATTTAATGACCCAGCCTCCACAGTTCTCTGGGGCAGAGAATTCCACAGATTTACAACCCTCAGAGGAAAATCGTCCTCATCTCAGTTCTAAAAGGGCGACCCTTTATTCGAAAACTGTGCCTCCGCATTCTAGATTTCCCCACGAGGGGAAACAACCTCTCTGCATCTACCTTGTCGAGCCCCCTCAGTATCTTATATGTTTCAATAAGATCACCTCTCATTCTTTTAAATTCCAATGAGTATAGGCCCAGCCTGCTCAACCTTTCTTCATAAGTCAACCCCTCATCTCTGGAATTAACCTAGTGAATCGTCTCTGAACTGCCTCCAATGCAAGTATATCCTTCATTAAATAAGGAGACCAAAACTGTACGCAGTACTCAAGGTGTGGTCTCACCAATACCCTGTACAGTTGTAGCAGGACTTCCCTGCTTTTATACTCCAACCCCTTTGAAATAAAGGCCAACATTCCATTTGCCTTTTTGATTACTTGCTGTACCTGCATGCTAACTTTTTGTGTTTCATGCACAAGGACCCCCAGGTCCCTCTGAACTGTAGCATTTTGTAATCTCTCTCCATTTAAATAATAATTTGCTTTTTTATTTTTCCTGCCAAAGTGTATAACCTTGCACTTTTCCACATTATACTCCATCTGCCAAATGTTTGCCCACTCACTTAGCCTGTCTATATCCTTTTGCAGGTTCTTTGAGTCCTCTGCACAACTTGCTTTCTCACCCATCTTTGTATCATCCGCAAACTTGGCTACATTACACTCAGTCCCTTCATCCAAGTCATTAATGTAGATTGTAAATAGTTGAGGCCCCAGCACTGATCCCTGTGGCACCCCACTAGTTATCGTTTGCCAACCGGAAAATTACCCATTTATCCCGACTCTCTGCTTTCTGTTAGTTAGCCAATTCTCTATCCATGCTAATATATTACCCCAATTCCGTGAGCTCTTATCTTATGCAGTAACCTTTTATGTGGCACCTTATCGAATGCCTTCTGGAAATCTAAATACACCACATCCACTGGTTCACCTTTGTCCACCCTTCTTGTTACCTCCTCAAAGAACTCCAGCAAATTTGTTAAACATGATTTCCCTTTCATAAAACCATGCTGACTCTGCTTGACTGCATTATGATTTTCCAAATGCCCTGCTACTGCTTCCTTAATGAAGGACTCCAGCATTTTCCCAACGATAGATGTTAGGCTAACTGGTCTATAGTTTCCTGCTTTCTGTCTCCCTCCTTTCTTAAATAGGGGTGTTACATTTGCGGTTTTCCAATCTGCTGGGACCTCTCCAGAGTCCAGGGAATTTTGGTATATTGCAACCAATGCATCCACTATCTCTGCAGCCACTTCTTTTAAGACCCTGGGATGCAGGCCATCTGGTCCAGGTGACTTGTCATCTTTTAGTCCCATTATTTTACCGAGTACTATTTCCTTAGTGATTGTGATTGTCTTTAGTTCCCCCCTCCCTGTGGCCCCTTGATTATCCATTATTGGGATGTTGTTAAGTCGGAGATGAAGCTTATATCTTAATAAGAGAAACCCCTGATCAGAAGAACTATGTTATCCTTCTTCCTTAAATTTAACCTTACATCAATAAAGTGCTAACATTTCTGTTGTGACATATTGCCCTGTTGCGATTTAAAAATTCTGCCACCAAATATTATGTTGCTTGATATTAATGTGTGGTCACATTGGATTACTGAAAATCTACTGAGGCTGACAGTTCCTCTTATCAGGAGTCCATCTCATCAGGGTTTGAACTCTTCTGTTGACTAGATAAAGCTTCTTCCAGGACAAAGGAAAGCATTTGTTACAATGGGAAATATAATAACAAGGGGCTAGAAATTCATTATAGCCCAGGAATGGGCGGAATATGAGAAAAGTTGGCAAATTAGCGCCAGGTGCTAATGCTTTAGACTGCATGCAAAATTCGTGCTCACTGCTCAAAGAAATTATTGGAGCACTAATTCAAGTTTTTAAGCCAAAGTTCATTGGCGTTACACTCAAAGGGTGGACGAATATCAGGTGCAGTCTAATCACAAGTCATTACTGCCACAGGCTTTTTTCAGTTCTTAAAGGGGAGGTTCATTGATGCTGCAGAACTTCATTCTCAGCATTGCTGGCTGTGCAGCTGCCTCAGCAAGCAGCAGCAGGTCAAGGAGAAGGAGCCGGAGGACTGAAGCAGCTGTACTCATGGCAGATCTATGCCCCAGGGAGAGAGCCCGCAGATTCTGCGACCAGGCATTGGAGGCGTTGGTGTTCACCGTGGAGAGATGGAGGGCGGTGCTCTACCTGGCAAGTGGCAGGAGGCCCTCACCACAAGTCTTCTGCACCATGTGGAGGGAGGTAGCACAGCACATCTTGGGCAGCACTGTGGTCCTCAGGCCCCACACACAGTGACGAAAGAAATTTGATGACCTCACTCGGGTGGTCAGTGTGAGTGAATGCTTCAACAAATGCTACATACCACCATCTGAACCACAGTCTTCACACACTGCCCAAAGCACCACACCCCCAGCACTCACCCACCAACAATCTCTACCTACCAACAGTCACTCGCACATCTCACACCTTGCACACAATGACAGCTATTCAACTATGGCAGGCACATCACCCAAACACATTGCTCCACACCCACTCACACACGTTCCTTTTTCTTGCAGGCCAAGGTGGCTCACAACAGGATGGAGCAGGAGCAAACAGGCGGGGGCCAAGCTGACACCCAACCACTGTCCTTGATGGGGAGACCTTCAGAAGAAGGGTGATGGGCATGCACACGGAGATGATAGGTGCAGTGGCAAGGGTGCCCAAGCGCCTCTCGGCAATGATAAGAAGCATGGAGGAGTCCACCTCCAACATTGCACAAGGCTCTGCGCACACCATGGAGCCCATCATTTCCAGTCTGCAATGGATGGTAGACTCCCAGAGAGACTGTGATGACCCAGACCTGATGCTGCGTGTGATGGGCGATCTGGCAGCTTCCATTGCAGCACAGGTGGAAGCGACACAACGTCCTAGTGCTGTAATGCAGTCTATGCTTGGTGGCATCCAATCTCAGACTGCTCTCACGCAAGCTCTGACTGCTGCCATCGTGGCTGGATCTACTACCTTCGATCGGGGCTTTCACGGTGTCGCAGCAGGCCAGCAATCTGTGCTCCAACAGATTGCTAGGGATGCTGAGATGCTGCCCCGGGGGAGTGGCAGTGGGTCAGTGGAGCAGGAACCTGCTGTCCTCTCTCAGGATGACAGCATTTTTCCCACCACTGCCACTCCACCATTGCCCTTGTCGCTGCCTGTCATCCAGCCAGCCCAGACTGCTGCTGCCCATGCTGAGATGGTGCAGTCTACAGCCGGGCCTTCCAGGCCCAGAGCTGGTCGATGGCGTCCTGCAAGGCCATCTGAAGTCTCCTACACGGACACTCAGCAGCCTTCCACCAGCCATGCTGCAGCCATTGGGCCAACGCTTCGTAGGAGCACTAGAGTAGGCAAAGGCACAGTAACGAGGGATTGCACAAGGGTGAATAGTTAATATTTTTGTTGTAAATATGTGTTCACTGATTTTTGATAAATTTATCAATTCAGTTTGGATTCTTTTGTGGTGTGTCTCATTGCAGCTGTGCGCTGTGATATGGCCTGCGACAGGGATGGAATGATGGGGATGTGGTGAGCAACGGGGATCTGGGGTTTAATTCATTCGAATTGCAGTCTGATGAGGCGATCACGGACCGCCCTTCTGGAAGGCCGATTGAGTGGCTGCCTCCTCCCTCGCTACTGTTCCTCCTCCTCCTCGTCCACCTCGTCTTCCTCTTCCTCCTCATCCTCCTCCTCTTCTCCCTCTTCCTACTCCTGAGGTGGTCCCGCAATCCCTGGTGGCAAGGGCTGGGCCTTCATGATGGCCAAGTTGTGGAGCATGCAGCAGACCACCATGAAATGGGATACCCGCTCAGCCGAGTACTGGAGGGCTCCTCCCGAGCGGACCAGGCAGCGGAACCATTGCTTGAGCACCCCAATGGTCTGCTCGATGATGTTCCTGATGGCGGCATGACTCTCATTATATGAGTGCTGGGCAGGAGTGTTGGGGTTGCGGAGGGGAGTCGTGAGCCAGGTAGAGAGCGGATAGGCCTTGTCTCCGACCAGCCAGCTGCGTGCTTGACGTGGTGGCTGAAAGAGTGCTGCCGCAGGATGAAGGCATCATGGCTGCAGGCCAGGATAGCAGGCATTGACAGTGAGGATTCGCTGTCTGTGGTTGCACACCAACTGCACATTAAGGGCTGGATTTTGAATGACCCATGGAGTCGGGTTTGGAGGCATGTGGGGGGTTAAATTTGCGGGGTCGGGGGTCCCGACCCCATCCCGACTCCATCCCGCCTCCAAGCAATTTTGACAAAATCAGTCGTGGGGTTCCCGACTCTGTCCCGCCTCCAAGAGGTGGGAGAGGCCATTAAAGCCCTTAACAAGCCCTAAATTGGCTCTGTAATGCCATTTTGAAACGTTTTAGCTAGTTTAACCCTTTTCCGACGTGAAGTACACCTGATGTGAAACACTCCAGTGAAACCTGGCGGGAGCACAAGTGGATAGCTGACTATCGGCTGCAGGTCCACTATTACAACGGAGATGTGATGAAGGTAGTAGTAGTATTAGGTGTGAAAGTCGCCTCTGATGCTGCTGCATTGAATGTCTTCAGAAACTGCATGGCCTTTGCTGTGAGAGGACTTAGATGCTCTCTCTCTCTCTCTCTCTCTCTACACATCCAGGCAGGTCCTCTCTCACCAACAGCCAGTCAGTCTCTGAGACCAGGCAGTCAGCAATGATGACATCATCAGAGGCGACTTTCAGACTGAAACCACTAATTAGTTCATGGGTTCCCACATGCTGGAACTCAATTGCCCAATTAAGTGAAAATTGCATCATTCATCCACATTAATCTGGAGTCGGGGGGGGGAACACGAAATGCGGATGACCCAACCCCAACCCGACCCCAAGACAAAATCCAGCCCTAAGTGAGTGGTAGCCGTTGCGGTTACGGAAGACCTCAGGATTGTTATGCGGTGCCCGCAAAGCCACGTGGATGCAGTAAATAGCACCCTGCACCATGGGGAAGCCCCCTATCCTGGCAAAGCCACATGCACGCTCGTCCTGCTTCTCTCTGGTGATGGGGAAGGAAATGCAATCCCTTCTCCTACTGTAGAGAGCCTCAGTGACCTCCTGGATGCAGCGATGGACGGCAAACTGCGAGATGTTAACTATATCTCCTATGGCAGACTGGAAGGATCTGCTGGTGAAGAAATTGAGGGCGACGGTGACCTTGACTGCCACTGAGAGAGCCGTGGTCGCCCTGATCTGAGGCTAGAGGTCTGGTTGCAGGAGGTGGCAGAGTTCTGTGACCACCTCCTTGGTGAAATGGAGCCTTCTAATACACTGCTCCTTGCTAAATTGGAGGTAGGAGAAGTGCTCTCGGAATACCCTCGGAGGGTGAGGCCTCCTGTTGAGAGCCCTGATGGCCCTTCTCCTCCCTCCGGCCACATGTTCCAGTCTTTCTTGCTGCCTCCGCTCCCTCCGCCGTAGATCCTGGAGGGCGAGGGTGACTGCCAGTACAGCCCCCCTTAATGTAACCAAGTGTAGCAGTTTGATATTTAATGAATAAATGTAGCTACTTTTTAGTTGCCACAACAGTCCTCATACAAAATAATGTTGAAATTACGGAATGAGACTGTTGCACTATGTGAAACTGACAAGAAAGCACTGAAACTCCACTAACCTACAGCTGCGACTCATTACTGATGATCCCTTTAAATAATGTCCCTGAAGCCGGCTTCCTGCTGCTTCATGCCAGCTCTCCCTGTCGCTGTTTGCTCCATGCGCTATGGTAGGTGGCGGACAATCAATTTCGCAGATCGGGCGGCCAATGAGCGTTGCACACTCATTAAAGTCACGATCCACCTGACATTGAGTCTCCCGGCAATAACTGTTAGCAGTGGCGCCTTGCCCCGGTGATAATGCTCCAGCACCACATTAGCGGCATCTGCTGCCGCTAATCGGAGGCGCTAAGGTACCGAGTGTTTCCCCCAAGGTTTCTTATAATAGATCTGACAGTTAATCTTACAAAGAGTGTTGCTATGTGATACATTTTGCATTTCTCCTTTGTTTGGAATTCCTTTAGCGTGATACTTTCACTCTGTTATGCCTGCTCTTCTGGGGAAAGAAAGATCTATTAAAAAAGAAGCGTAATTGTGATATATCTAATTGGCTATAAGTTTAGAATTTTGTTAGAAAAATCAATTTTATTTTTCAAATCTATTGCAATATCTTGATTTATTTGAAAAACTAAATAATAACTGTTTGATTTATTTATAAAACAGTATCTTTGGGAAAGTTCTGTTACGCTACAAGCCTTTCACATGCTGCTGATTTTTGTTGGTGACCAAACTATTATCATTTACTAATTCTCAAAAATCATTGCATGCTTTAACTGTTGTTTTTTTATCGTATTATTCAGTAAGAACCCCATAGAAATAAAAGTAATGAGTAATTTAAAACTAATTAGTAATTTTTCAGCGTCAGTTGATCAGCTAATTTAAATATTTCGCTTTGGCATCATTACGCAAGAGAAAGTAAAAGGCTATTTGGAATTATTCTATCGGCATAAAAAGAAACATGTGGGCTTTCCTCTTTTCAAATTTTATATTTGTGGCTGACTTGGTGTTTCGCTGTGTTTTAAGCGCGTGGACTTGCAGTGCCAACCACACAAAGTCATTGCAAACATTTTCTTCTGCACTTTTCAGTGGTGTTCTTATACAAACACACAACATACATGGACTTTCGAAACTACCTGGAGCTGCAAGCACAAAACTTGCAAGTTTGTTTACACCAAGTTGGAGTTGAGGTAAAGGCACTGTGATATTTTTAACAAATCAATTAAAAATACAACTGATATAAATACCAATAGGACAGGACATTTTGCTGGTGACAGACAGCCTGATGCACACTTTACCTTTTCACTCAGAAATGTGCTATTTTGATGATAATTAGCAGGAACTCCCTATTAACGAAATTTAATTTTAGCTCAGTTTGCAGCATCTTTATTGTGAAGCCAGAAGGTTGTGGGTTTTAAAACCTCCTTCCAGAACCTGAGCAAAAGCTGTGGGCTGTCGATTCAGTGCAGTACCGAGGGAGAGCTACGTTGTCAGCAATGTTTCCTCTAATCTTTTTTTGGGCCGCACGGCCCCTTTAACAGGCCGTGCGGCCCATTCAAAATTCTGCGTAGCCGCGGTTTTTGCCGCTTGAAAATCAGGGAGCCGGCTGCACGGGACCTCCAGAGTGCTGCGCGGCTGCACAGCTTAAAGGCCGCTTACGCTGTTCCAACAAAGCTCAACGTAAGCTCGAGGAACAGCACCTCATCTTTCGATTAGGCACTTTACAACCTTCTGGACTCAACATTGAGTGGAACAATTTCAGACCATAACCTCAGCCCCTATTTTTCCACATGGCAGCTGTTGGTGATTGTGCCATTCCCATTTACACCTCATCTAGACTCATCTTTTGTTTCCTTATCTGTCCCATTACCATCTCCTATTGCTTTATACAATCATCTCTTTTGCCATTTAATCTCTCCTGCCTTCCACCCTATCACAGACCTTCCCTTTTGTTCTTTCCTCCCCTCCCCCCTTTCCCTGCCCCTGCACTTGCTTAAAATCTGTTACATCTCCAACTTTTTCCAGTTCTGACGAAGGGTCATCGAGCTGAAACGTTAACTCTGTTTCTCTCTCCACAGACGCTGCCTGACCTGCTGAGTGTTTCCAGCATTTTCTGTTTTAATTTCAGTTTAAAGGGAACATTGATTGCCAGTGCTGCTGTCCTTTAGATGAGATGCTCAACCGAGGTGCTGTCTCCCTGTTCAGATGGACATGAAAGATTCTATGGGTAAAACATGAAGTGCAGCGAGTTCTCCCCGTGTCCTGGCCCACATTCATCCCTCAATGAAAGTCACACTTACTGCTCATCCATCTCACTGATGACTGTGGGACCTTGTGTATAAAATGGCTGCAGTGTTTGTCTACATAACAATGGCGACTGCTCTTCAGAGTAATGTGAAATGCTTTGGGATGTTTCTGAGGATGTGATAATGTACAGGTTAAAGATAGACCTTGCATTTATATAACACCTTTCACAACCTCAGGATGTCCCAAGGTGCTTTACAGCCAATTAAGTATTTTTGAAGTGTAGGGGGGCGATTTTGCCAGCCCTGGGGAGGCGGGTATGGAGGCGGGTCTGCCGGGAAAATGGCAGAATTTGGGGGCGGGTGCCCAACCCGCTTACAGGAGAGGAGTAGGGGTGGGGGGGGGGGGGGAAGAAAGTTGACTTGAAAGAAAAAACTAAGAAAATATTCTCTCAGCTTTAACATTGTGATTGCACGCCAATGGAGAATGGCTGTCCTTCCCCAACATGCTCAGATCCTCCATATATCTACTTTTACAAGTCTATAGTGTTAATGCTTAGTAGCTAAGATAACAGAAATAAAATGTTATGTGCGTCAAAGCACTCAAAGGAGCTTGACTGACAGTAACAATGATCCTGTTGGATCTGTTGCACTTGGTGTCCCTGACTAGGGTCTGACGCTGGGTCTGTCATTGAGTGCCTCTCACTGTGATGTGTTGAACTATATAACTATGTATGATCTTTGCATTTATCTGCAAGTATTTTGAAATGTGCATCATAGCATGTACTCTGTAAGATGCTCAACACCATCCAGGACAAAGCAGTCTGCTTGATTGACACCTCATCCACTAGCCTAAACATCCACCCCCACCACCCCCCACCATCACTGACGTACCGTGGCTGCAGTGTGTACCATCTACAAGATGCACTGCAGCAACTCGCCAAGGCTTCTTCGGCAGCACCTCCCAAACCCGCGACCTCTTCCACCTAGAAGGACAAGGGCAGCAGGTGCATGGGAACACCACCACCTGCAAGTTCCCTTCCGTCGCACACCATCCTGACTTGGACATATATCGCCGATCCTTCATCGTCGCCGGGTCAAAATCCTGGAACTGCTTACCTAACAGCACTGTGGGAGTACCTTCACCACACGGACTGCTGGGGTTCAAGAGGAAGGCCCACCACCACCTGCTCAGGGCAACTAGGGATGAGCAATCGTTGCCTTGCCAGTGACGCCCACATCCTGAAAACGAATTTAAAAAAAAGAAATCATGTCCGGAGAGCGTGTAAACCATTTGTATAAAATGAAGAATGAACCTGCAACAAGCAAAAACTATTGCTGTTTAGACATGCCTGAAATTTCTCCCTAAATAGGAACAGAAATGTTCCTCGCTACAGTTGGGAAGGAGAGAGCGACAGCTGGTCAAATTTATTACCTACCAGCGAGAATAGTTTGGTTCAAGGTATCAGGTTTGAAATTAAGCACTTTTGTCAATTAAATGATTCTATGTGAAATTCTCCTGCACAGTGCTTATGCGAGTATTCACAAATACGTTGTTGCTTTCACATCCAAAAAAAAAATGACATTTTGCGAATGTGTTCTATTACGTTTGCCAAAGAATTCATCACTTTACAGCAGTAAAGCAATAAAGCAATAATGGAACTCTGGTAGCAATATCATCAGACAGAAACATCATGTAAATATTGCCTTTGTCAAAGGTTTTGGAAATTTTTTTAGAACAATAACTAATAACCTCTCCCAAGTCGCAGGATATTGACACATTCCTGATTCATCAACAGAAAGTGTTAGTTCTTTAAGAAAAACCTTGGCAAAGATAACATTCAGAAGGTTTGTATATCATTCCATGATCAGGTATTACTTTTTATCTGAACTTTATACAGAATACTTTACCTCTTCACAATCTATTGCACTCCTACGCATAATAAAAGCTTTATAAATATTAACTGACATACACCCATGATTAAACACTGATTACATTTATCTGCGTCATTCCGACTGTAGCCCTTCCTTTCAGACCTGGCATGGTAATCATTTCCAGGGCTTTCAAGTGTTAGCAAATAATGGTGTTGCTTATTGTCAACTGTACATTGAGGTTTGAAAGTTTTGTCGTAAAAACAGCAAAATGCCTGTCTACCAATGACCTCAGGTCCTGTGTAAATTAAAAGGGTTGATTCAATTCAGATCTGTCGAGGGGAGATGGAAGCAAGGGAATAAGGCTGATTACATCAAACTAGGCTCCTATTCACAAAGCTTTTTGCAGATACACAACAATATGTTTTTTGTATAAGTCTCTGCACTACTCTAGAAGTGTTGATTAGTAGGATAATCAAGCAAGCTGTGGAAAATGTTTTTTTTTGAAGAACTGTAAAAAGTTTGTGCACAAGTGTCGACATGTTTATGCAGACAAAATCCCTAGAAGAGATGTATTTTGTGCATATAAATCATGATGTTACTACATATCAATGAGGCATGAAGGGGGTGAATGAGGCAATTAATGCTAGAACTGCGGTTATGGGGGTGATTGCGCCAGCCCTGGGGAGGCGGGTATGGAGGCGGGACTGCTGGGAAAATGGCAGAAACTGGGGGCGGGTACCCATCCCGCCCCCAACCCGCCTCCGTGCCATCTTCCCAGGAGGCGGGTACAGGTAGTTAACAGGCAGTTAAGAGGATTATCCCCATTTTTCCAACAGAAGTGCAGACTTTCCGACATCGGGAAACCTCGCCAGGATCAGCGAGGCAAGCAGTGGGTCTGCGGGGGTGAAAGGGATCGAAAAGTCCACTGTGGAGGTGAGAGATGGGTGCAAGTGTGGAGAGGTAAGTATGTGAGGTGAGTGAAAAGTGTTAGAAAAAGTTTCCTTACCTTTGTTTCTTCCTGCAGGCTTCAATCGTTGGGGATCCGGAGGCTTTGGCATCTCCACAGCAGAGATGACAGAATGGTTGCTGCATTCTCCGATGCAACAGCCATCTGCTTTCAGCTCAGGACATAGGTTTAGTGAGTCTTGAGTACAAGAACTCACCAAATAACAGAGACAGTGTTTGACAGCTTTCCCTTCATTGACCTGCTAAGCCTGCTGGGCAGGTTTAACAAGGTCAATCAAGGGAAAATAGCGTGGGTTGGCCAGATGTCGATAGAGGCAGGACTAAACCCCGACAAGCAGTAGTCCCGCCTCCATCATGTCCCCATTGAAAAAATCACCCCCTGAATCTATATTTTCTTTTACCCCATTTAGCTCCCCACTGCTCTAACCTATTTCTAGAATCCCTTAAATAAAAACAGAAAATGCTGGAGATACTCAGCAGGTCAGGCAGTGTTGGGGTGGTAGAGGGGTGGACCAGGGTGTCGCGGAGGGAGCGGTCCCTTCGGAATGCTGAAAGGGGAGGTGAGGGAAAGATGTGTTTGGTGGTGGGATCACACTGGAGGTGGCGGAAATGGCGGAGGATGATCCGTTGAATGTGGAGGCTGGTGGGGTGAAAGATGAGGACAAGGGGAATCCTATCGTGGTTCTGGGAGGGAGGGGCAGGGGCGAGGGCAGAAGTGCAGGAGATAGAACGGACACGGTCGAGGGCCGTGTCAACCACAGTAGAGGGGAATCCTCGGTTGAGGAAAAAGGAAGACATGTCGGAAGCACTGGTATGGAAGGTGGCATCGTCAGAGCAGATGCGGCGGAGACGGAGAAACATGGAGAATGGAATAGAGTCCTTACAGGAAGCGGGGTGGGAGGAAGTGTAGTCCAGGTAGCTGTGGGAGTCAGTGGGCTTGTAGTGAATGTTTGTCAATAACCTATCCCCAGAGATGGAGGCGGAGAAGTCGAGGAAGGGAAGGGAAGAGTCGGACATGGACCATGTGAAGATGGGAAGGGTGGAAATTGGAGGCAAAGTGAATCCCTTTGTCAGTTGGGCGCGTGGATCAGTCTTGGGTTGGCGCTGTGGCCTTCTCCATGGCTACATGTCAACAGTGCTCCTTGAATGCTGCTGCTGCTCATTATTCCCTTCTCAAGACTAAATATTAGACTTCTATGAATGAGACGTTGCTCAAATAGCAGCATCTCGGTGTGAGCTGTTGAATCACTTACTCATACTTTCTGTTTACCTTTTCAACTTTGCATGTGCTTAATTTGTTGCTCCTCATGAGTCCTGCCTACATAACAACAGTGAATGCACTTCAAAAAATAATTCACTGGTTATGAAGTGTTCCGAGGACATGATAACTTGACATATTATATACTATCTTTCATTCTCCTTTCTGCACCACTGCTTTTTTCAGTCCTATTACCTTAGACATATTTTTTCCCCGGTCAACCTTCCTGTACTTTTCCTGTCTATCTATGCGGCACAGAAAAGATGTATTACTCATACGGTTTCTAAGGTGATATATTATTAAATGTCAGCAACAATTATAAGAGAGTCTGCCCTCGAGGATATGCAACCATCATTTTAATGGACTCAGACAATACAAGTACAGAGAAGATAGCCTGGGGAAGGGATCTTGATCGAGTCTTATCTTTTGATGACTGAGGATTTTTTGCGGAGGCCTCACGTGCAGTTCCACCAGCAATAAATGAAAAGAAGACCAAATTAAAATGAAATCCCGCCTAGTCAGATGGGGCCCCAAAGCCTCGATGGAAGGTTAGGGAGGGTTCAATCTTTCACATTTTGTGCTGCGCCCAAAGATCCAGCAAAAAAAGTAGTTTATGGAATCCAAAATATGGCCAAGCACAAAATCGAGTCAGACGCAGCACACTGAATCATCAACCTATTCTTAGTGGTCCCTATAACCTGAATATGGCCTGGCTCCTAGGCTCCCTCCCAAATGCAGCCTGAAATCCCTCCCCAACCTTCCATCGAGGCTTTGGGGCCCCCATCTGTCTCGGCGGGATTTCATTTTCATTTGGCCTTCTTTTCATTTATTGCCGGTGGAACTGCACGTGAGGCCTCAGCAAAAGATCCACAGTCGTCAAAAGATAAGACTCGATCAAGATTCCCCCCCGCCGCCCCCTGCCATTTGATCAGTGTGAGTTGAGGTGCGATGGAAAATTATCCAGTTCCACTTGCTGAGGTTGAAACAACAGAAATTATTTGAGATCTGGTTCCCATTCTTGACCTACAATCAAAATTTGCGTAGAAGCAAAATGGACTTCAGTCTTGAAACAGAACACAAACACATTTTTGCTGTAGTACAAGCGGAATAGAATTCATCCCAATCTGAGGGGGCGATTTTGCCAGCCCTGGGGAGGCGGGTATGGAGGCGGGACTGCCGGGAAAATGGCAGAATCTGGGGGTGGGTACCCATCCTGCCCCCAACCCGCCTCCGTGCCATCTTCCCAGGAGGCGGGTACCTGACCCGTGCTGGGAGCCGCCTCCTCGAGGCGGGAAGGGGATCAGTGCCGATTAACTGCCTGTTAACAGGTAGTTAACAGGCAGTTTTTTGGATAATCCCTATTTTGCCACCTAAAGTGTGGGCTTCCCGACGGCGCCGAACCTCGCCAGGGTCAGCGAGGCGAGCCGGGGGTCGGAGGGGCCGAGATGTCCGGTGTGCAGGTGAGTGATGAGTGCAAGTGTGGAGAGGTGAGTGTGTGAGGTGAGTCTAAAATGTTTTAAAAGCTTTACTTACCTTTGCTTCTTCCTCCAGGCTTCATCCTTTCAGGTCTCGGGAGTCCCTCATCTCACCGGCAGAGAAAGCAGAATGGCCGCTGCATTCTCAAATGCATCAGCCTTCTGCTTTCTGCTCAGGACAGATCTCTAAGTAAGCCTGTGTCCCAGGTTTCAACTTAAAAGACAGATTGTCAGTGTTTGACAGCTTCACAGAGCTGTCAAACGATGACAATTCATCTGTCAAAAGCTCTTGACAGATGAAACGTCACTTGCTGACGTCACCAGTAACCGGCTTTCCCTTAATTGGCCTGCTAAGCCTGCTGGGCGGGCTTAACAAGGTCAATGAAGGGAAAATAGCGTGGGTTGGCTGGACATCGATGGAGGCGGGACTAAAACCCGACAAGCAGCAGTCCCGCCTCCATCACGTCCCCATTGATAAAATCAGCCCCTGAGTGTCCCCTGAAACAATTCTTGCTATTTAGGCTGCCTCATAAGTAGTGAGTAGCTTATGTTTCTGTTAGGAACGTAGGAACAGGAGCTATGTTCCCCTTAATTTTTTTTTTGGGTGCACGGCCCATTCACCGATTCGTGCATAGGAAAAGCCGGTCCCGGGCTGCGCGGGACTTATATAATGCTGCGCGGCTTATAGGGAACGTTGAACAGGAGTAGGCCATTCAGCCCCCTCGAGCCTGTTCTGCCATTCAATTAGAATGTTGTTTGTAAAGGGCAGTTTTCTACTCTAAGCAAACTATTCCTGAAGGCAGTGAGGACCCCGTTTTACATCATGGGCTTAAATGGGGTGGAAAAATGTACTGTGTGGGGGTAAAATTCAACAGCACATTATACACCCTGCCCAAATTTTCAGTCCATTAAATAATTTTACACAGAGTTCAGGTACTGATCAGGTACAGGAGTCAGATACGGACTGCCACTACTGACCACTTGTCTTTTAGATACATGTATTCCACCTACATTGTGTTAATAAATGTCGATGCTTGTTTTCCTGCCAAAATTTTTTTCCTGAACTTGCAGAATGTCCTGAAGAATCAATGGTTTTTTACGTCGTGGATGGGGGTGTGGATTATTTGCTAATGTTTTGACACACTGCACTTGTTTGCACAGTGTCATCACCTGCTGACCAGTGCCAAAGCTATTTTGTTCTAAAGCAATACTAAAATCATGATTCTGTTGACAAAGTTCAACACACCACACCAGTTTTATGGTAGCGTTATTTGTTGAAGAACATTGACGTACAGGCCTAGAGATTGAATAGCGTGGCAAACTTACGGATGAGGTCGTGGATAAGCCACGCCAGTTGAGAACAAATTCAACGCTGTCTGCTTGTTTCCTGGGGAGGCGGGTATGGAGGCGGGACTGCCGGGAAAATGGCAGAATCTGGGGGCGGGTGCCTAACCTGCCCCCAACCCGCCTCCATGCCACCTTGCCAGGAGGCAGGTAGCCGACCCGTGCCGGGTCCCATCTCCTTGGAGGCGGGAAGGGGATTAGTGCCACTTATCTGCCTGTTAACAGGTAGTTAACAGGCAGATAAGAGGATTATCCCCATTTTGCCCTCACAAGTGCGGGCTTCCCGAAGGCTCTGAACCCCACCAGGGTCACCGAGGCGAGTAGTGGGTCTGCGGGGGTCGGAGGGGTGCAAAAGTGCGCTGTGAAGGCAATTGATGGTTGTAAGTGTGGAGAGGTGAGTATGTGAGGTAAGTGGAAAGTGTAAGTAAAAGTTTACTTACCTTTGTTTCTTCCTGCAGGCTTCAATCGGTGGGTATGCGGAGAGTCTCGCACCTCCGCGGCAGAGATGACAGATGGCGGTTGCATTCTCCAATGCAGCAACCATCTAATTTCTGCTAAATAAAAATGTCTGATGAGTCTTGAATTCAAGAACTCATCAAACTACAGAGAATGTCAGTGTTTGACAGCTTCACAGAGCTTCAAAAATTTTTGACAGATGAAACGTCATACGTTGACGTTCTCTCTGTAACCGGCTTTCCCTTAATCGGCCTGCTAAGCCCGCTGGGTGGGCTTAACAAGGTCAATCAAGGGAAAATAGCGTAGGTTGGCCAGAAGTTGATGGAGGCAGGACTGAAACCCGACAAGTGGGAGTCCCGCCTCCAAAAGCTCCACATTGGCAAAATCCAGCCCATTGATGCTTCCCTTGGCTGGGGTGTCTAGAACCAGGGGCCACAGCCTCAGGATAAAGGGTAGGCCATTCAGGACTGAGATGAGAAGAAATTTCTTCACACGGAGGGTGGTGAATCTTTGGAATTCTCTACCCCAGAGGGCTGTGGAGGCTCAGTCATTGGGTATATTCAAAACAGAAGCCGATAGATTTCTGACTAGTAAGGGCATCAAGGGATATGGCGATAAGGCCGGTGAATGGAATTGAGGCAGAAGATCAGCCATGATCTCATTGAATGGCGGAGCAGGCTCGAAGGGCCGAATGGCCTACTCCTGCTCCTATTTCTTATGTTCTTTTGTTTAGGTCAATGACCTTTCGTGAATGAACCCACCATGATGGAGCAGTTCATGACAAATCTGACAGCTTCCATCGCAGCACAAACTACTGCCATGGAAGTTCAGATGGCTGCAATCTTGGCTCTGGGAGTCACTGTTGAAAGAGGCTTCCAGGGCATCACATCACTCCAGCTCTCTATTCTCCAGCACAGCACTGGGAGTGCTGAAGTGCCACCTCAGGAGCATGGCCTTGGCTCGATGGGAGACAGCATGCATGACCCCCTCAGGATGACAGTATGCCTGTTCCCCCACCAGCCACTCTGTCAGTGCCCTTGCTGGTGCCATTCAGCCAGCCCCAGATGGTGCAGCCTGCAGCTGGGCCCTCTAGGTCCAGAGCTGCTCAAGGCCATCTGGAGTGTCCTCAATTGAAGCTCAGCAGCCTTCCACCTCCAAAGCTGTAGGGAAACGAACACGCAAGACAGGCACTAAGGGTGAAGAGCGATTTTTTTCTGTAAATGATTTATTATTTATTTGATCAATTTATTTTTGCATTTGGATTTGGTACTTATCTTTCTAGTGAAGTGAGGGCAAGACCAAGAATTGTTGTGTGAAGGAAGGCAAACTGATGGTGGTTACAAGAGGAGAGGTAAGGATTGTGGGATTGTTCCCGTTCGCCCATCACCCCTGTGCTCGCTGGCCTACATTGGCTCCCGGTTAAGCAACGCCTCAATTTCAATATTCTCGTCCTTGTTTTCAAATCCCTCCATGGCCTCGCCCCTCCCTATCTCTGTAATCTCCTTCAGCCCCACAACCCCCCCTGAGATATCTGCGCTCTTCTAATTCTGCCCTCTTGAGCATCCCTGATTATAATCGCTCAACCATTGGTGGCCGTGCCTTCTGTTGCCTAGGCCCTAAGCTCTGGAATTCCCTGCCTAAATCTCTCCGCCTCTCTACCTCTTTTTCCTCCTTTAAGACGCTTCTTAAAACCTACCTCTTTGACCAAGCTTTTGGTCACCTGCCCTAATTTCTCCTTATGTGGCTCGGTGTCAAATTTTTTGTCTTATAATACTCCTGTGCAGCAACTTGGGATGTTTAACTACGTTAAAGGTGCTATATAAATACAAGTTGTTGTTGTTGTTATTGTTGGTGAATGGGGAATGGGAGATCTGACATAGTTGAGTCGCTCCTGGATGAGGTGGTCTCTGAGAGCTTGGGTTGAGAAAGGCTCTCTTGGTCGTTGCCTCGCTGCCTCCTCCTCATCCTCATCTCTTCCTCCTCATCTTCCTCTTCCTCCTGAACTGGTTGGTTCGCAAATCATAGTAAGGACTGGTTCCCTCATGATGGCAAAGTTGTGGAGCATGCAGCATGCAACCACAAATCTGAATACCCGCTCAGGGGCGTACTGCAAAACTCCTCCGAAACAGTCCAGGCAGCGGAAGCGTTGCGTGAGGACATCGCTTGTTCGTGCAATGATATGGCAGCACGCCTCTCATTGTAGGCCTGCTCTGCAGCTGTACGCAGTTTTCTAACTGGAATCATGAGCCATGATAACCCTTGTTACCCAATAACCGTCCTGTGACTTCACAGCCTGGTTGGAATAAAGGTGACACTGAGGATGAAAGAATCGTGACTGCTACCTGCATAGACAATATGTGGGGCAATCAACAACAGCTGTGCAAAAGCAGCAAAACCTCTTTCTGTGCCATGAAGGTGAACTTTGAAGAATGCTGGGACTAAGCAGAAAACGCCCAGAAGTCAAGCAGTAGCCAGAAATAGTAAACCAGCAACTAACCTGTAAGTACGGCATGATCCCTTTAAATAGCGCTGGCGAGGGGGCCTTCATGCTGCTTAGCGTCCCGTTGTGCTGAGTGAGGTCAGCCTGTGGTGACCAAATCGCTGTGGCTGTTGAAAATGGACTCTCCTCTGCATCATTTTTTTGCTGCTTTAAATCCTGCTGGCGTGCACTCCTGACGAGAACGTTACCTCCTCTACCACAATGGCGTTCGGTGCACTTCCTGCCCGCCATTTTGGGGCCTAAATTGGCTGCGCAGTGCCTGAAAAACAGGTGCCATATGGCTCAACTTCCAGGCCACAATACTTGGAAACTTCCTGTCAGCTATTAAAAAACGGTGTGACTTTTTGGCAACGTTTTTGAGACATGTAGAACAGGAAAGGATGGAAAATTGTGACATGCCGCTTTATTTATTTTAATGACATGTATACAGACATTTTTCCATTACAGTGTCAGCTGTGGCTCAGTGGGTAGCACTCTCGCCTCTGAGTCAGAATGTTGTGGGTTCAAGTCCCACTCCAGAGACTTGAGCACAAAAACTTAGGCTGACACTACAGGGGAGTGCTGCACTGTCGGAGGTGCTGTCTTTCAGATGAGATGTTAAACTGAGGCCCCGTCTGCTCTCTCAGGTGGACATAAAAGATCCCATGGTACTATTTTGAAGAAGAGCAGAGGAGTTATTCCCGGTGTCCTGGGCCAATATTTATCCATCAACCAACATCACTAAAAAACAGATTATCTGGTCATTATCACATTGCTGTTTGTGGGAGCTTGCTGTGCGCAAATTGGCTGTCGCGTTTCCCACATTACAACAGTGACTCCACTTCAAAAGTACTTAATTGGCTGTAAAGCGCTTTGGGACGTCCGGTGGTCGTGAAAGGCGCTATATAAAACCAAGTCTGTCTTTCTTTATGTCAAAAAGCTGATGGGACACGTGTTCAATGCAACAAAAACAAGTGAATGAAAATGAGTGGAAATTTACAGCAGCCTGACTTCCTGCTGTGGTTTTGGGTGTGTCAGATCAAGGCAAGCATAGTGGAATTATGAGATGATATCAACAGCATGCGTTATTGCAAGATAGTCAGATATTGCCGGTGCTCTGTCAGGACAAGCATATTACAATGCCAGCATTGACACCTGTCATGTCAAATAAAATTGCTAAACTTTGGCAGCGAACAGAATTTTAGTTAAAACAGTTTGTCTAAACGGAGCTTTAGTCAGAATACTTTGCCAGTTCACCCTTTGGGTAATAGAGCATTCTGCCTGAGTGAATGATAATTATGTGAGATAATGGATCAGAATGGTAGCAAGAAAGAAAGAACTGGCCTTATATGGCACCTTCGCACTTCCTGACGATGTCCCAGAGTGCTTTACTTTTACTTTGAAGTGCAGTCACTTTCAAAATAATCCAATTGTTGCTAAGCACTTTGTATAGACAAATACGGCAGCAAATTTTGTGCACAGCAAGGTCCCAGGAACGGCAAATGAATGAATGAGCAAATACAAGAATAACAACAACTTGCATTTATATAGTGCCTTTAATGTAAAAAGAAATGTCCCAAGGTGCTTCACAGTGGTGTAAGATTCTATCATTGAGCCTGAGCCTGAGCCATACCATCACGGTGCAACTTAACACCGTAACCCCCATCGACCCCATCGACCAGCAGCCACCTAACCTCCTGGGATAGGCAAAAAACAGAGAAAAAACTGTCAGCCGATTCAGGAAATAAAAATATGGGAGAATTCCTCACTGACCCTCAAATTCCTTGAGGCCACAGTGCCGGGAGACAACACCCCCATACCTCACCTACTTTTGTATGTTGTCATGTCAACCACTTGTCCATCTCCCTTTTGAATGCTTGCGGCGAATCTGCACTCATTGCACGAGCTGGCAACTTGTCCGAAAGATCGAAGACCCTCTGTGAAATAAAAAAAACCTGCTGATATCTCACCTAGCTCTATGGTTATGTTACTTATATGCATGTCCCCTGTCCTTCCTATCCTGTCTAGCTCAAAGAGCCTATCCACATGGACCGAATCGAATTCTTTCATTATTTTAAAGACCTCAATCAAATCTCCTTGAAGTCTGTGCTGTTCTAGAGGAGAAAGATCCAAATTCTCTAAGCTTATTGTTGTAACTCAGGGCCTTTAAACTAGGTAGCAATCTGGTGGCTTTCCTCTAAACCTTTTCCATGGCCTCCATATCACCCACCATAAGAGGAGAACAAAATTGGGCACAGTATTCTAGATGAGGCCGAACTACGGTCTTACACGGGATAATCTGGTTTTGTTTAAGGGAGGAATGTTGTCTGGAACGCCAGGCAAAATCGTTCTTCTCTTCAAATAGCACCAGAGGATTTTTTTTAATCCTACCTGAGCAAGCAGATCGGTCCTCAGTCTAATGTCTCATCTGAAAGACAGCACAACTGACAATGCAAAACTCCTCGCACTCAACATTGATTATGTGTCTAAGTCTAGTGGGACTTTAAGACCACAACCTTCTGGCTCGGGGGTGACACTTATTGTGAAATGGTGGAGTTATATCATCGTGAAATGGATAGGAAATATCTGACAGAACTATATTTTTCTACGGATGTATATTGTATCTTAAAATAATTGACAGTTGGCTATTCTTGTATATTTCTACAATGTGAAATGTGTCAGTACACTATTTGCAGTCCTGTTTTTCTGTGTTCGTACTCTTGTTTTAATGTTACAATGCACCTTCGGGAACCATACAGAAGTGTTAATTACAAGGGGGGGGGGTGTTATAGAGAGGATCTTTAATATGATGTAAGATCATAAATACAAGTCAGAGATCTTGCAGCATAACTGCCTTACCTTTGCTTCCTGCCTCTGTGCGCAAGCATCCAAATGACCTAATTAGTAGACAAAATAGTGGTGCTGGAAGACATGAACAGTAATAAACTCAGATAGCAACCCAAAAGATTCTGGGGCTGATTTTCCTGCTCTCCCTTGCCAGGTGTTGGACAGGCAGAGTGTGATCCGCATGCCCAGGCCTCAGAGCATCTGTGTTTCGTGGGCTGGGTTATTAACATGGTGCAGTCTCACCCCAGGTGCCGACCCCACCCCCTGGCAGGGCCTTGCACCAGGAAGCAGGGGTGGAAGCGAGGAGGACCGGGTGCCAGCCTCAGGTTCGTCTGATTGCTGTTCTCCAACAGCAGCCAGAAGGCCGCCAGGCTCGAAGAATTGCTAGAAGGCTGCAAGGAAAAGGGGACACATTCTATTGCGAACTTTCTTGCTTTGATGTTTGGCCCCTTCTCAGAAACTCCGATCTAAGCGTGTTCCAGGTGCAAGGCTGACTGCCAGCTCCTTCAGGCGCACTTGCCGCTGGGCGCTCTTCCAGGGCAATAGAAAGTGGGATGGATGGTATAATGGTAGCTCTCATGATATATGAAATGAAAATAGATTACATTTCTAAGCTCAATTTAATGACTGTTTCACATTTAAAGAAGCATTTTATTAGATTTTTTTATTTTAAGGCTGGTGATTGAATTCTTCTTCAGTCCTTTATTCTGATGAATAAAGTTAGATATATTTCTTAAGGCTAAAGGGATCAAGGGATATGGGGAGAAAGCAGAGACAGGGTACTGAATTTGGATGATCAGCCATGATCTCATTAAATGGCGGAGCAGGCTCGAGGGGCCGAATGGCCTACTCCTGCTCCTATCTTCTATGTTTCTATGAATAAATTGACATAACACATAAGGGGAAATGGCAAATGCCTAGTTAGTTTAATTTAAACTTTTCTTTTCTTTATTTCAATAGTGATTCAAGAGGGAACAGGTACACTCTCTAAAGAGAATTCCCCTCCAGGTCTTAACAACAGTGGTGAAGAGATGGCAAAACATCTATCTATGTTAATTTTATTTATTTATGAATGACAGAAAATCTTACGGGCTACAAATAGGGCCCACTGACCTTTGCACCTGAATTCCTGATGTGCGCTCCCATTGTACAAATTGTAACATTTGCCTCATTCTGCAAAGTCAGGTGCCCATATTAAACACCAGTTAGTTTTACACTTTGCGCACTGAAAGACGGCAATAGTCATTAGCTCCACCTATCACAGAAGTAGCCATGGGTCCTGGCAATCCTCCAAAACTCTATATAGACATAAAATTACATACATAGAATCTACTGCACAGAAACAGGCCATTCAGCCTAACTGAGTTATGCCAGTGTTTATACTCCACACAAGCCTCCTCCCACTCCAATGAACTCTTCCCACCCTGCCCCAATATCCCTCTATTTCCTTCTCCTCATGCATGTAGCAAGCCGCCCCTTAAATCCATCAATACTGTCTGCTTCAAATGTGTGGCAGCAAGTTCCACATTCTCACCACTCTGAAAAGAAATTCCCCTGCATTCTTTATTTTGTCTGTTAGTAGCTATCTTATATTTATGCCCCCTGTTCTGTACGCACCAAGTGGAAACATCCACCCTATCAAACCCCTTCATAATTTTAAAGATCCCTATCAGGTTTCTGCTTAGTCTTCTCTATTCCAGAGAAAAGAGCCATAACCTGCTTAATCTTTCCTGATAGTTGCTACCTCTCAGTTCGGGAACATCCTTGTAAATCTTTTCTGCACTTTCTCCAGTACTTCAATATCCTTTTTGTAGCATGTTTTGGTTCTCCAGATTCTCTGACCAAGGCCTGGTACAACAACAAAAAAACACTCAAAGCAGCTCCCATTTCACAGTGGCATTGACACAGGTAGATATGTTTCAGGTACATAGTTCATGTACCAGTCATTCCATAGTTTAGCTATTTTTCTGAGGAGACCATTTCAAACCATAGGGGAGGCTAAGATGGCTTACTTCCCAACAACAGTCCCTGAAGCTCTCCCACTGTAAGCAGCAGTGAGTATTGTACGTTAGAAAGACCAGAAGTCACACTGAATAGGAAAGGGGACTCAGAGTGCAGAGCAGAGAGGAACATAGGAAGATTAGGAATAGGAGTAGGCCATTCAGCTCCTCGAGCCTGCTCCGCCATTCAATTAAATCATGGCTGATCTGCAGCTCAAGTTCATTTTCCTGTATTTGCTCCATATCCCTTGATACCCTTGCCTAACAAAAATCTATCTATGTCAGTCTTGAAAGCTACAGAAATGTTCTAATTTAAAGGTGAGGGCATCATGATGCTTCAAAAGATGCGAATGTCATGCTGTTTTTCTGTGTAATTGAAAGGAGAAAATAACTGAAAAGTAGCTTCCACGTGAAGTGTTTATTCCCTTATTTATGCTATATTTTTATTTTTAAATAATCAGTGCAGGAGGAGATAGGTATGGATACGCACTAAAAGTAGAAGTAAAACAGACATGTTCTGCTGATGTCTTGGAGTATGTATGCTTGTCATTGTTTATTAAAGCAATAGTTGATTTGTTTATGGACCAGCTGAGAACCATCTATTACTTTCTTAGTACAGTTCCTGTTGTGCTTGCTGCAGAAGTCAGTGGGGACTCTATTCAAAAGGAAAAGATGGTTCCCAACTGGTCTGCAAATAGATAAATTATGCACAATGACTGGCAGCTAGGAGACCCGTTGTGCGACAGCCCTCTTCCCTGATGTGAGTGCAGTGTGTTTGCTTCAACTCCTGCTTTGAGGAACTGTCTGTTTCCAGGGTTTGACAGAGATTCACTTCAACCACTGAAAATTGGAAAAAAAAAGTTATCAATTTCACTGCTGTTGCAATTGTAACGATTGGAGTGTTTAGCACTAAAATCTAGGCTGACACTTCAATACAGTACTGAGGGAGTGCTGCATTATCAGAGGTGCTGCCTTTCAGATGAGATGTTAAAACTAGGCCCTTATTTGAAGAACAGGAGGGAGTTCTCCTGGTGTCCTGGCTGGCATTTATCCTTCAATTACCTACATTGCAACAGTGACTACACTTCAAAAAGTACTTCATTGGTTGTAAAGCGCTTTTGGACGTCAGGTGGTTGTGAAAGGCGCTGTATAAAGGCAAGTCTTTCTTTCTTTCTCAACAGCACCAGAACAGATTAAGTGGTCATTCATCTCATTTGTTGTTTATGAGCAAATTAGCTGCCACACTTGCCCACATACCAACAATGACTATACTTCAAAGATGACTAATTGCCTGTGAAGTGTTTTGGGAAATCATAAGGATATGAAAATCACTATATAAATGCTAGTGCTGAATAATAGTCAAGGAGAATGGAGAGAAAATCACTGTAAATAGGGTACTAGTCATCACAGAGGAAGGAACTGGGTGAGAGAGAAGGAAGTGAAACCTAAATATCATTTAGTAGACAGTGAGTTCCCAAAATCCATGGTACTTTAGGAGACAGAGCATTGATTAAAGTGGATCAAAGGCAACTTGGGCTCCAAACACACTGGCTGCATCTCTGCTCTTTAATATTACAAAGGGACAAAGGCTTAAGAAAATGTTAATCTGATATATTTGTGGAACGCAAAATGCATATTAAGTAGCAGTAGTATATTACATCTGACTGCTGTTCTTGTTTCAAATTTCCAGTATCTGCCGTATTTTGCTTGTTAATGACATTACCAGAACTGCGAGGGTATACCTATCAGGAAAGGATGGACAGGCTGGGTCTCTTTTCTCTTGAAAAGAGAAGGCTGAGGGGTGACCTAAAAGAGGTCTTTAAAATTATGAAAGGTTTTGATAGAGTAGATACAGAGAGAATGTTTCCACTTGTGGGGAAGAGCAAAACTAGAGGCCATCAATATAAGATAGTCACCAAGAAATCCAATAGAGAATTCAGAAGAAATTTCTTCACCCAGAGAGTTGTGAGAATGTGGAACTCGCTACCACAGGGAGTGGTTGAGGTGAATAGTATAGATGCATTTAAGGGGAGGCTGGACAAGCCTATGAGGGAGAAGGGAATAGCGGGTTATGCTGATAGAGTTAGATGAGGAAGGATGGGAGGAGGCTCGAGTGGAGCATAAACGCCGGCATGGACTGATTGGGCCAAATGACCTGTTTCTGTGCTGTATATTCCACATAATTCTATATAATTCTAGTTACCTCTGGTTACTGTACCTGATTTGGGAATGGAAGAAAAATGGAAAAGTATTCCATCCAACAACAGTGACATCCCTCACTTTGAAACGTACAAAAGTCACCATAAAACAAGTTAGAAAAATCTTAATTTGAACTACATTAGAAATAAGGCAGAATTTTCAAAGCCAAAATTTTCACTACTTACAATGAAATATTTTTTTAAGATGATTCTTCACACATAAAGGGGAAATTTTCGTGGGGTCAGGGGGCACGTTTGGTGGCGGGTCAGCTGGGAATTTTTTTTTTTGGCAGCGGGTAGGGAACCTGCTGTCAACCCTGACAAGCACAGCACAGAGGTGCACGGCTGCACCCACGCTAGTCTTCCGGATGTCGGGTCCGTCATCATGAAATAGACCCGACACCAAGCGGCGGGGGAGGCAATTTACATCATTAGAGAGATTGTTAAGAGGCAATTAAATAGTATTTTAAGCTCACCTTTAGATTTTTAGAGTTTGCCAATGGCTTCCCCGCTGCTCGGGGATCACGTCAGGTAAGGAGGTCGGGTGTTGTGTCAGCATGTGATGATCTCTAAACTTGACAGCTGCAAATATAAAAGCTTCCATTTCATAGGTCTTCACTTTCCAAGGTTAGAAGCAGTTGCTTACTGCATTTGGAAGACAGATTGAGCTTTAAGCAGCTTGCAAGTGTTTGGAGCAAACTCACTATCCAGTGTCACCTCATTGGAACAACCTCTCTCACCACTGACAGATCGCTTCTGTCATCTCAACCTCACCTGCCATCTATTCCATCAGCACGGTGCCCTTGAAAAAGTCTCATCTTGGTCTTCGGAATCCCATCACGCTCAGCCCCAACACCAGGCACACCAGCAGCACCAACAACACCACCAACAACAACAACACCACCAACCTTCTCTGCAATCACCTGATGCTGCACAGGACACAGGGCATCAGCACCCGACCACTGCTTGGGATGCCAGGGATGGTCTCACCATGGCCAGATTTACTTCACTTGACGCTGTACACCCTGGCTGCCACATGATGCGACAGGTTGGCACCACCCCACATCAACACCATAAAGCATCCCTACAATGCCCAAGCCATTCCTCTCACACTCATCACCATTGCGGGGAGTACCGTTATGTCTCACCATTCACTGCAACTCACTAAGCCACTTCCAAAGGTGCACACAGATCTGTCCAAGAATGCAAAGTGTTGAAAATAAAGATTACAATGTTTGACACCACATTAACAGAAACTTCACATGAACATTGCTTAAAACACACAAGTGCCTACCCTTGTGTGTTGTTAGTTGGTATGATTGCACTAGGATGAGGGTGAGTGTGATGGGTGGCTACTGAGATGGGGATGTGATAATGTAGATAGAGAGGGATGGGTGGAGGTGCAAGGTAAGTTGGTGTGAGTAAGGATGTGCAGGAGTAGGGTAGGGAAGGCAGAGTGATGGGGATGTGATGTGTGGCTTTGTACTAACATTTCCTGATATACTGAGATCATTGAAATGTTTGTGCCACTGCAGCCTGGTCTTCCTGACAACATCCCTGCTTGTGCTCTCCTGTGCAATGTGCAACCAGTCTGCGTTGATCTCCTGGGGAGGTCTCTTCTGCCCATGGGAAGGAAAGAGGACCTCCCTGTGTGTTGTGACTCCTTCCATAAGCATATGGAGGGAGTCATGGGAGAGCCTGGGTACAGCCGTGCACCTCTTTGCTGTGCTTGTCAGTGTTTGCAGCACCTCAATGCTGTACCTGCTCAGTAATTTGTTTTTTATTCATTCATGGGATGTGGGCGTTGCTGGCAAGGCCAGCATTTATTGCCCATCCCTAATTGCCCTTGAGAAGGTGGTGGTGGTGGACTGCCTTCTTGAACTGCTGCAGTCCGTGTGGTGAAGGTACTCCCACAGTGCTGTTAGGGAGGGAGTTCCAGGATTTTGACCCAGTGACGATGGACGATCGGCGATCTATTTCTAAGTCAGGATGGTGTGTGACTTGGAGGTGAACTTGGAGGTGGTGGTGTTCCCATGCGCCTGCTGCCCTTGTCCTTCTAGATGGTAGAGCTCGCGGGTTTGGGAGGTGCTGCCGAAGAAGCCTTGGCGAGTTGCTGCAGTGCATCTTGTAGATGGTACACACTGCAGTCACGGAGGGAGTGAATGTTTAAGGTGGTGGATGGGGTGCCAATCAAGTGGGCTGCTTTGTCCTGGATGGTGTCAAGCTTCTTGAGTGTTGTTGGAGCTGCACCCATCCAGGCAAGTGGAGTGTATTCCATCCAATCTTGGGTGGTATAGACCACAGGCCAGTTCCAATGCTATTTAAAGGGACACTCACCTGCAAGTATATTGGAAGTTATTGGGAGAGACCTTGCTTGACTTACACAGATATTTTGGCTTGGAAATTGCTGCATTTTTGCTTGAATTTGATTCAAAACCTTCAGGGAACTAAGGGAATGGCTGGCTACAGCAGAAGATGGGAGCCATCTTGACTGCTCCATTCTGGCTGGAGGAAAATGAGCAGCAGGAACAGGTGGGAGAACCTCATGGTTGAATCCCCAATCTCTGCAATCTCCCAGCCTTTCCAATGTGGAGCCCAGAGCCTGCATGACACCAGTATTAGAGATGCTACTACTAGTGCCAAAGACTCGTGGAAAGTCGGGCCCAGTTGCATTGTCCAGAGAGATGACCACACGCTCCATAGTAGACTGCAGTGTGTTGATGCTTCGTGCAACAACCCCACACAAGTTGGAAATGTATCCCTCCAAAGTCCGACATGGTGTGGAAGCTCCCTGGCTGGCAGTCCAACGCATTCATCAATTGCTGGTGCACAGAAAACTTCCTTCTTTTAATGACTGGGCCCATAAAGACGACATCTGTGCGCTCTTAGCAGAGGTAGGTGAGCTGTTCCTGGGCTGTCCTTTCCACCTGCACGCGCTCCTGCTCACTTGTGCTTGGTGAATCACAGATGCCTCTGACTCACTATCCGACCACACTTCAAAAAAGTACTTAATTGGCTGTAAAGCGATTTGGGACACCCTGATGTTGTGAAAGGCGCCTATAAATGCAAGTCTTTCTTTCATTGGCTCTTTCTTATTTATACCATGTGGGGTGTCGATTTCTGTGCTGGTGTTTGGAAAGGTAAGTGTGAGTGATGGGGCATCTTCGCGGGGGTGGTCCCCCTCTATCTGTGTAGCTGAAGGGCCCAAGTCATCAGATGCACCTAGAAAAAGGAGAGGGGGACAAGGGTCAGTACATAATGGGAAGGCAATTTGGTATCAGAGGAATGGCAGTGCACCGCAGCACCAACTTACCACATTGTCTGTATGCGTGACTGTTTGAGGAAACAGAAAACGTAAGGGAATTAATCAAACACCCTGGTGGACGTGGCATCCAGCCTCAGCCTCTCCAATGCTGTGTATCCTTCCTCTGCCTATCACGTCCATGTGAGAAGTCGCACAACACCAGGTTATAGTCCAACAGCTTTATTTGAAATCACAAGCTTTCGGAGCGCTGCTCCTTCGTCAGGTGAAGTGAAGAAATGCATATATATGCATTTCTTCACTTCACCTGACGAAGGAGCAGCCGCTCCGAAAGCTTGTGATTTCAAATAAAGCTGTTGGACTATAACCTGGTGTTGTGCGACTTCTCACATTTGTCCACCCCAGTCCAACACCGGCATCTCCACATCATATCACGTCCATGGCAGCTTCCTCCATTGGAATGAGGCCTTGTATGCTGGCTGGATTCCTCCCGGTTCTGCTCCTCTCCGCACTGTTGCTCAGCAGCTTGTCTTGCAAGAAGAGTGAATTAGCGTGTGGTTCTTCACAAGGGTTGTGCAGATGTGTGAGACGGCTTCATTATAGAGTACATGCTGAGGTAGAAATGCAACAGGCTGTGAGCAAGAAGGGGAAGTGGTTGAGTGCAAGAAAGTGCCTCCAACGCGAAGTCTGAAGGCAGTTAGCAGAGCAGTGAAATGTATTCCGGTTGTCACCAGGTAAAAGCAGAATGCTGTTTGTGCAAGTTCTGAGGGCAGTAGCAGGTCGTGACTGTGCGACTATTAGCAGACGGAGGGGTGGTGCAGTGTTTTGATTGGAGGAAAAGTATGTGCAGCAAGGGAGGCAAAGGTTTGGAGTGCTGGGCTGGTGGGATGGGCAGTCTGTAGCTGCAAGGCATCGATCTGAGAAAAAAGACAGATAAAGAAATCATTTACACTTTTGTTGATCAGGCAAGGTCGTTGAACTTTTTTTCTGCACTCCAGCCAGGTCCTCCAAATTATGCAGCAGGGATTGACATTCTCTGGCACCTCTTTGCAAGCCTCCTAATCTGAAGGATAGAGAAGCTCATCCCAGGCCCTCACCTGCTCCACTAAGACCTCCGCAGATGCATCCAGAAACAGGGTGCCTTAGCAGCGGGCATTGACATTCAAAAATTGCGCTTGCTAAACTGCGGCAATATAAAGACCCTCAGCTTTAAGAGGTGCAAGCTCGCTTTAAATATACGTTGGGGCCGTCGAATATCCCAGCCTCCCAAAAGACGAGCCGTCCTTCAGTGCTGGGAACGCACGGGCAGCTCACCTGCCAAATTTAAATCAGGCCCGGCCATCAAAATAGTTCGGGTCTCTCCTTGGTGACATCGGACGGGCATCCTGATTGATCTGCTCACTGTCTGCCCAATGTATGCTACATATCAGTGTAGCACACAGATAAGGAAATCTTGGTTGGGAGTCGTTTTCGGCTCTGTTTAAAAAGCTACAGACTAGAATGATGGGACAAGAATAACGGCTAGATTGCTGATGGGTCCCACATAACTAACTGTCACTGTTTTATCTTCTTTGTAATATGCTAACTATGCAAAACATTTAAAGCTTCTCTACAGATGCAGTATTCCTCCCCTGTGAGGCATAGACAAAGCATGTGGCACATGCCTCTTCTTGCTGTTAACAGTCGAAAACCCTACAGCAATAACTGCAGAACAGGCAATATCCCATCCCCTGGATTAGCACCTGATGGACTTCAGATGAGCTTCTGTGCCTTTGCAAGTTCAAGCTCATAGTGGTAAATTGCAATTTAAAATGTCCTGCCAGTTTCTTAGAAGAGTATGAGAAAATATTTACTCACTGTTTAATTATTATTATTAACTTTTCAACATGGAGATAAAAAGCGGAATGCAAGGATAAATATACTTGACACAAGGCACAATTATTAATGAGGCACCACAGACAATTAAGTTTGATTGTCCAGAATTTTAGCCATGCACGTTATTTTTTAATCGTCTGCTACCTTTGTACCTGTGAAAATGCAAATGCATGTGGTCCACCCTCCAGTAAAGCATCTATGAAATGAGACGTCTGACGTGCCATATTACATTCGGAATAGATATCAAACTGTTCAAATTTGATTTGAGCAATTTAAATTTGCTTATCTGTATTCGCCTCCAGAGGTTATTTAGAGTTGAAAGCTGTTGCATACAAAATGAAGAGCTCGACTGTTAAACAAAAAAAATGTAACACAGACAAAGAGGTTTGGGAATTTGCAGCAGAAAATAATGGCCCCTCTTTTAGGTTTTGTTATCCCAATTTCAAACATTCACTTCCTCCACCACCGGCGTACCGTGACTGCAGTCTGTACCGTCTACAAGATGCCTCTTCAGCAGCACCTCCCAAACCCGCGACCTCTTCCACCTAGAAGGACAAGGGCAGCAGACGCATGGGAACACCACCACCTCCAAGTTCCCCTCCAAGTCACACACCATCCTTCATCGTCGCTGGGTCAAAATCCTGGAACTCCCTACTTAACAGCACTGTGGGAGTAACATCACCACACGGACTGCAGCAATTCAAGAAGGCGGCTCACCACCACCTTCTCGAGGGCAATTAGGGATGGGCAATAAATGCTGGCTTTGCCAGCGACGCCCACATCCCATAAACGAATTAAAAAAAACAAGGAGCACTTATGGGGGCCAATCCGTTGTTCAAAAATCGGTGGAAAGCATCTTCTTTGACCAGTTTGACCCGTTTAATGAATTGCCAAAGAAATCTAAAGAGCTTGCGGCAGTTCCAACAGTGAGGGCTGATTTTCCTTCCTCTCCCGTTGCTAGCATTAGACAGGTGCCGTGTACCCGACGGTATTAACTTACGTTCAGCTCAAACAAAATTACAAAGGTTCTGTATTCTGTATTCACAAATGAACAAAATGGGGGAACAAAATTGTGCTGTGTATTTGTTTGTGTTCTCTCCTTATTTTGGGAAGAGGGGGCATGAGCTTGGCAAATTTCTGCTTTCAGCGTCTGCAAATTCTCACCGGCTATTTCTCTCGGGTTTTTAAATCCACATTTTAAGATGTTCACCTGACGGTTTGCATCAGGAACCATTCATTTCGAAGACTTAAATAGTGAGAAGAGCTACAATTCATTGAAAGGCTGCACAGAGCAAACTAGCCAATACTGTGTTTACAAAGAAACTGGCTCGAAAACTCGAAGGGACAGATGTGATGGTCTATGCTTTGCATCCTGGTGTGGTCCAGACTGAATTATCCAGGCACTTGAATGCTGCAGCCCGGTTTTTAAAAGATATTGGCCCAGAAATTGATCTCGCTCTGTTCCCGCGGGGGTAAGCCTTCCCCGCGATGTCTCACCTCGCTTATGCTTTTTCTGATCCAGCTCGCACGAACTTGATGTTCCAGACATCAGCTGTGCTGGGCTTGCGTATCCCAGCGGCGTAGTGAATTCGTGCGAGCTGTGGGATCACGTGACTCAGTTAGAGCCAATGGCAGCACACCATCTTCCATTCATAAGTCTCACAGCATAGCTGTGAGACTTATGAATCTTACACCCCCCCAAAATAACAGCTAAACCTCAATTAAATTTAAAAAAAACCCATCACATTAATAAAATAAGTATAGCTAATTAAATTAACCATTTTAAATAAAAAATTAAATTTTTGAAAAAATTTAAAATCTTTTAAAAAGTTATAAAAATAAACTTACCTGTCTTTAAAGTCTATAAAAAAGATATACCTGTAAAAAAAAATTCAAAAAAATACTTAATTCACTACTTACCTTCTTAAAAGCGGGTCTTACTCCTTTTTACATTTCCAAAATCTTCCCTACTTACCTGCGCGTCCAAAGCATGAAGTGCACAGCGTACGCGCAGCCTGTAGCGCGCACGCGATGCACCCAGGCCCCGCCCCCTTTTCAGAAGAGCAATTGCCGGTTTTCAGCGCATGCGCAGGGCATGCAGAAAACCGGCAATTGGAGTGGGAATACGCGAGAGTATGCAGTGCGTACTCTCGCGTCCCGGGATCAATTTTCGGCCCATTGGCTCAGGAGGACAGCATTAATGCACTCATTGTGCCATGGACTGATGGGACACTAGTTTGCACCTGTAGATCCCCTTCATGGCACCGTCATAATTTAAAATTTACCTCCAACCTACAAATAAAATAAGCCACCAGACTATACATTAGCACTGTTCCAATGAAGCTCAACGTAAGCTCAAGGAACAGCTCCTCATCTTTCGATTAGACACTTTACAGCCTTCTGGACTCAACATCGAGTTCAACAATTTCAGACCATAACCTCTGCCCCTATCTTTTTTTTCCATTATTTTTTTTTCTCTGTCTCACATGGCAGCTGTCGATCATTCAGCCATTACACTTGCTTAAAAACCTGTTCCATCTCCAGCCTTTTCCACTTCTGACGAAGGGTCATCGACCGGAAACGTTAGCTCTGTTTCTCTCTCCACAGATGCTGCCTGACCTGCTGAGTATTTCCAGCATTTTCTGTTTTTATTATACATTAGCATGGCCTGGGGCACACCCTTAGCAGGGAGCCAGAATACAAGAGTCCCTAAGAGTCCTTCGACTGTGGTCCTGGTCACTGGCCTCCAAGCCTTCTAGCTGTTGACCAAGAATCCAGCTGGAGAAGGTCATAAATTTACTTATCACTTGTGTTGCTCCATTTTAGCTTGCTCCTGGGTAAGATCTCCTATCTGAGGACAGCTTCAGTGCAAACCCCACTGTCAGCTTTTTGAAGTGTCCCGTTGACGTACATGGAGGAAATTGAGGTGGAAGGGACAGGAATGCCCCCTCCTGCCTATGTCTGCTCACTAAGAAAAGCCCTGGAAATCTTGGGCAGCATTGGGGGGAAGGGCACAAACCTGTCGTAACGGGATTTTTGCCCCTTTATTCCTTCTCCAGCGACTGAGAACTGAACGTTCCCCAGGTGCTGCAAAGAGGAAAATTGTCCCTGTGATTTTATTAGCAGCAATGGAAAAGTATTAGTTAATCACGATGCATCTACAATAATGATCTTTTCACACTTCTGAAGCAGCTAACGAGCCACTTGACCACTATAAAAGTGGCAGAATATGCCAAATAAAAATGCAGAAACAGAGAAGGACTTGGAAATGTTGGCAGAGGAGGCGATGGCTAGAAGGTCATCAATATTTGGCACCAAGAAAGATCCATCTTAACACAGTTGGAAAGGAGGTAGAGGAAGCAACCGTTAAATGCTACATCCGCCACAGAAAAACATGCTGGTAGGTTAGCCAATCATGTCTTAATGACATCAGAAGGGTAAGAAGTGAAATAAAAAGCTTTCAACAAGCAAATTCAAGGTAGAAATGGTGGAGGACCACAGATTAGAAAAGTATTACCAATGAAAAATGGATGTCCTCTAATCTTTCCCATTGACTCTGTATGGTATGGGGTTACTAAGCAAGCAAGCAAGCAATTATGCTTAGACATCAGAGGTCCGTAGTGTCGACCGTCCATGACCACGCTGTATTCCAAGCGTCAGAGAGTTCCACTGGCTCATTATGGCCAGATTAACCAAGGATCTCTCTTCCACAAATGGCAATTGATGCTAGATCAATTGTTAATTTTAAATCAGAGATTGATAGCTTTCTGTTAGCCAAAGGAATTAAAGGATATGGGCCAAAGGCGGGTATATGGAGTTAGGTCGCAGATCAGCCATGATCTCATTGAATGGCGGAGCAGGCTCGAGGGGCTAGATGGCTTAGTCCTGTTTCTATGTTCCTATGGATCACTCCGAAGCTACCTCCAATCCGGTCCGTTCATGACCTCGATTCCGATCTTCAATGCCCTATGTACGTGACCAAAGAGTGGTCACGATCAATGATGATGTCAATCTTCTCAAGTCCACTTCTCATTGTTACATCTGTGTAGTGGATGAAGTCGAAGCATCTAATTCCCAATAACATAAGAACATAAGAAATAGGAGCAGGAGTAGGCCATTCGACCACTCAAGCCTGCTCTGCCATTCAGTAAGATCATGGCTGATCTGATCTTGGCCTCAACTTCACTTTTCTGCCTGTTCCTAATAACCCTTGACTCCCCTGTAGTTCAAAAATCTATCTCAGCCTTGCATATATTCAATGACTCAGCCTCCACAGCTCTCTGGGGTAGAGAATTCCAAAGATTCACGACCCTCTGAGAGAAGAAATTCCTCCTCATCTCCGTCTTAAATGGGCGACCCCTTATTCTGAAACTATGCCCCCTAGTTCTAGATACCCCCACGAGGGGAAACATCCTCTCAGCATCTACCCTGTCAAGCCCCTTCAGAATCTTATATGTTTCAATAAGATCACCTCTCATTCTTATAAACTCCAATGAGTATAGGCCCAACCTGCTCAACCTTTCCTCATAAGACAACCCCTTCATCCCAGGAATCAACCTAGTG
This sequence comes from Squalus acanthias, assembly GCA_030390025.1. Lineage (NCBI taxonomy): Eukaryota > Metazoa > Chordata > Chondrichthyes > Squaliformes > Squalidae > Squalus > Squalus acanthias. The sequence continues at coordinate 108,153,248 of CM059435.1, forward strand.
AACCTTCTCTGAACTGCCTCCAATACAAGTATATCCCTCCTTAAATAAGGAGACCAAAACTGTATGCAGTACTCTAGGTGTGGTCTCACCAATGCCCTGTACAGTTGTAGCAAGACTTCCCTACTTTTATACTCCATCCCCCTTGCAATAAAGGCCAACATTCCATTTGCCTTCCTAATTACTTGCTGTACCTGCATGCTAACTTTTTGGGCTGGCTTTTCCAAGCCCCGAGGAGGCGGGCATGGAGGCGGGACAGCCGGTAAATTAGGAGAAAGTGGGGGCGGATGGCAAACCCGCCCCCATCCCGCCTCCGTGCCCTTTTGCCAGGAGGCGGGAAGATGTGCTGCTTCAGGTACTGTCTCCTGGAGGTAGTTAACAGGCAGAAAAAAGGATTAGTGCCATTTTACCTTCACAGGTGAAGGCTTCCCGACCTCGGAGAACCCCGACGGGTTGGAGGAGACGTGAAGGAGGTCTGCGGCAGTCGGAGGCACCTGGAAGTAAGATGTAGAGGTGAGTGAGCCCATAGAGTCTGCAAAGGGATATATATAGGTTAAGTGAGTGGGCAAAAATTTGGCAGATGGAATATAAAGTGGGAAAATGTGAGGTTATCCACTTCGGTAGGAAGAATAGAAAAGCAAAATATTATTTAAATGGAGAAAGACTACAGAATGCTGCGGTACAGAGGGATCTGGGTGTCCTCGTACATGAGACACAAAGGGCTGGATTTTGTGAATGGAGACGAGTTGGCGGCGGGACTGCTGCTTGTCGTGTCAATGTCCCGCCTCCATCCTCGCCTGACCAACCAGAGGGATTTTCCCCTGATTGAGCTTGTTAAGCCCGCTCAACAGGCCAATTAGGGAAGAAATCACTGACAGAGCACGTCAACGTCAGACATGCTATCTGTCAAGACTTCTTGAAAGAAGAAATGTCAGCGTTTGACAGCTCTGTGAAGCTGTCAAACACTGACATTCTCTGTAGTTTGATGAGTTCTTGTGTTCAGGACTCATCAAACCTTTCAACTTTGTTGATTTCACATGACTGTTGGATCGGAGGATCCAACAGCCAGTCTGTGAAATCGACAAGGAGGATGTCGGCTCTCCCAATCCAGTGCGGCTGAAGGCTGTAGGAAGAAAACAAGGTAGGTGAGCATTTTTTAAAACTTATCACTCACCTTACATACTTACCACTCCACACTTGCACCCATCACTCACCTCTACATCTTACTTCCAGGTGCCTCCGACCACCGCAGACCTCCTCCACATCTCCTCCAACCCGGCGGGGTTCTCCAAAGTTGGGAAGCCTTCACCTGTGAAGGTAAAATGGCACTAATCCTTTTTTCTGCCTGTTAACTACCTGTACATAGTCTCTGTTTGAAGAATGGACTCAGTCGAGAATATTTTGTGGACTTTATGGGATTTTTCTGAGGGTATTTTCCCTGTGATGGGATCACCCTGTGCAGATATGTGAAAAACTGGTTTGTTAAAACTCCAGAGAACGCATGGCAGTTGGCTGTGACGAAAGAACCGTCAGTCATCCAGAATATGCAAAAGCACTTCTCACCTCCATCTCAGAAGAGAAGCAGAACAATGAACCCACTAGCTCAGCCAGCCGAAAGGGAGCCAGTTTTTCCCAACACAAAAGATGTCCCAGACTTAGGGCCATTGGTCCAATCACAGAATACACATGGGTCTAATGATGGCCCATCACTGACTAAGCACCGGAGTGCTTAGAAACAAAAGGATTTTAAGAAGTCGAAGAGGAGCCAGTTTTCCCAACACAAAGACCAAAATATGTCCCAGACTTAGGGCCATTAGTCCAATCACGGAGTACACATTGGTTTGATGATGGCCCATCACTGACTAAGCACCGGAGTGCTTATAAACAAAAGGATTTCAAAGATTGGCGGGAAAGATAGGGGTAGCAAGACTCCTATAAAGATAGACTCTTTTCCACCATTCTCTCTCTCTCGCTCCCGCTGCAACAAGATCGACCTAACAATAAGTACCAGAGGAGCAGCTAAGCGGAGCGACCGAGACCAACTGTGTGTAGGGGTAAGCATGGTCTCGAGTGTCCCAAGCCGGTAAACCAGATATCCCAGGCGAGCTGGGTGAGGTGTAAAGAGCTCAGGGTTTTTCTCAGAAGTGAAGCTTTTGGGCTATTCCGAGGGTGGGAGCTTCGTTTGGTTCAGCCAGGCGAAGGGGCTTATGCTACTGGGTAATCCGTTGGTAGGGGTGGAATTAGAGTCCACCATAGCAACAAGGGAATTACTGCTTGTCATAGTCCTCAGTTTTGCACTGTATGTATGTTATTTGTAACCTGGATTTTATTCTCCACAGAGACAGTAATTTAGTTTAGTAGTGCATGTTTTAGCCAGTGTATGTTAGACCAAATAAATATAAGTTTGATTTTTCACTGAAGCATTCCTGTCCGTGACTTATTTCATTTACACTCTGAATAATAATTCCCGGGTATAGAACTTTCGTAAGGCGGGGGCGATTCGAACTGTCCGTCTAGCAATTGGGCTAGGATCAAAAACCGCTTACATGGCAAAAGGGCACGGAGGCGGGATGGGGGCGGGTTTGCCATCCACCCCCACTTTCTCCTAAGTTACCGGCTGTTCCGCCTCCATGCCCGCCTCCTCGTGGCTTGGAAAATCCAGCCCTTTGTGTCCACCTCACAACTTGCTTTCCCACCTATCTTTGTATCGTCAGCAAATTTGGCTACAGTGCACTCAGTCCCTTCATCCAAGTCATTAATATAGATTGTAAATAGATGAGGCCCCAGCACTGATCCCTGTGGCACCCCACTGGTTGCAGTTTGCCAACCGGAAAATGACCCATTTATCCCGACTCTCTGTTTTCTGTTAGTTAGCCAATCCTCTATCCATGCTAATATATTATCCCCAACACCATGAGCTCTTATCTTGTGCAGTAACCTTTTATGTGGCACCTTATCGAATGTCTTTTGGAAATCCAAATACGCAACATCTACTGGTTCCCCTTTATCCACCCTGCTCGTTACATCCTCAAATAACTCTATAATGAATTTGTCAAACACGATTTCCCTTTCATAAAACCATGTTGACTCTGCTTGATTGCATTATGATTTTCTAAATGTCCTGCTACTATTTCCTGAATAATGGATTTCAGCATTTTCCCAATGACAGATGTTAGGCTAACTGGCCTATAGTTTCCTGCTTTCTGTCTCCCTCCTTTATTGAATATGAGCATTACATTTGCGGTTTTCCAATCCGCTGGGATCTTTCCAGAGTCTCGGGAATTTTGGAAGGTTACAACCAATGCATCCACTATCTCTGCAGCCACTTCTTTTAAGACCCTAGGATGCAGGCCATCAGGTCCAGGGGACTTGTCAGCCTTTAGTCCCATTAGTTTGCTTAGTACTTTATCTCTAGTGATAGAGATTGTTTTAAGTTCCTCCCTCCCTTTTGCCCCTTGATTATCTACTATTATTGGGATGCTTTTAGTGTCTTCTACCATGAAGACAGATACAAAATATTTGTTCACAGTCTCTGCCATTTCCTTCTTTCCCATTATTAATTCCCCAGTCTCATCCTCTAAGGGACCAACGATTACTTTAGCTACTCTCTTCCTTTTTATATACTTGTAGAAGCTCTTACTGTCTGTTTTTACATTTCTTGCTAGTTTACTCTCATAATCAATTTTCTCCCTCTTTATTTTTTTTTAGTCATCCTTTGCAAGTTTCTAAAAATTTCCCAATCTTCTGGCCTACCACTAATCTTCGCAACATTGTATGCCTTTTCTTTCAATTTGATACCCTCCTTAACTTCCTTAGTTAGCCACGGATGGTTCATCCTTCTCTGTTGCTGGAAAAATCTTTTCATACGCCCTACTAGCTCAGCCTCAGCCATTTCTAACAAAGCACCGTCGCCCTGAACAATCGGATTTGACGGCTGGGCGACCTACAATTTGCTCTCTGCCTATTGTCTGAGATTCAACCACTTTCTGGAAATGGCATACATAGACCTCAAGGCACACTTTGATATTGTCAACAGAATCACCCTATGGAAGGCTCTACAAGGCATTGATGCCCTGACATCCTCCTGAGGCTAATTTGAGATCTCTGGGAATTATTTACAGAATTGAGCAAATAAGAGTGCTGAATAAAAGTGTTTTTTTTTGAGGAGGGGATGATAACGGCAGTGTTGACAGGGAGGGCAAAGTGCCTGAGGAGAGGGAACCATTTACAATGTCAGTTAGCATGGGGGCCAGGAAGGAAGTTGGGTGGTCAGGCGTTTAGTGGGTATGGAGGTCAAAGGAGCAGGAGGCGGGTCTCATGAATAAAATAAGCTTGGAGAGGGGTTGAGGGGAGATGGGAAAGAAACTGGAGAGAGATGCAAGTTCAGGGCTGGGGTAAGGGGAGGCTGGTGGAGGTTTGGCTTCGGAAAAAAGTGGGGTGGAGGGAAGGGGGTACCTGCAAAAGCAGCTCAATGGATGGTCTTAATCTTAGTGATGAAGAAGTCCATGAACTTCTCAAACTTGTTGGAGATGAGGGTGGAGTGGGCAGAGGAGATGAGTGCCTCTGGATGGAAACATGATTATTCTCCACCTGCAAGAAAAATGTGTTGTTCAGCTTTAGTACAGTGCAAAAGTATTTGGAAAAGGGCAGTGGTTGTGTACAATTCTTGAAATGGTCCTCCCAGAGGTTACTGTAGTTGCTAATTTAGGATTGCGCTGTGCTTGATGGGTCCCACAAGAAATGTGTGGGAATAGTGTGAAGCACGCTTACCATCATCTTCTTTTGGATACCAGTAAATTGCTTCCTCCTTCGTAGCCACTTGTGAGCAACCAGGGTGACAGCATTGATTTGCTTGGCAGCCTCACTCCTTGCAGCTTGCACCTGCACTTTTACTGGAGGGTGATCTTCAGCCCCTCTTTTGGTGTACCTTCTACAGCAGGACCTCCAACACTTCAGCATCAAAGGGACCATTGTGAGCAATCAGTCCACCAGCACATTTTCCCCTGTTATGGCGAGTTGCTGCCCTTTAAGCAGCTTCCTCATTGGTTCTTTCAGAGCCCAGCTAAGTGTGCTACAGGGCAGGATTTTGGGGCAAGCTTTTCATGTGCCGATTCAAATTAGGGGGAAGGAATTTGATGCAAATTCAGACTAGCTGGTTGTCTGAGCTACAGCCGTAGTCAAACCTGTGTCATGGCCAGCAGAATGCCCTTTTTGCTATCCTTGCGAAATCAGAGCTTTAATCTCACGCTTTGTACTTTTGTTTGAAGAGGTATTTAATGTTCCTGCAAGGCATAGCAGGTGTGTCAGAATATAATCTTCCCAAACACATCCAGGCAAGTTTAAGAAAACATGGACACATTTACTGACCGCACCTATTCATTCAGCTAAGGTCAGATGTTGAGTCATTGCACCACTCCTTTATCATAAGCATTTACTTTTCATCATTATGCTTTCTAATTTGCATGTGAGAACCTGCCTAATTTAATACCACACAGCTCACTTATTGTTGGATCTTGTTGGCATGTTGGAGCAGCATGAAAAACCACAATGACAATAAATTGAACCCCATCAGTGTCCCGTTAAAGGGGATGTTTATTTAAGGTGCTCATTTAGTCAACCATTGTTTCATTTCTCATAACTTCTACAATGACAGCTAACTAAAGGAAATACTTTGCCTGCCATGGAGATGTTCACCGTAAGATATTTATTTTGTAAACTCTGGTACAATTCAGCTGAGTTTTACTGAAGAAGAGTATACATTTATTGGCGATTGAACAGGATTTAAGAATCAATTGGGTTTTCTGAAAAGGCACCTTTCAATTAATGAAAATAAATACAGTCCCTAATAGATAAATTGGTAAATGCATTGCCCAATGTCAAACTGGAAATCCCAGATTCCAACTCTAGTCTATGCTGAATTAGCTGATCTTTGCTCAGGTGGTGATAGAAGTACTACAACTGGCCTACAGAGACCCGGGGGCAGGAAAAGAAAGAAATCAGCCACCGTCCTGCATTATTCAGTGACCTCCTGCTAGAAAGTCCGCTTGTGTGCACGTTGGTCAAAGACAGGATTGATGACAGTGGCACCCCTTCCGATTGAATAGCCTGCCGACACCCACTGTTTAGACTCGTGCAAAGGAGGGCCACTTTGGCCAGATACCAGTGGGTTGGCTGGCATGAATGAGAGCTTTCACAAGAGGTGGGGAGAAAACTGGGGCAAAGGAAAGCAAATAACTACTTAGCGAAGGTGATTTTAATGGGTTGTATCCGATTTCACCGGTTTTCAGAATGATACACTCACTCTCTTGTTACTGGAAAGGAGGCATGTGATTATGACAACAGACCGTTGCTGGATGAATCAGAGCAGGCAGTCATGGGAGTGTAACGGATACTTTGATTACATGTGGCTTTTTCCTTGCTATCTTTGTTTGAAAAACAATATATGGTTTGTCAAACAGCTTGAAGGAAAAATCACGCCGACATTTTACATGGGACAGCTGTTTGCATGTATCAATATATTTTAGTCCATGTTGGCTCTCCTGAGTTCCCAGACAGTTTGCTGGAACATGTTGGAAGTTTTTTCTAGTTTACGTGCAAAACCTCAATTTCTGTTGAAGAGTTAGAGAACCTTTCCTGTTTAATATGTTTGGCGCTGGTAAAAAAACAGCCTGAAGTGGGAATCTGGACAATATTACTATGTACATATACGGTCGAGCTCTGCTTTTCAAAACCAAACGTCTTTGCTTCTGAAATTTAGTCCATGCCCATGCAAAAATAATGAGAAGTAAGCCTCAGGTGAACCTGAGTACGTTGGCGTTTTCAAGCCGACACCTGCACATGTCTTCTGGGTCAGATTACCACAGTGAGTGCTAGGTTCCTGTATTTTCAAACTAATGGTTTAAAAAAAAAATGTGCTTTATCTGTTATTCCTTGGGTATCTATGACCCAGTAACAAAAGCAAACATAGCCTCATTATTATTTCCACCTATGTAAATAGATTTCAGACTCATAGCTCAGGGGTAATGAAGCATCATTAGGGGCAATCAGCTGAAGATCTGGCATAATGAATAGCTTTGCAAACTAACGGCCAATTTCAAGGAATGGTAATATTATAATTTTTGCAACCCAATAGATGTGAGTCAGCACAGAAGTTTGGTATAGGACATCCCATTATCATAACTGAGAAAGTTGGTGAAACCATTTGCCTGTTTCGGGCATTTTTTTTGGCGCTCCCAATGGATGCTAGTCATTATCTGTTGTCTCCTTTTGGTCTACCTCACATCCTAGACTCCATGGTGTGAGCTAGGAAACAGTGCCTTCTCCAGAATGCTTCAGCCGTAGGACCAATAATAAGAGTCTCACAGTCCCAAAAAAATAACAAAAGAAAAACGGGCCTAAAATTCCGTGGGACCATTTGCCCAATGATGCGCTGCTGAGCTGGGACTTCTGCCCACTGATCTTCTCCAGCACCGAACCCTGCCATAAATCATGGGGTCTACTCCTTTAAATGTCTATTGGTGTTAACTGGGCGAAACGCCCATGTAACACAGGAGTACTGCATAGGAGGAGTTGGAAAATTACATACATAGAATCTACAGCACAGAAACAGGCTAATCGGCCCCATTGGTCTATACTGGTGTTTATTCTCCACACAATCCTATTCTAATTACCTTTTCCCACTCTGCCCTGTATCCGTCTATTCCCTTCTCCATCATGTATTCATCAAGCCTTCCCTTAAATGTATCAATATTTTCTACTTCAACTATTCCATGTGGCAGTGAATTCCACATCTCACCACTCTGTGTAAAGAAATTCCTCTTAAATTCATTATTTGGTCTGTTAGCGGCTATCTTATATTGGCAGTTACAACCTTTAAAATGCCAAGAATAGCTGAAGATATATAACAGCCTGAAGCTTGGGAGTCGTAGATTAATATGAAACATTTTGAAAGACTGAGTAGATTGTCAAATAATTGTAATTGATGGCTCATGTGAGATTTTATGGCACTTTTAAAGAATGTCTTCAAGTAGAAGAACAGGAGAGGCAATCAAGGAAGGGAGCAGGGTATTGGAAGGAGACAGAAAAGAAGAGCACACAATTTTAATGTGGCCAACCTACAGATAGTCTTAGAGGAGATTCAGCAAAGGATACAAAGACTGCTGAGGGCCCATGGGAGGAAACTGCAGAAAACCATCCTGCATGCCATGTGGAGAGGGATGGTCTATACTGGTCTCTCACCCCCAGAACCGAAAACCAGTGCCAGAAAGAGTTCAATAATATGGCAAGAGCAGGTAAGGTAACACACCAACCACTCTCAAAGGTTCTACAGGCTGCAGGCTCCAAAATAAAGCACTTCTGCCAATCTTGGCTGATGCTGGTAACAGGCACGCCTCTTTCAACTTATCATTAACTAAGTGAAGTGGCAGCACAAGTCAGGGGTTTTCGGCACTCCAATGCTGTCGCTCCTTATTAGCATTTATATTAATGACATCCCAGGTATGTATCAACATGCACACTTTGAGAAGGCCCCAGAGAGTGATGGAAACTACAGTGCTGTTATTATGCAGTGCAAATCCAGTGGAAACAGGTCCCACCCAGCATCCTCTTCCAAAAATGTCACTATGCTCGTTTTAAGCCCCAACCCTGCCAGAAATTGCAAGTAAATTTGAGGCAATATGTTTACTTAATGGCAATTAAAAGAGCAACTAAGCAAAATAATGAGTAGAACAGGAGGGTGGCCTTGCACTTTGGAAAAACACTTGCTCAATTAAGTGAACCCAGATGTTTTAATTTGAACAAAACCGGGATCAGCTGCAGGATATAAAACTCTGACTTCTGAATGAAAACTTCACGCTCCATTTTCACAATTCATGCCGATGTTATCCAGGATGCAACATACCACAAAAAAAAGGCATATTTTCCACTGAATGCAATGCAGCACACCCACTGATCTGTACAGACTGGTATTTTAGGAATGTTAATGTGTATTCTTCCACAGTCTTTGCAGTACAGCATGCGTTTTCGAAATTCATGTCTTCAGGATCCAGGGAAGTCAAGCAGAGTTTCAGACCTAAACCACTATCCCCTGAAAAACAATATTAAGAAAATACGCTTGTGACCTGGTTGTGGATGACCATCATAACCAAACTGACCCAACATCCATTCCTACAAGTTGCCAGCCAATTCAGTGTGCCGGAAAAGAAGTGATTGGAAGAGGGTGTATGTATGATACTAGGAAATTAGCAAGCACATTATAATAATGATAATGTATGTATGCTTTACACAGCACCTACCGAACTCATTCTGAAACTAAACTGCATTCTGGGGAGGTGAATTTATCTCACTATGTATGTGTTCAATTACTGCTTGCATTCTAGGGAAGCAAACTAAGGCATGAATACGCACTTGAAGTTTTCAATCTTGCTGGAAAAAGAAAGACTTGCATTTATATACCACCTTTCATGACCTCTGGAGATCCCAAGTGTAGTCACTGTTGTAATGTGGGAAAGGCAGCAGCCAATTTGCTCACAGCAATATGTAGCATGTGCTGGTGGTAAATGTGTTGGCCCCACTGCTACCGCAGAAGCATGTTTTCAAATATACATTTGTCTTTGGGGAAAGTTATCCTGCATGGATAAATGACCAAATCATCGGTGTTAGGTGTTGGTTGAGGGATAAATGTTGGCCAGAACTCGCCTGCTCTTCTTCGAATAGTGCTGTGGGATCTTTTATGTCCACCTGAGAGGGCAGACGGGGCCTCAGTTTAACTTCTCATCCAAAAGACTGCACCTTCAGCAGTGTAGCACTCCCTCAATACTGCACTGAAGTGCCAGCCTAGATTATTTGCTCAAGTCTCTGGAGTGGGACTATGAACCCACAACCTTCTGGCTCAGAGGCGAGAGTGCTAAGGCCACTGCTATTGGCAAGTCTATTCTCTCTACAATAACTTCCAATCAATCTTCACGTCCTGACTGAGGCCGACCCCATTTTGGTAACCAAATCTCTGCAGGCATTGGTTTTTTGCCAGGCAAAGAACACTGAATCAAGGCTAATACACCCACAAAAGAGGATATGTATCCTCCTTCTCTATCTTATTTCCCTGTCAGATGAAATAAAAACACTTCACTCTAGTGTGTTGAGTTGGTGCCTGCCTATGCATTATGAACTATACTTAACAGCTGGTTCCAGCAAGTATTAATGGCACAATTTGTGCTTGAAATAAGTTAGAAAATTCCATATCATTGGCAAAGTTGTTTGTTTATAACTTGCAATTAATGTATTCATTTGATGCAAAGGGAGCTGTGTAGGATAACTTTCCCCAAAGACAAATGTATATTTGAAAACAAGGGTGCGATCTTGCCAGCCCTGGGGAGGCGGGTATGGAGGCAGGACTGCCGGGAAAATGGCAGAATCTGGGGGCAGGTGCCCAACCCGCCCCCAACCCGCCTCCGTGCCATCTTGCCAGGAGGCGGGTAGCCGACCTGCGCCGGGTCCCGTCTCCTGGAGGCGGGAAGGGGTTTACAGCCACTTAACTGTCTGTTGACAGGTAGTTAACAGGCAGATAAGAGGATTATCCCCATTTTACCCACACAAGTGCGGGCTTCCCGAAGGCTGCGAACCCCGCCAGGGTCACCGAGGCGAGTAGTGGGTCTGCGGGGGTCGGAGGGGTGCAATAGTGCGCTGTGAAGGTGAGTGATGGGTGCAAGTGTGGAGAGGTGAGTATGTGAGGTAAGTGGAAAGAGTTAGTTAAAGTTTACTTACCTTTGTTTCTTCCTGCAGGCTTCAACAGTTGGGTATGCGGAGAGTCTCGCATTCCGCGGCAGAGTTGACAGATGGCTGCTGCATTCTCCAATGCAGCAACCATCTAATTTCTGCTAAATAAAGAGGTTTGATGAGGTCTTGAATTCAAGAACTCATCAAACTACAGAGAATGTCAGTGTTTGACAGATTTACAGAGCTGTCAAACGATGACAACTCATCTGTCAAAAATTTTTGACAGATGAAACGTCATATGTTGACCTTCTCTGTAACCGGTTTTCCCTTAATTGGCCTGCTAAGCCCGCTGGGTGGGCTTAACAAGGTCAATCAAGGGAAAGTAGTGTGGGTTGGCCAGAAGTTGATGGAGGCGGGACTAAAACCCGACAAGTGGGAGTCCCGCCTCCAAAAGCTCCCCATTGGCAAAATCCAGCCCCATGCTTCTGCACAAGCATTAGAGCCAACACATTTACCACCAGCACACGCTACATATTGCCTTAGTGCACGCCAAGTTACCAGTTGCACCTGACTTACTAAAGACAATGGAGGTCTTATGTTCAACCTTCAGCTTTTTTAAGGCGTGCAAGTTGATTTCCGTTTCAGTACAGAAATGTCACCTAGGGTAACAATGTGAAAGTGTTGGCCAAGTGCATTCAATAAGGAAATGGGCCTCACTTCTGTAATATAAAACTGTTGACAAACATGCGCTGTTTTATTGAGGAAACATAAAGCTGCCAATTAACATTTTCAGCCTGTAGTGCCATTATGCACTTTGATCATTGGTTATTGATTAATTGTACGGAGCTAATTTCCTCAATCTGTTGTGGGTTCTATATCTGAGAGTTCTTTTCGGAATTTTAAGATGAGCGAATTGCTATTTGCCGAACAGTGGAGCAGATCCTGCATTTATGTTTTGAAGTTTTTGGCATCTGTCCAAGTTAATACCTTAAAGAAAGAAATCATTTGAATTTTTATAGCAGTTTTCGTATCCTCAGGATATCCCAAAGTGCTTCACCAGCCATTAATCATTTTGAACTGTTGTTAGGTAGGAAAACATGACACACAATTTGCACATAGCAAGATCATGTAAACAGCAGATGAGATAATTGACCAGTTAGTCTATTTTCATAGAAATATAAACAGAAAACAGCATTTTCTGTTTATATTTCAGATTTCCAGGGGGAAAAATTGAGTTGCGCCGCCTTTGGGGCGCTAACTTTGCTACTTTTAACGCCCCCGCGGTCGAAATTCATCGGTAGCGCCCCAAAAGGGAAGCGGGGCGCTACTGGAAGTGCCCCGCCTCCCTCTTGGGGCGCTGCGAGTGAATATCGCGGCACTACGGCGCTGCGGCACGTACTGCGGCACATCGCGCCGTGGTACTGCAGGCCTTCCTCCCCTTCTTAAAGGGGAGGGGCCTAGCTCAGCGTGACCCGGGGCCCAGCTGGGCCCCCGGGGATCGGAGTGCCGGCAAAAGAGCCCGGCACGCAAGAGAATTTCGTGGGAGGCGTTGGCGGCGCCGCGCCCGGGCATTCGGTTGCTATGCGCTTAGGGCGCTAACGGGAGGCGCAAAGCAACCGAATTTAGGCTCCAGTCGTTTAGTAGTTTTCATTGAGGGATGAATATTATTTCACCATTATATGCTTTGCTGTGATCTGTGGTTTAAATTGTAAAAGATCTCATTCGAAGATGCTGAATAGAAAGAAAGAAGGAACGAAGGAAGGAAGGAAAAAGGAAGGAAGAAAAGAAGGAAAGAAGGAAAGAAAGAAAGAAAAGAAAGAACTTGCATTTATATCGTGCCTTTCATGAACCTCAGGACATCCCAAAGCACTTCACAGCCAACGTTATACATTTAATTCCTTGTCTTAACTACATCCGTTCTGGTGTACTCTGGCCATAACTTCGGTAGGAATCCAGTAGAACAACTGGAAACTAGGCTGGGACCTGGATAGGCTGGGTGCCGGCCTCAAGTCAGCGATTCCGGATGATCTGCTGTCAACATAGCCTCCGCCTGCCGCAAGCATGAGCATTGTCATAGGAGGAGGCTGGGCTGATGGCAGGGACTCCCTATGTTGTCAGATCCCGCTTTCATAGAATCACAGAAGTACAGAATTTTGCAGCACAGAAGGAGGCCATTTGGCCCATCGTGCCAGTGCTGGCTCTTTGAAAGAACTATTCAATTTGTCCAACTTCCCCGATCTTTCCCCATAGCCCTGCAAATTTTTCCTTTTCAAGTATATATCCAATTCTCTTTTGAAAGTTACTATTGGATCTGCTTCCACCACCCTTTCAGGCAGTGCACTCCAGATCATAACAATTCGCTGCATAAAAAAATGTCTCCTCATCACCTCTCTATTTTTTTTGCCAATTATCTTAAATTGGAGTACTCTGGTAACCAAACCTCCTGCGAGTAGAAACAGTTTCTCATATTTACTTTACCAAAACCCCTCAGAATTTTGAACACCTCTATTAAATCTCCCCTTAACCTTTTCTGCTCCAAGGAGAACAATTCCAGCTTCTCCAGTCTCTCCACATAAATGAAATCCCTCATCCTGGGTATCTTGGCTCTCAAATGAACGCAGCATACTGCTGGAAGATGTAACCAGCCAGGCAGTGGTGCATGTGGAGACTACTTGAAGGTCCAGGCTGGCATCATGACTTGAGACCCTGAAGAAAAGCTAGGACATTTAAACATTTTTTACAAAAACTGCAGCCCTTTTACAAAGGGGCCACTGGGGGCAACGCAGAAGGATTTCTGGGGGACTCGGCGACCCAGCCCCACGGCCGGCCTTCCTTGGCCGTACTTTCCAGCCTCGTTTGTGAGAAAGTGTCCATGATGTTGTGGTGGTTGAAGGTCAATCATCACAGCCCCAGGACATCGCTGCAGGAGTTCCTCAGGGCAGTGTCCCAGGCCCAACCAGCTTCAGCTGCTTCATCAATGACCTTCCCTCCAACATAAGGTCAGAAATGGGGATGTTTGCTGATGACTGCACAGTGTTCAGTGCCATTCACAACTCCTCAGATAATGAAGCAGTCCATGCCCGCATGCAACAAGACCTGGACAACATTCAGGCTTGGGTTGATAAGTGGCAAGTAACATTCACGCCACAGAAGTGCCAGGCAATGACTATCTCAACAAGCGAGAGTCTAACCACCGCCCCTTGACATTCAACGGCATTACCATCGCCGAATCTCCCATCATCAACATCCTGGACCAGCCACATAAATACTGTGGCAACAAGAGCAGGTCAGAGGCTGGGTATTCTGCGGCGAGTGTCTCACCTCCTGATTCCCAAAGCCTTTCCACCATCTACAAGGCACAAGTAAGGAGTGTGATGGAATACTCTCCACTTGCCTGGATGAGTGCAGCTCCAACAACACTTAAGAAGCTCGACACCATCCAGGACAAAGCAGCCCATTTGATTGGTACCCCATCCACCACCTTAAACATTCACTCCCTCCACCACCAGCGTACCGTGTCTGCAGTCTGTACCATCTACAAGATTCACTGCAGCAACTCGCCAAGGCTTCTTCGGCAGCACCTCCCAAACCCACGATCTCTTCCACCTAGAAGGATAAGGGCAGCAGGCGCTTGGGAACACCACCACCTCCAAGTTCCCCTCCAAGTCACACACCAACCTGACTTAGAAGTATATCGCCAATCCTTCATCGTCACTGGGCCAAAGTCCTGGAACTCCCTCCCTAACAGCACTGTTTGAGTACCTTCACCACATGGATTGCAGCGGTTCAAGATGGCGGCTCACCACCACCTTCTCAAGGGCAATTAGGGATGGGCAATAAATGCTGGCCTTACCAGCGACGCCCAGATCCCATAAGCAAATACATTTTTTTTTAAAAATGTGCCCCTAGTGGTGCTGGTACCTGCTGTTGGCAGCATAATGAGGGAACTTCCCGCTGATTCTGGAAAGTCCGCTGGGGTCAGTGCCAGGCGTTCCTGGTGGGTGCATCTTGGCAGCTATGCCGGGATTAACACCCTCATCTTGGATTTTGAAGGACATTATTTTCATGGAGGCATGTTTGGCAAACCTATTCTCAGGTGAATGAATAGTTCGGCCCAGTAGTGTTGTGTGCCACTTCTGCCACGACAACGTCACTTGCGAGTGATGTGTTTTTGACATGATGTGTGTTGCGTTTTTTGTCACAAAGTACTGCCCCTTTAAGAGTTGTGAATCATCATTCAGGCATGGCTGAGATCACAAGGCTGCTGACAAGCAGGAGCGTGTAAATACAGCTGCGCCCACAGAGCACCCGACAGCTTGAGAGGTTTAGTATTTCGGAATGAAATAAAGGAGATTGCGAGCTAATGCAGCTTTATTATTAACCAGGTCCAAAGATATTTGTTCACCCTGTTTTATGTCTAATTCTTGAAAATTAATCATAGTGAATATATGACCTGGGGCGCCACTATTACTTATTTCAATATGTTTTGACAGAGGTTCATGAGGCTGGCATAAAATCACAGCAATGTAAGTGATAAAAAGCACCACAAAGTTTCTCAAGAGACCAGCTTTGCTTGCTGCTAGCTTTCAGTGGGGATTTTGTATGCAGGAAGAACCATTTACAAATTTATGTTCATATACCTATAAGTACAAATTAAAGTGAAAGCTTAATTATGTAGTCATTTACAGGAGACACCTGAAGCTTTTCAGTGGTAATATATCATCACCCTCCAAAGATCAGGAAAAGGCTGTGGGCTGGATTTTGATACTGGGGCGGGCTGGTGTCGTGTCATCCACTTTTCGTGTTATCCACCCGACTCAATTGGATGTGGGAGATTGATGCGATTTTCACCTAATTGGGCAATTGAGTTCCAGCATGTGGGAACCCATGACCCAATTAGTGTTTTCAATCTGAAAGTCGCCTCTGATGATGTCATCATTGCTGCTGCATTGAAGGTCTGCAAAGACTGCCTGGCCTTTGCTGTGAGAGGACCTGGATGCAAAATGAGCAGCAGCAGCCACCCTAAGTCTGCTCCGAGATATTTTTGCACCACCACTCCCAGATATGTCTCCTCCTCATCCATCCATCCATCCAGACATGTCTCCTCCTCATCCATCCATCCATCCATCCATCCATCCAGATATGTCTCCTCCTCATCCATCCATCCATCCATCCAGATATGTCTCCTCCTCATCCATCCATCCATCCATCCAGATATGTCTCCTCCTCATCCATCCATTCATATATGCCAACCAACCAACCAACCAACCAACCAACCAACCAAATGTGCTCCCACCAGGTTTCACATTCGTGGTTCAGAACAGGCGTGCTTCACGTAGAAAAAGGGTTAAAATCACAAAGGCCTTTCAAAATGGCATAATAGAGGCAATTTAGTGCTTGTTAAGGGCCTTAACAGCCTATCCCGCCTCTAAGAGGCGGGACGGAGCCAGGACCAGCAGACACGATTTAATGAAAATTGCGTGGAGGAGGGATGGAGGCGGGCTTGTGCCCGCCCACCAGTTTCCGCAATTTTAACCCCCCACACGTCTCCAAACCCACCTCCACGGGTCAATGAAAATCCAGCCCTGTGAGTTTGTTCCTGTCTCAAGTCCTGAGGAAAAAGGTGACACCCCTGCCCTCTCAGTTATATACAAAAGATCATTTCACTTCAGGGTACTCTTTGTGAACAAGAAATCCCTTGTTTCATTTTTTCTTTTTGGATTTAATGGGGTTGATTTTCCTCCATTTTTTAAACTCTTTTAAAGTTTTGAGGGTGATCCTTTTGCCCCATATGACCCATGACCACAAATGCGTATCAAATGCAAATGAGACAGAGACCGGGTGCAAGGGATCCTCCGCAGCTTTTTCTTCTAGGCCTAAGGCCCTGACGGATTTCCTTCCTGTCTGTTTCCCAAAGCCACCAAGGGGAAGGTAGCAATAGGCCTGAGCAAGTGGAGGTAGGACAGGAAATAAATGTTGGCTTTGCCAGCAACGCCCACATCGCAAGAATTAATACAAAAATTAATACTTGCAAATGGGCAGAACTATTGGACGGATGATTTCAAAACAGATAATTGCAAGGTCTTACACAGTAAGCATTTATCTACTTTAACATTTAACATTTTAGTGTTTGCTGCCTCTGCATTTTTGTGTGAAAGACGAGGCTGAAGCGTTTGCAACCATCGTCAGCCAGAAGTGCTGAGTCGATTATCTATATCGGCCTCCTCCTGAGGTCCCCACCATCACAGAAGCCAGTCTTAAGTCAAATCGATTCACTCCACGTTATATCAAGAAACGGCTGAGCGCACTGGATACAGCAAAGGCTATGGGCCCTGACAACATCCCGGCTGTAGTGCTGAAGATTTGTGCTCCAGAACTAGCTGCGTCTCTAGCCAAGCTGTTCCAGTACAGCTACAACACTGGCATCTACCCAACAAAGTGGAAAATTATCCAGGTATGTCCTCTCCACAAAAACCAGGGCAAATCCAATCCGACCAATTACCGTCCATCAGTCTACTCTCAATCATCAGCAAAGTGATGGAAGGTATCGTCGACAGGGCTATCAAGTGGCACTTACTTACCAATAACCTGCTCACTGATGCTCAGTTTGGGTTCTGCTAGGACCACTCAGCTCCAGACCTCATTACAGCCTTGTTCCAAACATGGACAAAAGAGTTGAAATCCAGAGGTGAGGTGAGAGTGGCTGCCCTTGGCATCAAGGCAGCATTTGACCAAATGTGGCATCAAGGAGCCCTAGTAAAATTAAAGTCAATGGGAATCAGGGGGAAACTCTCTACTGGCAGGAGCCATGCCTAACACAAAGGAAGATGGTTGTGTTTGTTGGAGGCCAATCATCTCAGCCCCAGACATCGCTGCAGGAGTTCCTTAGGGCAGTGTCCTAGGCCCAACCATCTTCAGCTGCTTCTTCAATGACCTTCCCTCCATCATAAGATCAGAAGTGGGAATGTTCACTGATGATTGCACAGTGTTCAGTTCCATTCACAACTCCTCAGATAATGAAGCAGTCCATGCCCACATGCAGCAAGATCTGGACAACATTCAGACTTGGGCTGATAAGTGGCAAGTAACATTCGCGTCACACAGTGCCAGGCAATGACCATCTCCAACAAGAGAAAGTCTAACCACCTCCCCTTGACAATCAATGGCATTACCATCAACAAATCTCCCACCATCAACATCCTGGGGGACACCATTAACCAGAAACTTAACTGGACCAGCCACAAAAATACTGTGGCTACAAGAGCAGGTTAGAGGCTGGGTATTCTGTGGCGAGTGACTCACCTCCTGACTCCTCAAAGCCTTTCCACCATCTACAAGGCACAAGTCAGGAGTGTGATGGAATACTCTCCACTTGCCTGGATGAGTGCAGTTCGAACAACACTCAAGAAGCTCGATACCATCCAGGACAAAGCAGTCCACTTGATTGGCACCCCATCCACCACCTTAAACATTCACTCCCTCCACCAATGGCGTACCGTGGCTGCAGTGTGTGCCATCTACAAGATGCACTGCAGCAACTCGCCAAGGCTTCTTCGGCAGCAGCACCTCCCAAACCCGCGACCTCTACCACCTAGAAGGACAAGGGCAGCAGCCGCATGGGAACACCACCACCTCCAAGTTCCCCACCAAGTCACACACCATCCTGACTTGGAAATATATCGCCGTTCCTTCATCGTCGCTGGGTCAAAATCCTGGAACTCCCTCCCTAACAGCACTGTGGGAGTACCTTCACCACACGGACTGCAGCGGTTCAAGAAGGCGGCTCACCACCACCTTCTTGAGGGCAACTAGGGATGGGCAATAAATGCTGGCCTTGCCAGCGACGCCCACATTGCATGAATGAGTTAAAAAAAAGCCTTATCTTTGTAAGGCAGGACCTTCCTGCGGTCTTTTCAATTGTTGCTGCTGCATTACGTTGCAGCAAACTACGTTGAGAGGATGATCATCCTTTTTGTGTTCTCACCATGCTGCATGAATTAGATGTAGAGGATGATTTTATGAAGGAGCAAAGTCTTCAGGTACAACAACATCTCAGGCAGTAAGTGCGCTCCTGTCAGTACCCAAGGATCTGTATTTATCGACTGCACCATTCCTATCTGGATTTGTCTTTACCACTTGCATTCTCTGCAGAGGCAGAAACCAAGCTATGCCTCCTGCTGCAGGTTGACTGTACTGGGACAGCTCTTTCTCTGGCTGCGAACTCCACAGTGGCATTGATCGTCTATGCTACAGCATCTTTCCAGATGACTGCAGGAGACATCTACCAAACGAGCCAGTCTGCAGATCATACTTTCATATTGGCATCATGTTTGCTAGGGGAAACACTTTTATCATTTTCCCAGTGGAAATGAAACATTAACTGGAGAGAACACAGTAGTTTTATTGACTGGTAGGCTTCTCAAGGGTAGAGGACATGCTGTGGCTGCCAGTGCCTGCCTGGTCTCTGGCAAATTTTCAATCCTTGAATGGGGCTGGGAAGAAGGGGGATTGTAAAGACACCATGAGTAGAAACATCCTCATCTCCCCCTTGTCTTACCAGGACCCAGGTCTGGGCATCCCAGCTGGATGACCAGCGATCTACATGAGAGCAGCCCATATAAGAACATAAGAAATAGGAGCAGGAGTAGGCCATTCGGCCCCTCGAGCCTGCTCCGCCTTTCAATAAGATCATGGCTGATCTTCTACCTCATCTCCACTTTCCTGCACTATCCCCATATCCCTTGATTCCCTTAATATTCAAAAATCTATCGATCTCTGTCTTGAATATACTCAATGACTGAGCCTCCAAAGCCCTCTGGGGTAGAGAATTCCAAAGATTCATCACCCTCTGAGTGAAGAAATTTCTCCTCATCTCAGTCCTAAATGGCTGACCCCTTATTCTGAGACTGTGACCCTTGGTTCTAGACTCCCCAGCCAGAGGAAACATCCTCCCTGTATCTACCCTGTCAAGCCCTGTAAGAATTTTGTATGTTTCAATGAGATCACCTCTCATTCTTCTAAACCCTAGAGAATATAGGCCTAGTCTACTCAATCTCTCCTCATAGGACAATCCCCCCAACCCAGGAACCAGTCTGGTGAACCTTCGTTGCACTCCCTCTATAGTAAGTATATCCTTCCTTAGGTAAGGAGACCAAAACTGTACACAATACTCCAGGTGTGGTCTCACCAGGGCCAGACCAGATAAAGTGGGCTCGATTTTGCCAGGCCCGAGGAGGCAGTATTGGAGGCGTGTGAGGTGTTAAAATCGCAGAAAATGGCGGGCGGCTCCGATCCCGCCTCCAGCCTGCCTCTGAGCAAATTTCCCGGAATCGGGGTTTCAGACCCCGTTTCCATCCCGCCTCCAAGAGGCGGGATGGGCCCTTAAGGCCCTTAACAACCAGTTAATTGCCTCTATAATCCCATTTTGAGAGGCCTTTCTGATTTTAACACATTTCCCCCGTCCTGCTCGTCTCCTCTGGAACACGCCAGTTAATCTGGCGGCCTCACAAGTGGACTGCTTACTAACAGCTGCAGCTCCACCATTAAAAAGGAGTTTTCACCAATGATCATTTGCAGGTGGCAGAACTTTGTTGCCTCAGGTCTGGGGGAACTTTTAGCAGGCATACTCATTGTTGTGGAAGTTTGGAGCCTGACACCCATCTCCAGTGTGACCTCCTGGGAAACCCCTCTCCCTACCTTGACTGAGCACTTCCTCAACTGAGGCATATACCAGAAGCATGGGAACCATTTATTTCCTTTCCTCCTGGACATCAGATTCAGACGAAGACCAGCCGTCGCAGCAGCAGAACCATGAACAACAGCACCACCAACAGCAGCAGCATCAACAGGAGCGCTAAGCTGCTGCTCACCCACCTGAAGCTGCACAGGCCAGAAAGCGCCAGCGCACGACCACATTGCTGCCCGGGATGCAAGGGATGCACTCATGTTGGCCAGATTTGCTTAGCCTGCACAATCAAACACTTTTGCCTCGCACCTTCTTACCAGAGCATCGACAATGGACAAGAACCTACGGATTCCTATCACTCTGACAATTGCAAGTCGCTCTAAGCCCTCAATGTGGAAGTCCCATTTGCGAAATGACACAGACCACAACTTCAAAAGTTTGCCATCAGAATTTTTTATCACAATAAGCAACTGATGGCATTTCAAAAATAAACACAACATAACACCCAAGTGACTACCCTTGTGACTACTTGTGCATTATCTTCCTCTTACGCCTGCTCCTACGTAGTGCTTCCCCTGTGGCTTCAGCAGATGTGGAGGCCCCTTGCTCACTTTCTTGCTGCTCCTGTCTCGACACCTTTGGCGGCCGTCCTCTGGGATTGCTAACCTGTGAGGGCTCGGCAACAGTGTGCTGCTCCTGCGGCTGTGCAGGGGCTGAGACGCCGATCTCAGTTGGGTGAGAACTCTGGTGGGGCTCTGACCGAGGGCTTTGCAGTGGCATGGTCGTGTGAGCGCTTGGAGAGGAGCCCCCACTTCCTTGTTGTCTGCCACCAACATCCCTCTCATGGGTCAGCCCTACTTCAGAGCTAGCAAGTGGCTTGACAGCACCTTGCTGCACTTCAGGGGGGCCATGAGGACCCGTTTCTGCACTGGAAGTCCTACTCCAGCAGACTTCCATGAAGGTCTGGTTTCTATGCTCAGTAGCTGACCATCGCTGCTCAAGAGATGTCAGTCTATTCTGAACAATGACCATGTTTTCAACACTCTGGTGACTTAGCTCCTCCATGGCCATAGCCATCCTCTCCTCTACCGTAGCCATCCTTTCCACGGAGATTGCCATCCTTTCCGTGGTGATGCGTTCATGCGCCAATGCCTCCACAAAGGCTCTGCTCGTGTTCGCGATGGACTCCTCCATTCGCTCCACACTCGCAGCGACCCTGAAGACAAAACCTGCCAGAGACTCCTGCACCTGTTCCTGGAGTTCCAGCACCGCTCTCCTTCTGGATGGACCCGGAGGCACAGGGTCGACATGCAGCTGAGCCGAGCTGGCAGAGTCCTGCGCCCTCCGACGAGGACTCTCCACTGCTGTCCCTGTCTCCACCATCTGCTGATGCTCACTTGTGAGCCGTGATACACCAGGTGATAACACTACTCTATCTCGCGAATGTCCCACCGAGGCGTGAGTGTCTGCGCTGGTGCTGGGTACGCTGAATTCTGCTGACGCTGCGCCCTCAGAGGTTGCAGCTTCCTCTGAGGAGTCTGGAAGCTCAGGCTCTTCCTCCTGGACAGTGGGGACGGGGGCTTTCGATGGTCCTGTGGGGGAGTAAAGGAAAGAGTTAGAGATGTGAGGTAAAGGTTACATGCACATTGAATTGTGCAGATGATCATAAGTCAATCTGTTAGAGCATCAGAATCATTATCAGTGACTCATGCTATGTCAATGAGACAGATTCCAAACTATTCTGTCACCAGCTTGCTGTAATGTGCCCGTCTGTCCGTCCCCCACTTGCGAATCTTTCTCGACACCGGCGATTTCCAGGGCCGCCTCCTCCGAGGTGGTGAGCTGGGCTACTGAGGGTGGCCCTCCTCCTGTCCTCACTCTTTCCCTCTTATTGTGGGCTCTCTTTTCCAGCAATGAGGGACACAAGTGGAGTTTGAATGAGAATGAAGGAGTGAGTGTAGAGAATCCATAGCATAGATGCTTAAATGGAGACAAAGGGCCCTCCCTGTGTGTTGTAAGTTGTTGTCATTGCATCACAGTGATAGGGAGTGTGAGGGCTGCATGGTCGAATAGTTAAGTGAATGTGACCATAGAGAGAGAGGGAATGGGTAAGGGTGCAGAGATGTAAGGTTCAAGTGGGATGTGAAGGAAGAGGTTGGCAAAGCAGAGTGCTGTTGAGGAGAGGTGATGGGGATCAGATTGATGGTGATGGGAAAGTCATATTCACTTTTCCAGTGCGGAGAAGGTCATGAAACCTCTTCCTGCATTGCAGCCAGGTTCTGCGGCACATAGAGATTGAGTTGACCTCATGGGCCACTTGCATCCACACAGCTTTAGTCGGCTGGGGAGGCTTTTTCCTCCCTGAGGAAGGAAGAGCACCTTCTTATTTGATCTTGCTCCCTCCACCAGAGCTTGGAGGGAGGCCTCATCGAACCTCGGAGCACACTTTGGCCTCCTGCTGGACATAGTTGCGATCACAACAATGGGCATAAAGTTTGCAGTCTCCAGAAGAAGCAAGGCTGCTTGCAGGCCTTAAATCCAGCAGCATTGATGACGTCATTGGAGGTGACTTTCTGTATGAAAAGACTCATTGGGCCAGGGGTTTTCACACGCTGGAAATCAAGTGCCCAATTAGGGCATGTAAGGTTTCCAAAATTTGCAGATCCCCAAAACCTAAGGAAAAAAAGGACTTTGGAACTACCTCAGAGTGATAATATTGCATTTGGGCCTAACCTAAGAGACTGTAAGACCAAAAACCAAGTTTTGGCATTTTAAAACTATGTCTGGGCCTGTAAAGGGAGAAAAGGCTGCGAGAGAAGGTGGGTTCAACCTCTGTAAAAGCAGTTTTGGTTATTGCAGTTAATTGCACTGTCTGGGGAACCGGAATGACCCTACTCAAGCCCCAGCAAGCATTAACATTTTGACAATAGACCCTGGGATAAGATAGTCCCACCCAAAGACAGGCCCCATCAAACCGATTACAGGGCCCATCAGAAAACATGCATAATACAAATCACTCAGGACCAGGCTATAGAAAAGACTGAGTCCAGCCTAGAAACCCAAAACACGAAACCAATCACCAGTGATCAGCCAAGGAGATCGACAGGATGCAAACCATCCCAAAACCCATTTGACACTTACAGAGCAGTTACTGGTAACAGGCCCGCCAAAATTCAGACAATGAACTGAGCAGATTTGGCGGGTAGATAAGGCCATGTTTAATGGGTGAGATTGAAGGCCTGTTAAAAACCCAATTAACGTGCTCGTAGGTCGTTACCGATTTACGAGCCCGCCAAAAACCAGACAATGAATTGAGTAGATTTGGCGGGTAGATAAGGCCACTTCAATTTGGTATAATTGAAGGCCCATCAAGCGGTTCAACACACACAACAGTTCAAAGTTGCAGTTGAGTCGTCAGTCGCAACCGGTGGTCATCAGAAGAAGAAGAAACCAGGAAGAAGAAGACCCGAGCTGGAAGCGAGTCGGCATCGCTCACCACTCAGACACACCTGAGTCCAGCTCGCGAAGATACCACCTCGACGGACCCCCAACAACGGCCCCAACACAGTCACCCGGAGCAACAAGCAGCAACAAGTCACCGACGGCTCCACGAGGTCGACCGACACACCAACCAAGGCCTAAAGCCAGCGCGGAAACCAAAGGCCTCACGAAACCAACAACCGCGCATTACCCCCAACTGACCGGGTAATAGCAGGCCACCGCGACCAACAAAGACCAACTCAAGGGAAGAAAACCCGAAGAACCGCAAAGTTTCCACACTACAAACTACTCCTGACTTACCACTGGGTAAGATTTTCCCCAAAGACTCTAAACCCTACTGCTGAACTAAAGAAATTGGGTACTCACCAGATAAACCCAAAAAGACATCCTACCGCATCAGCGGACTCGCGAAGACTGACCAGAGACGCAGGTGAAGTCCTCTACCGCGTATGGAGTACGGCAGACACTAACTGCCATAAACAGCGAACCCCAAAACCGCGATTTAGCCCAACTGTCAAAGGATTGGTGAGCATTATCCCTGGTCCTTCAAAACCTAACTTAGCTAGTAAAGTGGGGTTGAGAGGGGTGAAGTATTGTTCTACTGTCATTTCCCTCGCTTGTACCGAAGTGTTCCCCACCTTTAGAGTGTTAAGAGTGTTATTATTTGTGTCTTACCTTTTAATAAAGATTGAAGTTCTTTCATCAAACTCAGTTGTCTGCTGCACCTTTGTATCACAACCCCCAAATAAGTCCAAGGTCTAGAACCAAGGAGTGGGAGCGATTCGAACCGCTCAGAAGTCAGAGGCGAAGCTGACACAAAACACCACCCCCTACAGGCAAAATTGCATTTTCTTCCCACTTCACATCGGTGTCGGGGTCTTGACACGAAAACCACCTGACACGCCCCAGCCCGCCCCCAATGGCAAAATCGAGCATGGTATCTCGAATATGGAAGAAGCCTACCATCATAGCCCTTTGCAGCTGTTCCCCATGTCTAT
This sequence comes from Squalus acanthias, assembly GCA_030390025.1. Taxonomy (NCBI): domain Eukaryota; kingdom Metazoa; phylum Chordata; class Chondrichthyes; order Squaliformes; family Squalidae; genus Squalus; species Squalus acanthias. The sequence continues at coordinate 108,178,142 of CM059435.1, forward strand.
CACTTAGAAACATAGAAACATAGAATCTAGGAGCAGGAGTAGGCCATTCGGCCCGTCGAGCCTGCTCCGCCATTCAATACGATCATGGCTGATCATCCAAATCCAGTACCCTGTCCCTGCTTTAATCCCCACAGTACACATATCCCACCCTACCCCCGTAACCCCACGTATTTAATTCCCCTTAACATATCCCATCCTATCCCCATAACCCCACATATTTAATCCCCCCCTAACACTAAGGGTCAATTTATCATAGCCAAATCAACCTAACCCACACATTTTTGGACTCAAGTAAGTGGGTGCCCAAGGTTTCTTTATATACCAGTCACAGAATATATTTGAGAAAACTGTTCTACTCTTATTCCCTCTTTGCTTTTGGGTTCCCCTGCTGATGGCTGTGCAAACAGCACTTGTTTCACAGAACCTCTACATTTCTCTAAATTCATCAAGCATGATTGCAGTGATTATTGGAGGTAGAGCACCACGTATTCTCTGCCAGCTGCTACAAGCAAACTCAAAGGATGTCAAGAAGGACTTTTGTTCCTGCATTAATTCTTGCCTGAAGGAAGGCCCAGTAGGATACCAATCCCTTGCCCATTCAGTAGAGAATGCTGCAACAAACAATTTTCACCATACTCCATGGTAGAATAGATTGGACCTCCAACATAACATGCCATTCTGTTTGTTTTTCTGTGTCTCAGCATCAATGAAACAGCAAAAAAAGCAAACCTCACTAGTTGCACCCGATTTCTGTCAATGAGGCATACCATATATGAAAACATACACAGAGGAAACAAAACACTTTAAACATAAAACAAACGTGTAGTGGAATGTAACCAGATTTGAATGTGGTAATCTGTGTCTCACTACCATGACATTCCACATTGCTCTGATCATCCATTTTTTTTACAATCAGGTTAATAAGTGCTAGTCTGCTCCCACACTCAACAATTACATGAACAAGATTCCTTTACTCATGAAGCAGAAGTATCTTCAGCCATCCTGAATCATTTATTCTGAACTTAAAGGTAATTATAACTTTACTCTGGGATTTAGGCAGTGTTGAAATACGTGGAACTATGTTAGAATATTATACTCTGGAATCCAATATAGTTAGATGCACAAGTTCCCATTTTGACCTCAGTTCTCAGAAATATGATTGCACACAGTAAGTAGCAGAACTATTCCCACAGTATTATTTATAGCCATTATAAAGAGCTTGAATGTTTATAAAACTCCCCACTCTAAGCTATACATATGTGTGAACCAGCTCACCCTCATTTGTGTTCTGTACTTTATAAAAACGCAACAATATTAGTCTATTTTTGCACTGGAATGGCATAGGCATCTTTGGACTCTGGACTTTTGCCAGTGATAATATCACTGTAATCACAAACTTCAACCACCAAGAAATATAAAACACAACCCAATAATAATGGAGTCAAAAATTCAAGTACTGTAGACAACTATATATCTATAAGACATATCTGATTGAAGAGGTTTCCATTTCATCAAAGGTTATGAGCCTAGATGAATTCCAGGAGGATGTTTCTTAAAGATTTGCTGCCATATTTCCTGTCTGACGTTAAGGGCAATAAGAATGCATTTCTTGAAAGGGTGTACTGTTTCTGTAATTGTGTCAAACCCATGAAACACGTAAAAAAAAAAAGTATTATTTGTTGACAGCTTCCAATTATCATAATGCAAATTAGAATATCATATGCAAATAATTGAGGCAGAGCCAGAAAGAAAAATTGTGCCTCTAATATCTGTCCAAAGTAAACATGTGGTTCTGGAAAGAATGTTTATCTATGAAACATTGGCTTCTACTATGGTATGTAGTGCTCGTGCAACCCAGTACTGATATATATTTAGCCCCAACCTAGGGCAATATAAATATGTTCTAAGATTATACACTTCCTTCCAGTATATTTAGACGCTCAAATTCCCATTTTGACCTCAGTCCTGGGAGAAATGGCCACACATCGTTTATAAAAGAGCTATTCCCACATCATTATTTGAGTGGCAGGGTCACCCTTTGTAGCTATTATATGCTTGAATGTTTATAAAATTCCATAATCTGTGACCAACTATAAGTTATCGCCGAAAAAAAAATGATTGAGCTGAATTGGTTTTGAGTCTGGTATACACAGTTTACAATGTACTTGCTGCTAAATAGCACTATTCCAGACAGCTTAAATCTCTAGCTTGACCGCATGATAGAAACATGTTAAACGTTGCCTCAATTTGCACTGGACAGGTTATACTGGCCACACACAACTGGGTGCTACAGATTCCCCTAAAGCTTGGCTTCATTGTACATCTGCAGATACATATGTACTGCATCATGTGTGCTGGCGTTCTGTTTCAGCAAAAGCTGGCCACCCAATTGTGTGAGGCCTCAAAGTGGGGTAAAAATTGGACTGCGCTGTGCCCATTTTAAAGGCATAAAACAAGTGCAAAAAGGACCAATTTTAGGGCGCAATGTCCTGTGGCCCAAGGATGTCTGAAAAATATCCGACCAGAAATTGGGTTGAACCATTTTTCAGGCATCCGGGGTGGCCACCTAAAGTAGCTGTTAGGCCCCTTGCATATGCTAATGAAAGGCCTAACACCTGTTTAAGGGCCCTTTCCAGAATTAGGCTGCTTTGAGTGGAGCAAACGAAAAGGTAAGTTTAATTATTACACCTGTCCGCCGCGATCATCCCCCGGGACTTATCTGAGGGCCACTGGGGGCGAGGCAGGCGTGCCAAAATTGTAGTCTTCCATCGGGCGAGTTGCCGGCTGAAGCAGCTCGCCCGGAATATTTCGATGAGGCCCAAGGACCAATTTCTAACGGTCGCCGTGAAATTTTTCAGAAGGTAACTCTAAATACAGAGTGAATATCGATGAACATTAATTAATTTAATTCTTTCAATTCTCAACACCTTCTTCAGAATTCATTTGTTCACCTTCCCAGGGCTCCTGATATCTTCTACAAAGGGTCATTTACTTCCACTACTCTGTTCCTAGATTTTTAATTTGCAACTTTTGTGGCCCTCATTGAAATAGCACCTTGTGGAAAATTGGCTTTTCTTGCACCAACTGTCATCTTGAGCACAATAAAACAAAACTGAACAGCTGACTCAAATTGTTAGCTAATCACAATTTGGTTCACTATTTACACAAAATGCTGTCAGGTCAAATGGCAATAATGTGATTTGGTTCCAACCTAAAATAAGGATATGTTGCTGAGACCAGAATACCTTGTTTGTGGCTATTTTATCCGTGGTACACAGACCATTAAAAATGAATATTCAAAATTTGCAGATTATGGCTTTATTTTTGTATTTTATGAAATGTTTTGCTTTAAACTATTAGAGCTGTTGACATAATTGTAGTTTCCCACATTACAATAGTGACTACACTTCAAAAGTACTTCATTGGCTGTAAAGCTCTTTGGGATGTCCTGAGGTCGTAAAAGGCGCTATATAAATGCAAGTCTTTCTTTCTTTATCGAGGATCTCTTCGCCAAGAGCAGATAAAGTTTCCAATGGTGCAAGAAAATGTTTTTGTCAGGAGGCTGAGATCGATCATCCACTTGGCACTTCTGGCTGAAGATTAACTTTACATCTGGGGGAAGGTGGGGGGGGTCAGATCCCAACCAACTCAAGAAGGCCGAATGGAAAGTCTTTGGCCAGTCTCTGGGACACCTGTGGATTGTCTGGTCAGAGGCTGCTTGATTTTACTGCTCCTTAGCTGAGGCCTATTAAACTACCAGATTGCTGCTCTGATCTGACAGCTTTTAATTCCAACATCTGGAATTATGTATTAATATACCATAAATATTCAATTTATCTTTCGGATGAGGCGTTAAACTGAGGCCCATCTGCTCTCTCAGGTGGACGTAAAAGATCCCATGGCACTATTTCGAAGAAGAGCAGGGGAGTTCTCCTGGTGTCCTGGCCAATATTTATCCCTCGGCTAACATTACAAAAAACAGATTATCTGCTCATTATCACATTGCTGCTTGTGGGAGCTTGCTGTGCGCAAATTGGCTGTCGCGTTTCCTACATTACAACAGTGACCGCACTTCAAAAGTACTTCATTGGCTGTAAAGCGCTTTGGGATATCCTGAGGTCGTAAAAGGCGCTATATAAATGCAAGTCTTTCTTTCTTTATCAAGGATCTCTTGGCCGAGAGCAGATAAAGTTGCCAATGGTGCAAGGAAATATTTTAGTCATCTGTAGTTTATCATTGACCCAGAGTGCTTTTAGTGTGCATGCCATTTAAAATGTGTGTATGCTAACGGAGCTTTGTCACACTGCCAGCTTCCTGGGCAAATCTCTTATTGAAACCATTTAAACTCAGGTATATTTTTTGCTGATTGTGTCCATGGAGGTTGGAATCAAAGCAGCAGAAAGATAGGAAATCTGTTTGTAATGCCAGTTGCAGTTTTAACACTATATTTTGCCCTGTGAGAAAAGAAAATGAGCACTAATGTTCTGTTGTTATATTAACGTTGACTGCTTAATAATGCCAATTAAGGTTTGTTAGCCCAGGTGATTGAGAAGTCCTGGTGGAGTTGACACAGTTAGAGCCAGGTTAGATCTGATAGCTCTACACAAGGGTTTTTGTGTCTGATTTAAATTGCTATGTAAGTATGCACAGCATGAAAATCCTAGTGTAATAAGGAAAGATGAGTTGTAGTGAAACTTTTCAGCAAATAACTATAAAAAATGTTGAATGTTAATTAATTTACTTCTTACAGTTCTCAGCATTCCCCTCAGAAGGCATTAATTAATTAATCTTCCCCTGGGTTGCTAACATACTCTTTACATGGATTATCTGGGATTGGTGGTATTAACTCTCCTTGACTTGAAAAGAGCCCTTCTCCATTTGTGTACCACATCCAAAAGTTTGAACATCGCCCTGCCTTTGATGTGAGCTTTCCAGCTAGGTGGCTATGGCATAGAATTAGCCTTAGAATTAGGCTTTCTGCAGCAGGCCAAATGTCACTGGGCCGATATGTGCGCTAGGCTAAGTTGCTGTTCAGAATTGCAAGACCAGTGCTATCAGAGGCATCGCTCACGAACCCTTCAGCATGGAAGCTGCTGCTAGTCAGTGACTGACAGGATCGAGAGTAGCATCGCAGTAACAGGACACATGGCAGATGCAAAGGAAGAATTGCTGGTTCATCATGATGCCAATCCTGTTTCATTCCAAGTCAGGTCATAATGCACATCAAGTGCTGTTGTGGACGGGCGGTGTGTTTCAGATGCACATAGTCTTCCTAAGGCAGTCTCACGCCACAAGAGACACAAAATTTGGAGCTGGGGAGCAGGCCTGTAATGTGTAATGCACATTGATCTATGAAATGGGGAGTGGGTCAGGAGCACAAGTTGTTGAGCTGCACAGCAGGGGCTTGGAGCTGGTGAAAGGAGGTGGAGCCATGGAGTGTGGTCTGTGGAGCCTGGAGCCAGACAGCAGGTGGCATGGCGTAGGGGAATGGGGTCCAGAGCCAGGGAACAGATGGAGACCAGATATGGAGCCAGAAAGGAATGAAGATCAGGAACTGGAGCCTGGTAATGGGCCCTGGAGACAAGGGACTAGGAAGAGTGGGCGTAAGCTGCAAAAAGCTAGGGTGAAAAGCAGGAGATTTGGGAACATTCAGGAAGCCAGGCAGCAGGAGAAGCTCAAAGTAGATGGATAATATTCAGGTTAGGCAGCGAAACACTTGGAGCAGGCATGGGAACCACTTGAGATGGTACAGGAAATATTCGGGCAAGCCACAAGGAATGGGAATGCCCAGTTTTACAGGTTAGTTTCAATCCTGTCTTAATATTGGAGCAATACTCCTGGATTTTAATTTCTCCTGGATCTATTGCAACTGTCAAGGTTTCCTTTTGGACTTACAAGAGTTGGGGCATAAGAGAGTCTGATTTGTGCTTAAATTGTTTTGTTCAGGCTTTTCAGTCAGAGATATTCTATTAATATAGAAATAGTTGAAGGTTTAAGGCATTTTCAATGAAAATGCAATAAAGTATTGGCCCAGAAATTGATCTCGCTCTGTTCCCGCGGGGGTAAGCCTTCCCCGGGATGTCTCACCTCGCTTATGCTTTTTCTGATCCAGCTCGCACGAAATTTAGGTTCCAGACATCAGCTGTGCTGGGCTTGCGTATCCCAGCGGCGTAGTTAATTCGTGCGAGCTGTGGGATCACGTGACTCAGTTAGAGCCAATGGCAGCACACCATCTTCCATTCATAAGTCTCACAGCATGGCTGTGAGACTTATGAATCTTACACCCCCCCAAAATAACAGCTAAACCTCAATTAAATTTAAAAAAAAAACCCATCACATTAATAAAATAAGTATAGTTAATTAAATTAACCATTTTAAATAAAAAATTAAATTTTTGAAAAAATTTAAAATCTTTTAAAAAGTTATAAAAATAAACTTACCTGTCTTTAAAGTCTATAAAAAAGATATACCTGTAAAAAAAATTCAAAAAAATACTTAATTCACTACTTACCTTCTTAAAAGCGGGTCTTACTCCTCCTTTTTACATTTCCAAAATCTTCCCTACTTACCTGCGCGTCCAAAGCATGAAGTGCACAGCGTGCGCGCAGCCTGTAGCGCGCACGCGATGCACTCAGGCCCCGCCCCCTTTTCGGAAGAGCAATTGCCGGTTTTCAGCGCATGCGCAGGGCATGCAGAAAACCGGCAATTGGAGTGGGAATACGCGAGAGTATGCAGTGCGTACTCTCGCGTCCCGGGATCAATTTTGTTCAGGCTTTTCAGTCAGAGATATTCTATTAATATAGAAATAGTTGAAGGTTTAAGGCATTTTCAATGAAAATGCAATAAAGTATTAAATTACCTGATAGAGAAGTGTGGAAAAATCACAGGTTAAGGCCACTGTTAAAAGAGTGGACAGAGGAATGCCATCTGAACGTATTGAGCATTAGTGTGCTAATACCAACATAGGACACAGGAACACAGGAACAGGAGTAGGCCCCTCAAGCCTGTTCCGCCATTCAATGATATCATGGGTGATCTGTATCTTAACTCCATCCACCTGCATTGGCTCCCTATCCTTTTATACCTTTGTCCAGCAAAAATCTATCGATCTCAGATTTAAAATTATTAACTGCTTTTTGTGGGAGAGGGTTCCACACTTCTACCACCCTTTGCTTGAAGAAGTGTTTCCTAACTTCTCTCCTGAATGGCCTGGCTCTAATTTTAAGGTTATGTCCCCTTGTCATAGGCTCCCCCACCAGCAGAAAACATTTCTCTCTATCTACCCTGTCAATTCCTTTCAAAAGCCTAAAAACCTCAATCAAATCACCCCTTAGGTGTAATGCCCAAAACTGTACTCAGTACTCCAGATGTGGTCTAGCTTTGTATAGCTGCAGCAAAACTTGCTCCCTTTATATTCTAGCCCTCTAGTTATAAAGGCTAACATTCTATTAGCCTTTTTGATTATTTTCTCTACCTGACCACTACATTTTGGTGATCTGTGTACACGGACCCCTAAATCCCTTTGGACCTCCACTGTTACTAGCTCTTACCATTTAAACAATACTCGGATCTATCCTTTTTTGGTCTAAAATGGATGACCTCACACTTACCTGTGTTGAAATCCATCTGCCACAGTTTCGACAATTCACTTAATCTATAAATGTCTCTTTGTAATTTTATGCTCCCGTCTGCATTACCAATACCACCAATCTTTGTGTCATCGGCAAACTTAGATATATGGCTCTCTATTGTGTTATCTAAGTCATTAATAAATATAATGAATAGTTGAGGCCCCAGCACAGATCCTTGTGGGACACCACTAATGACTTCCTTCCAATTCGATTACATATCTATTATCCCTACATCCCTACTCTCTATCTTATATCGCCTAACCAATCACCTAACAAGGTCAATAATTTGCTTTCAGTAATTTCTAGGTTATATTTTAAATAAATTGTTGATAAATCATCCATGCCTTTGTTACCTCTAGACTTGACTATTTCAACGCACTCCTGGCTGGCCTCCCACGTTCTATCCTAAGTAAACTTGAGGTCATCCAAAACTCAGCTGCCCGTGACCTAACTCGCACCAAGTCCCGTTCACTCATCACCCCTGTGCTCGCTGACCTACATTGGCTCCCGGTTAAGCAACGCCTCGATTTCAAAATTCTCATTCTTATTTTCAAATCCCTCCATGGCCTCGCCCCTTCCTATCTCTGTAATCTCCTCCAGCCCCACAACCCCTCAAGATATCTGCGCTCCTCTAATTCTGCCCTCTTAAGCATCCCTGATTATAATCGCTCAACCATTGGTGGCCGTGTCTCCAGTTACCTAGGCCCTAAGCACTGGAATTCCCTGCCTAAACCTCTCCGCCTCTCTACCTCTCTTTCCTCCTTTAAGACGCTCCTTAAAACCTACCTGTTGACCAAGCTTTTGGTCATCTGACCTAATTGCTCCTTATGTGGCTCGGTGTCAAATTTTTTGTCTTATAATACTCCTGTGAAGCGCCTTGGGACGTTTTACTACGTTAAAAACGCTATATAAATACAAGTTGTTGTTGTTGTTGTAAATCACTGCAACTTCTTATAAAATATGAACCAGTAAGGGGGCTGATGGTCCAGTGAGCTTGTGGACTGCAGCACAGAATAGTCGAACAAGTTTATACCTTTAGGGGGGAAAATTCGTGTTCGCCAGCAAAGTTGCCGGTGTCACTGGCAACTGCAGTTAACGGCTGCTGGAAATGGCCACAACACTAACCGAGTGAAATTGGTCTGGGGGGGCATGGAGATAGGTGGCGCAGCGCTCACCTTCTGTGCAATGTCATCCTGGTGGCGTTGCTGGAGGGATCCTGGACGAAGTTTCTGTCCAGGTCCGGCGTTGCAGCTTCCCACAGCCTCTGTGAGCGAAGCTGTGGAGCTCGCGAGGAATTGTGGGCAATAAAGAGGTCTGAGAATTAAAGGGGCCATGCACACTGAAGCAATACAAAATAAAATGCAGTGAATCAATACATTTTTCAGCCCTTTCTGCCTTTTAAAAAATATTTAACATTTAAAAGAAGTTCCAAATGTGAATATTCAGCTGTTAAAGCTGAGTTACCTTTCTAACCTCAACGAATGGGAAAACTGCCTCTGCATTAACACAAATGGCTCAGCCAGCCAGGAAAGGGGCACCGAGGGTCTCACACGCTGCACTCCAGCTTTGTGCAGGGGGTCAACACTGCAAGAGCGGCCCTCTACCCACAGGGGCCAGGAGGCCCCCCAGAGAGAACGATGTGGGAGTACCTCACGCAGGCTGTCACTGCCAACAGTGTCGCCCCCACCATCTGGCTCCAGTGCCCAAAGAAACTTCATGACCTCAGACCAGTGGTCAAGGTCAGTCAATGCATCTTCAAAAGCCGTCTCCTACCAACTGAACAACTAGCCTCACACACTGCTCAATGCACGACCTCCAATCACTCACCTACTAACAATCTGGACCAATGACGAGGCACATCTCCCATTCCTAGCCTCACCCCACCCCCTTGGAGGAGATGGTGCAGGCCATTCTTGGCAGGAGCATGGTTGAGCCCTTGGCCACACCTGAGACGTGAACTTTGTTTTTCTCTCCACGGATGTTGCGTGACCTGCTGAGTATTCGCAGCAGACTCTGTCTTCTCAAAGGCCTTCATTTACCATCTGAGCCCTTGCAAGCATCCAGCAGCACTCCCTACACACTTAAAAACCTTTTCACATCTATTGCAGCAAGCCACCACTTCAATAAAATCAAAAAAATACAGTTCAAACCCTTAAATTCAAACTTACCTGAATGATGTGTGTGTCCCTTTAAGAGCTGCAGACATCGCCACTGTCAGCCTGCTTGCACGGCAGGTTAACCTGGCATGCTTAGGACCCAACGCTGAATTCAGCGCTAGGGTCGAAGTTCGCGCTTGTGACATAAAGTCGGCGTTGCCGCCATTTTGTCCAGCATGACATTGCCAGTTACCGACAGCGCAAAGGTAAGGACGAAAACAGCAGCCACGCGGGAACCGCCAGCACCTGGCGAAAGAGCGGCGGCCGCCATTTTAGCGCCATTTAATGGTGCTATGGCATGGCGCTACAGCCACGAATTTCTAGCCCTTAATTTCTCACAGTTTGTAACCTTGGCTGCAGTCAGCAGTTGGCCTGCAGGGATCAAGGAAAATTATAGCACAACTCACTGTGGATCATTCTCTTACAACCTCTAGTTACAAAGCAGTACTGGCGGGGGGCTGTGAACAGGATGTCAGACCAACCTCATAGCTGAAATAAAATGAGTAAGAAGAAATGTCATAAATAGATTAGATAGATAGATGGATCAATAGATAGAAAATTGGAGTTGCACTACTTTGAAGGTTTTAATTTCATCTGGTAGTGCACTGGCTAACACATTTGTGTCAAATTCTTTTGTGTGCTACTTTAACTTAAGTTATTAATGATAAATGATTTAACGACTGCAATGAAGTGACACATTCAGGAATTTTTCACCGAAATGTTAACCAATGCGTTGTCAGAGGTAATGAATAACCCCGAGTATTGGGACATGTGTGCTAAGGGACAACTTCATACACTTTGCAGCAGAATTAAATTTATTAAATTGGTCCTTTCTGTTTTTATTAATTTCTTTCTATTGACTTCTAATTATGGTTGCTTTACACAAATATTAGTTTAAAGAAGTGATGCATGTTATTGTGGAACTCAATCATGGACTAATATTGTGAATTATGTTCCCTGAAGTGTGTCATATCTAGAGTGGAAATGTACCAGTTGATTTTGATATTTGTGTTTTTTTATAGCATCCTGGGAATGGCTGCCTTTGGCTGTTCACAATAAAATGACACAATAAAATTCAGCAGAACATATAAGTTTCTGTTTTCACTTAATTACGTTCTTTGAATGGAATTTAACAAACATGGGACTGGGTTCTAAAATTCTTGAGCCGTTTTTGGTGCAATTGCCTGTTATGGAAATTTCCACACAGAAGAGCACAATAGCCATTGAACCATAGCAGGCCCCGTATTGTTCCCATAGCCTCTTGAGGTTATACAAAAAAGTTTATTTTTAAATAATTTGCATGACTCACATGAGCCTTAGTCACAACTGACTATCAGAGCTGTGTTGTGATCTAAATGAAGCAACATTTAAACTGAACCTCAGGAAAAGCTAACTTTAAAAGAAAGAGTATTGCGTATCTATATAAATCACGTTATGCTGCTCTATCTAATACCTGCGCAGGGGAAGAATGAGGAAAATCCGTCCATCAAAGTGTGACCGTTGCAATCTTTTGACACATTTGTGTGCTTCCATTCCTGAAATTCCTATAGATCTGTAAAGATCTTAGATTCTTAGAAATCACAGGCATGTTCCATGTAAATCTGTATTTAGATTGATGCAATGAATGATGTGCATCTAAAGCTTGCAGAATACTGGAAAATTACAGTGTTTCGTGCTCTTAATAAAAATTACAGACGGAAAAAAACGCTAGTGGCACTGATGTTTATGACATCGCTCTCTGAAAATATTGCCTCTCCAATCTTTCTGATGTTAGTCCCCTCTCAAGTACAGAACCAATGGAAATGTTGTCATAATGAGTTCAAGCAACCGTGCTGCTCGCTACTAGTTTAAAGCAAGCATCAGCTTCAGACTCTGACTCACCTATAGGTGGCAGGCTGATATTTTTCCCATGTTCTAGAGCTGCTTGAACTGAGTCGCCTCATTTTTTCTGGCAGTGCCTATTAATGTTGGGCATAATATCCTTCATTTTAAGAACCATTTGGTGCATTAGGAATTTTTACTCTTTCAATGAGTGCTGGGATAATTAAGGTAGGTAAGGATTTTAGAATCAAAGGGGGAGAAATTCAGTATCGTCCCATTTGGGGCGCAATTATCGGCCGGGCGCAAAGATTAGCGCCTGGCGCTAATTATCGCCTCCGACTGCAAACTTGACTTTTATCGCCCTTGGAGGTGATTGGAGCGCTAAATCAGGCGCTTCACACCTGTCTTAAGGCGCAAAGGCCGAGTAGCGAGGCGCTACCTCAGAGCGCTGGCGAAGCTCATATGATGTCAGTCAGCAATGGAACACACACACAATGGCGCGGGCCAGTTCTTAAAGGGGAGGGTTGATCTTACTTTCCATCCACATCCTGCTCATTGCAGCCTTGAATCTCAGCCTGGAGAGACCTGCACATCAAATCTGCTGGAAAGAACAATGGAGAGTACCAGGGAAAGAGCTCAGAGTGCAGCCCCCACTAAATCGATACAAGGAAGGGCAAATCAAAATGAACCTGCAAAGTGCTGCTCAGTACCCAAAACTCCTTCACACAGCGTTGAATCTCTCCAGAAGTCTCTCTCTCTCTCTCTCAGAATGCGTGGTTCAAAAATGTCACCAACAATAAAAGGCAGGAAGCGGTCGCCTTTAAATAGCACTCCCCCAGTCCCTTCCTGACTGCAAAACGCTCCCCTCAACCTGCCGTTGCTAGCGGCAGGCGGTAAGGCAGGGGGCGCCACTCAATATCCGCTCCGGGGCGATACCGGGGCGTTGCGCACTCGACTGACGTCACGATCTGCCGGCGCAGGAGATCGTGGCGGTAGTGTTTAGCGCCGCCGCAAAATGTCTAGTTAATTTCGCGAGTGGCGCAAACATCGCCGTGCCTGGGCGCTAGATGCTTTGCGCCCCATTAGCGCCCTCTTAAGGCGCTAACGGGAGGTGCAACCAACTGAATTTTTCCCCCAAAGAACATTATTGCACAGAAACAGGTTATTTGGTCTATTTAGTCCATGCCATTTTTTTTAACCATGAACTATCTCGTCTGCTTGCTTTCCATAACCGTTAATACTTCCCTTTATCAAATAACTTGAATTCCCCTTTAAGAGATTTAATGGACTCTGTTTCAACAACTGATTGTGGTATAGCTTTCCAAATTGTAACCACCCTCTAGGTAATGACATTTTTTTCTTTCCTCCCTTTTACATGTTCAGAGATTTCGAGAGAATCTAAGGTTATGATCTTTAATGATCTATGGGGATTTCAGGAATGGAAGCGCACAAATGTGTGAAGAGACTGCAATGGACAGATTTTCCTCATTCTCCCCCTGAGCAGGTTTTGGACAGAGCAGCATACCGTGCAGCACTCGTATTTTCTGTCCAGGTCCATTTAATTGCCCAAGGGCACCCCCAGTGCAGGCCAACCCTAGCAGGGCCTAGAACTGGCAGAGGGCGGGGACAAGAAAGTGAGAGGCCTGCAGCTTACTTGTCGGGCCTTGGACATTGGGACCTCCTGGCTTCCAATTAATTTATTTTTTAATTATTTTATTTATTCATTCGCAGGATGTGGGCGTCACTGACAAAGCCAGCATTTATTGCCCATCCCTTGTTGCCCTTGAGAAGATGGTGGTGAGCAACCTTCTTGGACTTCTGCAGTCCAGGTGCTCCCACAGTGCTGTTGGGCAGGAAGTTCCAGGATTTTGACCCAGCGACGATGAAGGAACGGCGATATATTTCCATCAGGATGGTGCGACTTGGAAGGGAATTTGGAGGTGATGGTGTTTCCATGCACCTGTTGCCCTTGTCCTTCTAGATGGTAGAGGTCACGGGCTTGGGAGGCTGTCGAAGAACCCTTGGCAAGTTGCTGCAGTGCATCTTGTAGATGCTACACACTGCAGCCATGGTGCGCTGATGGTGAAGGGAGTGAATGTTTAAGGTGGTGGATGGGGTGCTGATTAAGCGGACTGCTTTGTCCTGGATGGTGTTGAGCTTCTTGAGTGTTGTTGGAGCTGCACTCATCCAGGCAAGTGGAGAGTATTCCATCACACTCCTGACTTGTGCCTTGTTGGTGGTGGAAAGGCTTTGGAGAGTCAGGAGGTGAGTCACTTGCTGCAGAATACCCAGCCTCTGACCTGCTCTTGTAGCCACAGTATTTATGTGGCTGGTTCAGTTAAGTTTTTGGTCAATGGTGGGGGATTCGATGTTGGTAATGCCATTTAATGTCAAGGGGAGGTGGTTAGACTTTCTCTTGTTGCAGGTGGTCATTGCCTGGCACTTGTATGCCACGAAAGTTACTTGCCATTTATTAACCCAAGCCTGGATATTGTCCAGGTCTTGCTGCATGCAGGCACAGACTGCTTCATTTTCTGAGGAGTTGCGAATGGAACTGAACACTGTGTCACACTCGGCCAAATGTTGCCTTGATGTCAAGGGCACTCACTCTCACCTCACCTCTGGAATTCAGCTCTTTTGTTCATGTTTGGACCAAGGCTGTAATGAGGTCTGGAGCTGAGTGGTCCTGGTGGAACCCAAACTGCTCATCGATGAACAGGTTAATGGTAAGTGCCGCTTGATAGCGCTGTCTACGACACCTTCCATTACTTTTCTGATGAGTAGGCTGTAAGGGCAATAATTGGCCGGATTGGGTTTGTCCTGCTTTATGTGGACAGGACATACTTGGGCAATTTTTCACATTGTCGGGTAGATGCCACTGTTGTAGTTGCACTCCAACAGCTTGGGTATAGGCGCAGCTAGTTCTGGAGCACTGGTCTTCAGCACTACAGCCGGGATGTTGTCGGTTTCTTGTGTAAGGTTTCCAAAATTTGCAGATCCCCAAAACCTAAGGAAAAAGGATTTTGGAACTACCTCAGAGTGATAAAAATGCATTTGGGCCTAACATAAGGAATTTAAGACCAAAAACCAAGTTTTGGCATTTTAAAAACATGTCTGGGCCTGTAAAGGGAGAAAAGGCTGTGAAGGAAGTTGGGTTCGACCTCTGTAAAAGCAGTTTTGGGTATTGCAGTTAATTGCATTGTCTGGGGAACCGGGATGACCTCACTCAAAGCCCCAGCACGCATTAACATTTTGACAATAGACCCTGGGAGAAGACAGTCCCACCCAAAACAATAGGTCCCATCGAACCGATTACAGGGTCCATCAAGAAACATGCATAATACAGAGCACCCAGGACTAGGCTATAGATCAGCCTAGGAACCCAAAACACAAAACCAATCACCAGCAATCAGCCAAGAAGATCGACAGGATGCAAACCATCCCAAAAACCCATTTGACACTCACAGAGCAGTTACTGGTAGCAGGCCCGCCAAATTCAGACAATGAACTGAACAGATTTGGCGGGTAGATAAGGCCATATTCAATGGGTCAGACTGAAGGCCTATTAAAAACCCAGTTAACGTGCTAGTAAATCGTTACCGATTTACGAGCCCGCCAAAACTAGACAATGAACTGAACAGATTTGGCGGGTAGATAAGGCCACTTCAATTCTGTATAATTGAAGGCCCACCAAGCACACACCAGGAGAAGAGAGCTAGAAGAGAGAGAGAGACAGCACAGTCCAAAGTTGGGGGTCGAGCAGTCAGTCATAACCGGTGGTCATCAGAAGGAGGAGAGATCAAGGAGAAGAAGGCCCGAGCTGGAAGCGAGTCGGCATCGCTCACCACTCAGACACACCTGAGTCCAGCTCGCGAAGACACCACCTCGACGGACCCCCAACAACGGCCCTAACACAGTCACCCGGAGCAACAAGCAGCAACAAGTCACCGACGGCTCCACGAGGTCGACCGACACACCAACCAAGGCCTAAAGCCAGCGCGGAAACCAAAGGCCTCACGAAACCAACAACCGCGCATTACCCCCAACTGACCAGGTAATCGCAGGCCACCGCGACCAACAAAGACCAACTCCAGGGAAGAAAACCCGAAGAATCGCAAAGTTTCCACACTACAAACTACTCCTGACTTACCCCTGGGTAAGATTTTCCCTAAAGACTCTAAGCCCTACTGCTGAACTAAAGAAATTGGGTACTCACCAGATAAACCCAAAAAGACATCCTACCGCATCAGCGGACTCGCGAAGACTGACCAGAGACCCAGGTGAAGTCCTCTACCGCGTACGGGGTACACCAGACACTAACTGCCATAAACAACGAACCCCAAAACCGTGATTTAGCCCAATTGTCAAAGGATTGGTGAGCATTATCCCATGTCCTTCAAAACCTAACTTAGCTAGTAAAGTGGGGTTGGGAGGGGTGAAGTATTGTTCTACTGTCATTTCCCTCGCTTGTACCGAAGTGTTCCCCACCTTTAGAGTGATAAGAGTGTTATTATTTGTGTCTTACCTTTTAATAAAGATTGAAGTTCTTTCATCAAACTCAGTTGTCTGCTGCACCTTTTGTATCACAACCCCCAAATAAGTCCAAGGTCTAGAACCAAGGGAGTGGGAGTGATTCGAACCACTCAGAAGTCAGAGGTAAAGCTGACACAAAAACACCACCCCCTACACTTGATATCATGTGGAGTGACTCAAATTGGCTAAAGACTGGCATCTGTGATGGTGGGGACCTCATGAGGCTGAGATCGATCATCCACTTGGCACTTCTGGCTGAAGATTAACTTTACATCTGGGGGAAGGTGGGGGTCAGATCCCAACCAACTCAAGAAGGCCGAATGGAAAGTCTTTGGCCTGTCTCTGGGACACCCGTGGATTGGCTGGTCAGAGGCTGCTTGATTTTACTGCTCCCAGCTGAGGTCTATTAAACTACCAGATTGCTGCTCTGATCTGACAACTTTTAATCCCAACATCTGGAATTATGTATTAATATACCATAAATATTCTATTTATCTTTCAGATGAAACGTTAAACCAAGGCCCAGTCTGCCCTCTCAGGTGGACATAAAAGATTCCATGGCACTATTTCGAAGAAGAGCAGGGGAGTTCTCCCTGGTGTCCTGGCCAATATTTATCCCTCAATCAACATAACAAAAACAGATTATCTGGTCATCATCACATTGCTGTTTGTGGGACCTTGCTGTGCGCAAATTGGCTGCCGCGTTTCCTACATTACAACAGTGACCGCACTTCTAAAGTACTTCATTGGCTGTAAAGCGCTTTGGGATGTCCTGAGGTTGTGAAAGGCGCTATACAAGTTCAATTTCTTTCTTTTATGCAATGGATTGAGTGGACGCTGGGTTCATTCAACCACAATGTGAGTTCTGAAAAAGAGGGAGAAAAATTGATTTATAATTGGCAGCTTAAAAATAAATAATGTATAAATAATTAATATTGATTGATTTTTTTTGTGCAATATACTGTGAGATAGAACTCATTTATATAAGAGATTGAAAAATACCTCAATAGAAATTTCAATACACTAGGTATATGATGATTTAAGGCATAAGTATAAACAGGCTGGTAACCACTGAGGCCCCAAGTCTTGTACCTTATGTACAAACTGTACTTCTGACACAACTAATTTGTAGTAATTCACGAGTCTGATAGATAATTGCTGGTTGTTGCATGTTAAATATTTTGCACTAGTATGATATGGAAATACTGGGGCTGATTTTCATTCACCTTTGTTGGTTGGGTGGTGTGCATTTCCAAGGCACCTATTTGGAACACAGACAAAACTGGTTGAATTGCCAAGTTCAGCTCATTTACGTGGTCTGGCTTTCAGCCAAGCAGGGAAATGGCACAGTAAATGGGCGGGCAGGCCAGATTGGGGGAGGGATCTTAAAGGAGCCGTTTTATGATAACAAGCTGCTGTGTTGATTGGAAGTAAAACAGCTTTGGTGAAAAATTCGGTTGGTTAGCACCTCCCGTTAGTGCCTCTGGGGTCGCTAACGGGGCGCTCGGAACTTAGTGCCCGAGCGTGGTGAGTTTAGCGCCGTTCACGAAATTGACCAGTCATTTTGCGGCGGCGCTAAACACTACCGCCACGATTTCCTGCGCCCACAGATCATGACGTCAGTCAAGCGTGCAACACCCCGGTAGTGCCCCGGACCGGATATTGAGTCGTGCCCCCTGCCTTAGTGCCTGCCGCTAGGAACGACAGGTAGAGGGGAACGTTTTCAAGTCGGGATGGGGCTGGGGGAGCGCTATTTAAAGGTGGGCGCTTCCTGCCTTTTCTTGTCGGCAAAATTTTTGGTACACGCAGGTTGAGAGGGAGAGAGACGTCTGGAAAGATTTAATACTGTTCTAAGGAGTTTTGGCCCTCGGCACCACTTTTGAGGTTCCTAAGCGCCGAGCTCTTTCCCTGGGCCTATCCATTAGTGCTTCCAACACAATTGCTTTAGAGGTCTCTCCAGGCCGAGATTCAAGGCTGCAATGAGCAGGGTGTGGCTGGCCAGCAAGATGGCCCCTCCCCTTTAAGAACTGGACGGTGCCAGTCTGTCTGGCTTCCATGGTAACTGACATCGCCTGAGCTTTGGTAGCGTTCTGAGGTAGCACCTCGCTCCCCGATGTTAGCGCCTTAAGAGAGGTGTGTAGCGCTTGATTTAGCGCTCAAATCACCTCCAGAGGCGATAGTGGCGAATTTTGCAGTCGGAGGCGATAATTAGCGCCGGGCGCTAAACTTTGCGCCTGGCCGATATTAGCGCCCCAATATGGGCGATACCCAATTTTTCCCCTTCACTTTTACAAGTGAACCACAAAATCTCTTTCAGTGAAACAAACTGTTTATTAGAAGAGTTGTACAAGGAAATAAGTGCTCTGGGATATGTTCCTAATAGCATTAATAGTGTAGGCAGCACAATGTGAGATAAATTACAAGATGATGGCATAAAATATGTATCCAATTTTTTACACATCTATGATTTTTAAATTGTATATTTATAAAGAGAGCATTTGGCAGATTTTCTTGGTGGTGTTTGTACACAGGCAAAACGAATGATAATATCCACAAGGGAGTGATTTAATTCACGTCATCAACTATGGGCATGCAAAAAAAGAACTAAAAAGATATCTCCCAAATTGCAACACAAAAATTTTTATGTTGCGCAAACATTTCAGCTACAGGAGCATAAACTTTCTCAGTGGTATAGGCAGCCTGTAATAGAGAGTTTCCACCGACTACTCTAGGATTAAAAGGGTGTGGTGGAGTAGTTGCTATGGTACTACACTAGCAACCCAGAGGTTGTGAATTCATAATCTCACCATAGCAAGTTGGGAAACTGGATCTAATGAATTGGTGTTTGCCATAAAAATCCAGCTGGTTCACTAAGTATCAGTCCTACTTAGTCTGGCCTACATATGACTCTAATCGATGCCCTCTGAAGTGACCCGACAAGCAACTCAGTTGAACAGTCAAAGCAACTAGGGTAGGGGATGGGCAATACACGTGCCCTTGGTGCATCCCGAGGATAAATAACTGAGCCAGCATGCCTCAAAACTCCTCAATACTACAGTACTTTCCTAAGATGCACAATCAGGGCATCACTATGAGCTCCGCTACAAACCATCAATATTGTACATTCCAAAATATAACACAGAGAATTGTGGTCCTTCACTCCAGTGGAATGTTCTAAAATATGGTCAATACCATCTACATCAAAATTGTTTCACACACACGTAGGTGTCAGCTGTGGCTCAGTTGGTAGCACTCTCACCTCTGAGTCATGAAGGTTGTGGGTTCAAGTCCCACTCCAAGAGACTTGAGCCCATAATCTAGGCTGACACTCCAGTGCAGTACTGAGGGAGTGCTGCACTGTTGGAGGTGTCATCTTTCAGATGAGATATTAAACCGTAGGCCCCATCTGCCC
The DNA here is from genome assembly GCA_030390025.1 of Squalus acanthias. NCBI lineage: Eukaryota > Metazoa > Chordata > Chondrichthyes > Squaliformes > Squalidae > Squalus > Squalus acanthias. Next base: position 108,197,695 of record CM059435.1, read on the forward strand.
TCTCGGGTGGATGTAAAAGATCCCATGGCACTATTTCGAAGAGCAGCGGAATTCTTCCTGGTGTGCTGTCCAACATTTATCCCTCAAATAACACCTAAAAATGGATGATCTGGTCATTATCACATTGCTGTTTGTGTGACCTTGCTGTACCTACATTACAACAGTGACTACACTTCCAAACAATACTTCATTGGCTGTAAAGCGCTTTGGGATGTCGTGAAAGGCGCTATATAAATGCAAGTTCTTTCTTTCTTCTATTTATTTAGTTTCTAAGTACTACTCAGCCAGTGTTTATCCACTTAACTTCACTGCCATGAGAATGAAGATTTAGGTAAGTGGTTTTCATGTCCTAATAGGAAACAGCCTAGGTGGAAACTAACTCAGCACAAACCAGGGATCAAACCTGGTGCCTTCCTGGAAAGAGTTAGAAAACAGGAAAGACATAATGGAACAGCCAGTCGCCTGCTTGGAATACTCCACCTTTATGATAACAGCTCGTTATTTTTGCAGGCAGTACATGATGTTAAATGTCTCTCTTTTCCTACTGTTTATTTACCACAGTTTTCCTGTATCATTGTTTGAATGGAGAAAAATATTACGTTGGGCTGAGGGCAACATATGGGAACAATCGGGGGCGATTTTCTGACGTCAGAGGAAGCAGGTTTGGAGGCGGGAAAGGAGGGAAAATCAGATTCAAAGAGGTCGGGTTTGGAACCCGCCTCCAACCCGCCTCCGCGGGATTTTGCCGGTGCCGGTTTTGAGGGTCGGGAAACACTCCCGCCTCCAGCTGGCCATTGTGCTATTTAACCTCCTTAAATGCTCATTAAGGGCCTCTCTAAGCCTATTTTGAGAGGCCCTCCTGATTTTTCCAGCTTTTTGGCGTGCTCCACATACCTCCTGAACCACGCCAGGTAAACCTAGCGGGTTGACTCGTGGATGGCCTCCTCACTGCTGCAGGTCTAACAAGACATCGTTTATTGCAGCAAGGATTACTTGCAGGTGCCAGACCTTCGCTTTAAAAGGTCTCTGAGCACTTTTAGAAGGCCTTCTGAAATCGAAGGCGCTGCAGCTTGACTCCATCAACTGTGGGACCTCCTTGGAAGACCCTCTCCCCGCTTGCAATGAGCGCTTCCCCATAGGAGGCATCTACAAGCAGCATGGGAACCATTCATTTTCTTTCTGCATCGACCTCAGATGAGGATGATGAGGAGGAGGAGGATCTGGAGGAGGAGGAGGAGGAGGTCAGATCGACCAGCAGCAGCGGCAGCACGCGAGCACATGACTGCCTGGGATGCAAGGGATGAACTTATCCTGGCCAGATTTGCATAGGTTGCCCAAGTTGGCACATGTCCTTGGCACCATCCTAGGACATCATTGACAATGGACATGGCTCTCTGGCCTCCTTTCACTCAGGCCACCAACCTGACAACGCAAGTGTGCCGGTGCCCGCAACGTGGAGCTGCCTAAGACGAAGGAACAGATGGCATAACGCCAACATTTTGGCTTCAAATCATTTTAATACTTTCTAACAGGGATGGCATTTCATCAATACACAGAAACAGTCTTCCTATCTGCACACAGATCTGGAGGTTATATCCCTTGCCAGCTGTACCCACACAGCCTTGGTTTCTTTGGCAGACCTCTTCCTCCCAGATGAGTGGAAGAGCACCTCCATGCTAGCTGTCACCCCCTCCAACAACATTTGCAGTGCCTCATCCGAGAGCCTCGGGTAGGCCCTTGCCTTGGAATTGGACATAGTGGTTTCTCAAAAGATGTTGGATGTGGTGCAGGAGATGCAGAAATGCTGTGGAATGAGCCAAGGGAGCAAGAAGTCATAAAATCAGACTGGAAAAGTGCTGTCAACGGAGGTGAGTTTCAGTCCCAAAACACTAATTGACCAAGGGCATCCCACACCTCTGAAATCAAGTGGCCAATCAGGGGAAAATCGCAAATTTTTGAAACCTATCAGAGGAGGCGAGTTTCAAACCCACCCAAACTGAAACCCGCCTCCATCTCGCCTCCAGTGGGAAAATCGCCCCCATTGTAAATCATTCCTTCATTCCTGACCAATCAGGAGCAAGATCTGGTGATGTGCCATGCATGTGTCAAACATTTAAGACATTGATGGGATTAGATGAAGAGGGGTGGGAGGAGGCTCGTGTGGAGCATAAACACCAGCATGGACCTGTTGTGCGTAATGACCTGTTTCTGTGCTGTAAATACTATGTAACACTATATGTAAAGTAATACATTCAACCTGCTTTTTCTTGTTTTCCCCAATTTTTTCCCCTTTTTTTATCTCCTCCCCTGAAGGAGTGCACGAGACAACAGCAGACCTCCAGTACCTCACCCACTTGCCCACTCTTCATACATTAGCCGAGCAAGTGTGTGCTGACAGGCTAGTGGAACATAGGGGCATCACAGCCAAACTGAATCCAATCCTGTTCTCACTCGACATCCACCCATGCACGCTGGCTGATTTTTCTCCTCCTTACGCAATGACACTGAGACCAACTGTAAATTCCTCACAACTAACTCAACTCAGGCCAGAAATTGAGCCTGGAATTTCTTCATCTTGTTCGGCTCAGTGCCACTTACTCTTGGAAAGCATGAACGGCCTCTGTGAGAGTAGCTCCATGTTGTGGTGTTGCCCGGGGAATTATAGCTGGGAAGAGACGCTGCCTTGATGGTTTATTGAAAGGTTGGCAAAGTTGTCTTCCTTTCTGAGAATGTAGCTACCTTGATTCTGTCATGCGATAAGGAATATTTGCTTGGAATCTTTCATCTCCAGTTGGGAGAGAATTCCTTCTGCTGCAAACTGATATCCAAAGTGTGGTGAGACAATTCTAGGAGGTGGCCACTAATGCTCGTTCACGAATGGCAATAGACTTTAACTCAGCAAGGATGCAGGCATGAATGATGCTCATGAGTGAGAGAATTTGCAGGGGAGATTTTGGGTTTTTAATTCCCCTATAATTTTGCTTTAAAATTAAAAATAATTCCCTACTGGAATCTGAAATCCTCCATAATTTTGCTTTGGAACCGCAAAAGAATTGCATCATTATAGTTATGATGTCATCTAAATGTTGATTAAATTGCAGCCTTTTACTCTCTCCAAACTAATCTTTAATTCCATGTATTGTACAGTCCTGTGAATCATGACAATTATTCTGCAGTGACATCACAGAAGTCTGTTTTAGCCTAACATCATTTCAACTTTACAGCTCACTGTCAATTGAATTAATTGTACCTGTAACATTAACAGCACTTTAGACATCTTTTCACCGCGATTTTCTGAATTTAAAATTTCAATTTGCTCAGAAAGCATTCTGCAAGCTTCATGAGGTCAAAACCCACCCTGGGCTCCAATACGGTGGTATGGCTTGGATTGTCCTCCGCAATCTTACCCGAAAAGCAGCGAGGAATAAAGGGAAGTCAGGGCAGTTAGCTCATTGCCATCTCACCATCTGACCTCTATTTCCGTTCCCCACCTCCACCGTGACTGCCCCGCTCTCTCCTTCCCCAGCCACCACATATAAATGATGGTGGGAGCCCTGTGTCCCAGGCCCCCAGTAGATTTCCTCCCCGTCTGCCTATGTTACTGCCACTTCCTAGGTGACGGTAGGTCCGGTGAAGAGGCTGTAACGCCTCTGAGGTGTCCCTATGAAGGGAGAGGGCCTTGTAACAGCCTCCTCTCACTCCATTCTGCCCTAAATAACTTAGTCAAGTCTTAGCCTTGTAGGCCTTAGTCTTCGACAAGGCTTACAAGACTGCAGCTCCTGCTGTGTTTGCAGCTCTTCTGCCTCAGAATCAACTGAGAGCCATAAGTCACATCAATACCAAGTGAAAAAGCCATAATTCACATCAGTACCAGGTGAATAACGCCTCTGCCATTATTTTTTCATTAAATGTCAGCAGCGGGAAATCTAGCTTCGTCGATGACGAAATCCAACACCGCCTTCAGTGTGTCAGTGCAGCCTTCGGTCGCCTGAGGAAGAGAGTGTTTGAAGACCAGGACCTCAAACCCGGCACTAAGCTCATGGTCTACAGAGCAGCAGTGATACCCGCCCTCCTTATGCCTCAGAGACATGGACCATGTACAGCAGGCATCTCAAAGCACTGGAGAGGAACCATCAACGCTGCCTCCGCAAGATCCTGCAAATTCATTGGAAGGATAGGCGCACCAATGCCAGTGTTTTTGCTCAGGCCAACATCCCCAGCATTGAAGCTTTGACCACGCTTGATCAGCTCCGATGGACAGGCCACATCGTCCGCATGCCTGATACGAGACTCCCAAAACAAGCGCTCTACTCGGAGCTCCGGCACGGCAAGAGAGCCCCAGGTGGGCAGAGGAAACGCTTCAAGGACACCCTCGAAGCATCCTTGAAGAAGTGCAACATCCCCACCGACACCTGGGAATCCTTGGCCCAAGACCGCACAAAGTGGAGAAGAAGCATCCGGGAAGGCGCCAAACACCTCGAGTCTCTTCGCTGGGAGCAAGCGGAAGCCAAGCGCAAGCAGCGCAAGGAGCGCACGTCAACCCAAGCACCCCACCCACCCGCCCCTTCAAACACCATCTGCCCCACCTGTGACAGAGACTGTAGGTCCCGCAGTGGACTCATCAGTCACCTGAGAACTCATTTTTAATGTGAAAGCAAGTCATCCTCGGTTCCGAGGGACTGCCTAAGAAGAAGGGGGCAAACCCAGGAAATTCGCAATCGCTATTGACTTGGGGAGAGCTAGGATAAACCACTTTTCACAGTTTCGGTGAGGGCATCAACAGAGCAGCGCAAGAGACCCAGGAAATAATGGTGCAGCATGAATAATAGCATAACTCACTTACACCATCATTTCCTGGGACTTTTGCATTGAGAAATGGACCTAGTGCTGTAGGTGCAGTATTCCAATGACATAAGACCCCAGGAAATTCTGGTTCAAAATTATTTGTAGGCTTTTTGATTCTTATTTATTATAGAGTAGCACAGTTCTCCTAGTGTCCTGGCGAACATTTATCCTGCAACAAGCATCAATAAAACTGTTTATCTGGTCATTTATCTCATTGCTGTGTGTGGGACCTTGCTGTGAGCAAATTGGCTGCCACTTTTCCTACATTACAACAGTGACAAAACTTCAAAAGTAATGAATTGACTGTGAAGCACATTAGGATATCCTGAGGGCATAAAAGGAGCTAAAAAGTACAAATTCTTTCTTTCTGTAAAAGAACATTGGGATGAATGAGAGGGGATTGATTAAGAGGGGATTGATTCAGAGGGGAAACATAGAGTATGAGAGTAAACTTGCAAGGAACATAAAAGCGGACTGTAAAAGCTTCTACAAGTATGTAAAAAGAAAAAGATTAGTGATGATAAATGTAGGTCCCTTACAGTCAGAAACGGGAGAATTTATAATGGGGAACAAGGAAATGGCAGAGCAATTAAACAAATACTTTCGTTTTGTCTTCACGGAAGAGGACACAAATAACTTTCCAGAAATGCTAGGGAACCAAGGGTCTAGTGAGAAGGAGGAAGTAAAGGAAATTAGTATTAGTAAAAAAATAGTGCTGGAGAAATTAATGGGACTGAAAGCCGATAAATCCCATGGGGCTGATAATCTGCATCCCAGAGTACTAAAAGAGATAGCCATGGAAATAGTGGATGCATTGGCTGTCATCTTCCAAAATTCTATAGATTATGGAACAGTTCCTGCAGATTGGAGGGTGGCAAATGTAACCCCACTATTTAAAAAAGGAGGGAGAGAGAAAACAGGGAACTATAGACCGGTAAGTCTAACATCAGTAGTAGGGAAAATGCTAGAGTCTATTATAAAGGATGTGATAACAGAACACTTAGGAAATATCAACGGGATTAGACAAAGTCAACATGGATTTATGAAAGGGAAATCGTGTTTGACAAACCTACTGGAGTTTTTGAGGATGTAACTGGTAGAATAGATAAGGGAGAACCAATGGATGTGGTGTATTTGGATTTTCAGAAGGCCTTTGATAAAGTCCCACATAAGAGGTTAGTGTGCAAAATTAAAGCATATGGGATTGGGGGTAATATACTGGCATGGATTGAAAATTGGTTAACAGACAGGAAACAGAGAGTAGGAATAAATGTGTCTTTATCGGGGTGGCAGGCGGTGACTAGTGGGGTACCGCAGGGATCAGTGCTTGGGCCCCAGCTATTCACAATATATATCAATGATTTGGATGAGGGAACCAAATGTAATATTTCCAAGTTTGCTGACGACATGAAACTAGGTGGGATTGTGAGTTGTGAGGAGGATGCAAAGAGGCTTCAAGGCAATTTAGACAAGTTGAGTGAGTGGGCAAATACATGGCAGGTGCAGTATAACGTGGATAAATGTGAAGTTATCCACTTCGGTAGGATAAACAGAAAGGCAGAGTATTATTTAAATGGTGATAGATTGGGAAATGTTGATGTACAAAGGGACCTGGGTGTCCTTGTACACCAGTCACTGAAAGCAAACATGCAGGTGCAGCAAGCAGTTAGGAAGGCAAATGGCATGTTGGCCTTCATTGCAAGAGGATTTGAGTACAGGAACAAGGATGTCTTACTACAGTTATACAGGGCCTTGGTGAGACCACACCTGGAGTACTGTGTGCAGTTTTGGTCTCCTTACCTAAGAAAGGATATACTTGCCACAGAGGGAGTGCAGCGAAGGTTCACCAGACTGATTCCTGGGATGGCAGGACTGTCGTATGAGGAGAGATTGGGTCGACTAGGCCTGTATTCACTAGAGTTTAGAAGAATGAGAGGGGATCTCATTGTAACGTATAAAATTCTGACAGGGCTAGACAGACTGGATGCAGGGAGGATGTTTTCCCTGGCTGGGGGGTCTAGAACGAGGGGTCACAGTCTCAGGATACGGGGTAGGACATTTAGGACTGAGATGAGGAGAAATTTCTTCACTCAGAGAGTGGTGAACCTGTGGAATTCTCTACCACAGAAGGCTGTGGAGGCCAAGTCACTGAATATATTTAAGAAGGAGATAGATAGATTTCTAGACACAAAAGGCATCAAGGGGTATGGGGAGAGAGCGGGAATATGGTATTGAGATAGAGGATCAGCCATGATCATATTGAATGGTGGAGCAGGCTCGAAAGGCCGAATGGCCTACCCCTGCTCCTATTTTTTTTTCTATGTTTGTAATGGCAACAACATCAAAAAGTAAGTGTAGGATTCGCTCATTGTTCAATAGAAATTTATTCATTGGCAGTGAAGCGTTTTGGGATGTCCTGAGTTCGTGAAAGACACCATATAAAAGCAAGTTCTTTCTCTCTTTCTTTACTCAATGGTGAGATATTTCTTTTACTAGTATGTAAACTCTCTGGAATCTATGTTGCTGTGCGCAGCCGCTGCAAATAGCCTGTGGTACATTTGTGCAGAAAATATTATTAAAAATGAATATTATTTACAGCATCTTATCGCACTGATACATCTCCAAGTGCTTCACAAAGTGAATTCCTTTTGAAGTGCTGTGACAGTTGTTAGAGTCATAATGAGACCAAGGGAAGGAAAGGACAGCGACTTGCCACCATAATAACCTTCTCCAGCCCTACGACCCCCTCAAACTCTCCTTTCCTCTGGCGTCTCTCGTACACCCCCCCTTCTTTCACCCCATCAGTGGTCATGGTGCCATTAGCCACCTAGGCCCCAGGCTGTGGAAGTACCCCCTTAAGCCCCTTCACCTCTCCATCACCCTCTGCTCCTTTAGGACCCTCTTTCAAACCCACCTCTTTAACCCAGCTTTTGGTCGCCCCTCCTAATATCTCCCACCTTTGGCTCAGCGTCCATTTTGTGATTACGCCTCAGAGAAACATCCTGAGGCATTTTTCTATGTTAAAGGTGACACAATATAAATGCAAATTGTTGTTGTTACAATATATTTAGGAGCGAAAGAGGGGAGCGTATGCTATGTAAGTGCCCTGAAAACATTGGTTTCGCTTACCTAAAGAGGGTAAGTTTGATTAAGTGAATTGATGACTTAGTTACATAGATTCTTGTGTAAAGGTCAGCCCACAGTAGTTCAAAGAGTCTCGCCTTACAAATTGTCTCTTTATTATTATTATCATTATGACTAGAAGGAAATATCCTTCCTGTTCCGCAGCTGATTGCACAATGATTTCACCAGGAAGGGCACATTTCCAGGCTGCAGTCATTCCTTTCGTACTCAAATCTTCTTTATGCACAGTAATATACTTTATTTAAGGTAGCTGTTAGGCTACCTGCTAGAGCAAGGAATCACATATATAGATTAGTATCTATACCTGCTAAGAGGGGAAACAAGCAAACTGTCCCGAAGGGGGAGGGAATTTGAGCCTAACCCGCCTGGCGAGAGACTGACGAGATCAGATCGACCGCCTGTTTTACAGCCCGTCTGCTTTTACTTCCCATTAAGTCAAATAGAAAGCAAATTCGGGCAGGGTGTCAAATGGGGAGACGATCCGATCCTGTCAGTTGTCCGCTGGGCACTTGAAGTTAAAATGACGCCCGACAACACTGTCGATGCTGCTTTTGAGCTATCCACAAGACGTGGCATGAGTCTGCCTCAGGATTAACAGAGAACTACATCGAATTTTACAGCACAGTCACCAGTCACTCAGCCCAACCCAATGTTTATGTTCCACACGAGCCTCCTCCCACCTTATCATTATATCAACATATAACATATGTGCAGCATCCGATTGATGCTCATTTCCTGGGGCCACTGGCTGATATCTTCGACTGAGAGCGTAAGCGAGAGAGGAAACATCCGAAAGAGGGAGTACAGACAGTACGTACCACTTGTTGCGTCCATTCCATTTCACACAGCAGTCGGCTCAGGCATTGGCTTGCTCTCTTCCTTGACACAGAAAATATTTTAAATCATGGTCTCTCTTGCGGGCACTGGGGTAAATTTTGTTAGACCCTGTACCACCAACAGGATCTCCAACCCTGTAGACACATGTTTGAAAATCTCAAGTGCCTGATTTGTACTGCGTCTGATTTTATGTCATAGAGTCATAGGAGGCAAAATTGGGTCGCACCCCCTTTGGGGCGCTAACTTCGCCGGTGCGCTACTTTTAGTGCCCGAAATTCACTGGTAGCGCCCCGAGAGGGAGGCGGGGCGCTACTGGAAGCGTCCCGTCTCCATCTTGGGGCGCTGCGAGTGAATATCGCGCCGCTACGTGCAGCAGTACCACGCTCTGCGGCACGTTGCGCTGCGGTACTGCAGGCCTTCCTCCCCTTATTAAAGGGGAGGGCTCTTGCGCAGCGTGACCCGGGACCCAGCTGGGCCACCAGGGATCGGAGTGCAGGCAAAAGAGCCCGGCACTCAGGAGAAGTGCCGGGCTCATGGAGTGCAGCCGGCACTCCGTGGGGGGGCTGCACAGGAGGCCGGGGACGGCAATGGGGGCAGGTGCTGGCAGATGGCCAGCAACAAAAATGGCCGCCCGGCACCTCGCCTTTAATTAGCGGCACCCCGGCCGCAGGTAGGCCCCCCCTGACCCCGTCGGACATAGCGTCCGGCGGTAAGTCAGGGGGCGCTACCGACGATCGCGGCCGGGGCGCGAGCGGGGCGCTGTGCACAGCGATGACATCATCGTTGGTGGTGCAGCGCCGCGGGCTGCTAACGGATACCTCCACCGCTAACCTCCCGCTGAATTTCGCGGGAGGCGTTAGCGACGCTGTGCCTGGGCATTAGTTGCTTTACACCCCGTTAGCGCCCTCTTAGGGTGCTAATGGGAGGCGCAAATCAACTGAATTTTTCCCCGATAGAGTCATAACAGCACAAAAGGTGGCCATTTGCCCATCGAGTCCGTGCCGGCTCTCTGTAGAGCAATCCAGTCAGTCGCATTCCCCCGCTCTAACCCCGTAATCCTGCAAGTTTATTACTCTCAAGTGCCTATCCAGTCTCCCCTTGAAAACATTGAGTGTCTCCGCTTCCACCACTTCCATCGGCAGCGAGTTCCAGGTCCTCGCCACTCGCTGCGTAAAAAAGTTTTTCCTCACATCCCCCCGTATCTCTTGCCCAAAACCTTAAATCTGTGTCCCCGAGTCCTTGTACCATCAACTAGTGGGAACAGCCTTTCCCCGTCTAGCCTATCCAAACCCGTCATAATCTTGTACACCTCTATCAAATCACCCCTCAACCTCCTTTGCTCTAATGAAAACAAATCCAGCTTCTCCAACTTGTCCTTCTAGCTAAGATCCCCCATCCCCGGAACTATTCTGGTAAATCTCCTTTGCACCCTCTCAAGTGCCTTCACATCCTTCCTAAAGTGTGGTGACCAGAACTGGACGCAATACTCCAGTTGTGGCCTAACCAGTGCTTTATAAAGGTTCAGCATAACTTCTCTACTTTTGTACTCAATGCCTCTATTTATGAAGCCCAAGATCCCATACACTTTGCTAACCACTCTCTCAATATGTCCCGCCACCTTCAGGGACCTATGCACATTAACTCCCAGGTCCCTCTGTCCCTGCACACTCTTTAAAACTGTGCCATTAAGTGTATATTGCCTCTCCCTGTTCCTTCTGCCAATATGCATCACCTCACACTTCTCTGTATTAAATTCCATCTGCCACTTGTCTGCCCATTCTACTAGCCTTTCTATATCCTGTTGCAGTCGATTGGTATCATCATCACTGTTTGCCACACCCCCAAGTATGGTGTCATCGGCAAATTTAGAAATTCTACTCTGTATTCCAATATCCAGGTCATTTATATATATCAAAAAAAGCAGTGGCCCCAGCACTGACCCTTGGGGAACACCACTGTCTACCATCCTCCAGTCTGAAAAAAAGCCATTTACCACAACTCGCTGTTTTCTGTCCTTAAGTCAATTCCTTATCCAAGCTGCCACTGACCCACCTATTCCATGAGCCTCAATTTTGTTAACCAGTCTTCTATGTGGTACTTTGTCAAAAGCCTTCTGAAAATCCATGTAGACAACATCCATTGCATTCCCTTCATCAATCCTCCCTGTTACTTCATCAAAAAATTCAATTAGATTAGTCAAACACGATCTTCCTTTTACAAATCAGTGTTGGCTCTCCTTAATTAGCTTAAACCTCTCCAAGTGCCTGTTAATTTTTTCCTTGATTATTGTTTCTAAAGCTTTACCCAGCACTGATGTTAAACTGACCGGCATGTAGTTACTAGGATTGTCCTTACACCCTTTCTTGAACAATGGTGTCACATTTGCCACTTTCAAATTCTCAGGCACCTCCCCCGCATCTAGGGAAGATTGGAAAATTATGGCAAGCCCTTCCGCTATCTCCTCCCCAATTCCCTTAGCAACCTGGGATGCAAGCCATATGGACCAGGCGACTTGTCCACTCTAAGCATACCCAACCTTTCTAGTATATCCTGTCTATCAATTTTCACCCCTTCCATTGCTTCTACCTTTTCCACTTCTACTGATATTTTGTCAGCATCCACCTCCTTAGTAAACACCGATACAAAGTACTCATTGAGTATTCTAGCCTTGCCCTGCGCCTCTAAGCATATATCACCTTATTTGTCCCCTATAGGCCCCACCCCGCCTCTTACTACCCGCTTACTGTTTATATGCCAGTGGAAGATTTTTGGGTTCCCTTTTATGTTAACTGCCATTCTACTCTCATATTCTCTCTTTGCCAATCTTATTTTCATCTTCACTTCCCCTCTCAACTTATTGTATTTGGTCTGGTTCTCCCTTGAAGAATTCACCTGACATTCATCATACACCCTCTTTTTTTGTTTCATCATCTTCTCTATCTCCCTCGTCATCCAAGGAGCCCTTGCTTTGGTTCCTTACCCTTCCCTCTTGTTGGAATGTACCTAGCCAATACTTGGAACATCTCATCCTTAAAGATCACCCATTGTTCCGTTACAGTTTTTCCTGTCAGTCTTTGGTTCCATTTTACTCTGGCTAGATCCTTTCGCATCCCATTGAAGTTAGCCCTATTCCAGTTTAGAAATTCCACTCTAGATTGTTCCTTGCTCCTCTCCATTGCTAATCTAAATCTTATGATACGATGATCACTCGTACCCAAGTGTTCTCCCAAAGACACTTGGTCGACCTGGCCCACCTCATTCCCCAGCACCAGATCCAGCAATGCCTCCTTTCTAGTTGGGCCAAGAACATACTGGTCAAGGAAATTCTCCTGACACATTTCAGAAATTCCTCCCCCTCCTTTCCCTTTACCCTAGCATTATCCCAATCGATATTTGGGTAATTAAAGTCCCCCACAATCACCACTCTTGCACATCTCAGCAATTTCCCTTCAGATTTGTTCCTCTACCTCCCTCTCACTATTTGGAGGCCTGTAGAATACCCCCAATAGTGTGATCCTCAACTCTAACCAAATAGATTCTGTCCTTGTCCCCTCAAGAACATCCCCCCTTTCCAACACGATAATGTCTTCCTTAATCAGCACTGCCACCCCACCTCCCTTTTTTCCTTCCCTATCTTTTCTGAACACATTGTAGCCTTGAATATTAAGTGCCCAGTCCTCACCGTTTTTAAGCCACGTTTCCGTTATTGCCACAACATCATATTGGCACACGGCTAATTGTGCTTGTAGCTCACCAACCTTATTCACCACACTTTGTGTGTTTACGTACATGCATTCTAAACCCATTTTTGAATTTTTCATAGTCTTTCTTAGTCTGCTCCTATCTGATATGGTACTAGTTCTGCCTCTAGTACTACTTTCTTCTCTAGTACTATCCAACACACTCACTCTTTTATGCACCTTATTCCTCTTTTCTACTCCTATAAGCTGGTACCCATCCCCCTGCCAAGCTAGTTTAAACCCTCCCCAACAGCATTAGCAAACATCCCTGTGAGAATATTGGTCCCGGCTCTGTTGAGGTGTAACCCGTCCGACTTGTACAGCTTCCACCCTCACCAGAATTGGTCCCAATGCCTCAGGAATCTAAAGCCCTCCCTCCTGCATCATCTCTCCAGTCACGCATTCATCTGTTCTATCCTCCTATTCCTGTACTCACTCACACGTGGCACCGGGAGTAATCTGGAGATTACTACCTTTGAGGTCCTGCTTTTTAATCTCTTTCCTAGCTCCCTATAGTCTGCCTGCGGGACCTCATCCCTCTTTCTGCCTATGTCATTGGTACCGATATGGACAAGGTCATCTGGTTGTTCACCCTCCCCCCTCAAAGTGTCCTGCAGCCACTCAGTGACATCCTTGAGCCTGGCACCAGGGAGGCAACATACCATCCAGGAGTCACATCTGCGGCCACAGAAAAGCCTATCTGTTCTCTAACCAATGAATTCCCTATCACTATTGCTCTTCCACTCTTCTTCCTCCCCCCCTGTGCAGCTGAGTCACCCGTGGTGCCGTGACCTTGGCTCTGGCTGCTCTGCCCAGAGGAGCCATCACCCCCACCAGTTTCCAGAACTGTGAACCGGTTAGTGAGCGAGATGCACTCTGGGGATTCCTGCCCTACCTGCCTGGCCCTCCTTCTCTGTCTGGTGGTCACCCATTCCCTCTCTGCCTGCACATTCTGAGGCTGCGGGGTGACCACTTCTAGAAACATGCTTTCCAAGTATTTCTCTGCCTCACGGATGCACTGTAGTGACTCCAGCTGCCGCTCAAGCTCCGAAACCTGGAGCTTGAGTTACTGCAGTTGGCGACACTTCCTGCACACATGGTCGTCCAGGCCGCAAGAAGCATCCAGGATTTCCCACATGGCACAGGATGTGCAAATCACGGGACTGAACTGCCCTGCCATACCTCTATTTAATAGACTATGGGGGTAAGTTAGCAGAAATAACCTTAAAACTTAACAAGAAACACTCAACAGCTACCCACCAATCAGCACTTCCCTCTATCAGATAGGCTATCAACTACTTAGCAGAAATATACTTGGAACAGAACAAAAGAGCCCAGTGATTTGGACAGTTTCAATGAAGCCATGCTACTGGCATGGGTGGGCCTACTTTACATAGTCAAATGAGCAGTTGGGAGTTACATGCAGATCGTATGTGGATCCACAGTGCAAGCTTCTCCCATTAAAACTCAGCAAATGGGAGTGTTTGGGAGCTTGCCTGTTTACGTAGGCCTCTTAAAGGGACAATGTCGAGGCAATAGAGAGGGCGCAGAGCAGATTCACTAGGATGCTGCCTGGTATGAGAAAATACAAGTACAAAGGAAGATGTGAAAGATTAGGGCTGTTTTCATTGGAACAGAGATCAATGGGTGATTTGATAGAGGTGTTTAAAATTCTGAAGGGATGGGACAAAGTAGATAGAAACAGACTGTTTCCAGCAATTGAAGAGTCTAGAACAAGGGACATAGATATAAGATTAAATGTATGAGATTTAGGACAGAGAGCAGAAGAACGTTTTTTGACACAGAGGGGTGTGAGACTATGGAATGCTCTACAGGAGTTAGTGATTGAAGCAGAGCCTATAGTCCCTGTTCTAATTTGGAGCGGGGGACAGGGCAAGCGCCAAACACCCCCACCTCAGCAGCATGAGGCCCGGGTGATTTTAACTCTCATCTGCATGCCACCGGTCAGCTGCCCATCCAGGGGGAAGCACCACCTGGCCAATGGTGGGAATGGACGTTCGGCAGCAGGAGGCTTCTGCCTGGCAAGAAGGTAGGGGGTTTCGGACGGGTCTCATGGGAGGGAGACCAACAACAACTTGCATTTATATAGCACCATCAATGTAGTAAAACGTCCCAAGGTGTGTCACAGGACTGTTACCAAACAAAGTTTGACACTGAGCCACATAAGGAGATATTAGGGCTGTTGACCAAAAGCTTGGTCTAAGAGGAGGAGAGAGAGGTAGAGAGGCAGCGAGGTTGAGGAGGGAATTCCAGGGCTTAGGGCCTTGACAGCTGTAGGCACGGCCACCAATGGTGGAGCGATTAAAATTGGGGATGCTCAAGACCAGAATTGGAGGAGCGCAGAGATCTCGGAGGGTTGTAGGGCTGGAGGAGGTTACAGAGATAAGGAGGGACGAGCCCATGGAGGGATTTGAAAACAAGGATGAGAATTTTAAAATCGAGGTGTTGCCGGACCGGGATCCAATGTAGTTCAGCGAGCACAAGGGTGATGACCATAGAAACATCATCATTGTTATTCAGGAGACAGCCATGATCCTGTTATTGTGCACATTCCACGGTGCGCACATTATTTGAAGGACAGGAAGCACTGGCTGAGGGGCTTTTAAGGGAACAGGGTTATCCTCTACATCCATGGCTACTGACCCCACTGACAAATCCCCGGACAGCGATCGAGCAGCTTGGCTGGATGTTTTTGCATCTGTTTGCTGATCGTCGTTTGTGACTTTCACACTCAGGAAAAATGTGCCATGCAGTTAGGCACAATGAAAGAATGTGTGTAAAAATTTGTTCAAAGCACTTGAAATGATATTCCCAGATGGCCAGGAGCTTCAAAAATCAACATTGTGTAATGGTTGATGGGTCCCATGTGGGCAGCAATGAGGAGTACAGTTACTTTTGCCTTTCTCGTGCGACCAAAGTTCCACCTCATTCGCAGCCGGGTACGCGACTGTATTAAATTGATCATCGACCTTCCTCCATGCAGCTAGCACCTGCGCTTTTACAGGAGGCCTTCTCCCCCAAATAGGGGCACCATCAGCACCTCCTGCAGCAGGACCTCCAACTCTTGAGCATCAATGACAGCAGTGCTGGCTACGCTCCAAGGTGCCCCTGTGAACAGTTAGGCAGCTTTTCTGTCATGATGACAATTTTCTTTCAGCTGTTTATGCCCTGCACTCCATGGCCTCGCCCATTCCCTACATCTATAACCTCCTGCAGCCCTACATCCTCCGAGATCTCTGCGCTCCTCTGGCCTCTTGCGCGTCCCTGATTTAAACCGCTCCACTGTTGGTGGCCATACCTTCAGCTGCCTAGGCCCTAAGCTCTGGAATTCCCTCCTTAAGCCTCTCTACATTTAAGAGCATCTCCTCCTTTAAGATGCTCCTTAAAGCCTACCTCTTTGACCAAGCTTTTGATCACCTGTCCTAATATCTGTGGCTCGGTGTCAAATTTTGTTTGATAATCACTCCTGTGAAGCGCCTTGGGACATTTTACTATGTTAAGGTTTTATATAAATACAGAGAATGCGTGATAGACAAAGAAAGCTGAAACCTGTCGGGCAGCACATCCAGTAAAACAACAACAAGGATTTGCAAATAGGGAAATTTCTGGGACCTGATAGTTTCCTGTTGGTAATGAGTCATATCTTTGCATCTGGCAGTGTGTCAGGCACACAGAAGATGCTGTGATCAGTTTAAAAAAAAAATGACAATAGCCTTGCTCTCTTCCTAGACATAGAAAATACTTTTCATAAAGGCCTCTCTTGCAGGGTAGCACTCCTGCCTCTGAGTCAGAAGGTTGTGGGTTCAAGTCCCACTCCAGAGACTTGAGCATAAAATCTAGGCTGACACTCCCAGTGCAGTACTAAAGGAGTGCTGCACTGTCAGAGGTGCCATCGTTTGGATGAGACGTTAAACCGAGGCTCTGTCTGCCCTTTCGGGTGGACATAAAAGAGCCAATGGCACTATTTCAAAGAAGAGCAGGGTTGTTATCCCCGGTGTCCAGGCCAATATTTATTCCTCAAGCAACATCATTAAAACAGATAATCTGGTCATTATCACATTGCTGTTTGTGGGACCTTGCTGTGCACAAATTGGCTGCTGCGTTTCCTACATTACAACAGTGACTACACTTCAAAAGTACTTTATTGGCTGTAAAGTGCTTTGAGACATTTGGTGATTGTGAAAGGCGCTATATAAATGCAAGTCTTAAATGAAATAAATATTTTGTTTCTGTCTTCACAGAGGAAGCCATAAAAAACCTCCCAGAAATACGAGAATACCAAGGGTGTGGCGAGAATGAGGAACTTAAAGAAATTATTATTAGTAAAAAAACAGAACTAGCAAAATTAATGGGACTAAAAGTCGATAAATCTCAAGGACCGGATGACCTACATCCTAGTGTTTTGAAAGAGGTGGCCATTGGGATAGTGGACGCATTGGTTGTCATCTTTCAAAATTCTATAGATTCTGGAACGGTTCCTGCAGATTGGAGGATAGCAAATGTAACCCCGCTATTTAAGAAAGGAGGGAGAGAGAAAACGGGGAACTACAGACCTGTTAGCCTCACATCAGTAGTTGGGAAAATGCTGGAATCTATTACAAAGGATGCAATAACTGGGCACTTAGAAACTAATAGTAAGATTGGGCAGAGTCAACATGGATTTATGAAAGGGAAATCCTGTTTGACAAACCTATTGGAGTTCTTTGAGGATGCAACTAGTGGAGTAGACAAAGGGGAACCGGTAGATGTGGTGTATTTGGATTTTCAGAAGGCCTTCGATAAGGTCCCACACAAGAGGTTGGTGAACAAAATTAGGGCACATGGAATTGGGGGTAATATACTAGCATGGATTGAGAATTGGTTAACAGACAGAAAACAAAGAGTAGGGATAAACGGGTCTTTTTCAGGATGGCAGGCTGTGACTAGTGGGGTACCGCAAGGATCGGTGCTTGGGCCCCAGCTATTCACAATCTTTATCAATGATTTGGATGAGGGGACTAAATATAACATTTCCAAATTTGCTGATGACACAAAGCTAGGTGGCAGTGTCAGTTGCGAAGAGGATGTGAAGAGGCTTCAAGGGGATCTCAACAGGCTCAGTGCGTGGGCGAGAACATGGCAGATGGAATATAATGTGGATAAATGTGAAGTTATCCACTTTGGTAGAAAAAACAGAAAGGCAGAGTATTTCCTAAATGGTGAACGATTGGGGAATGCAGATGCTCAAAGGGACCTGGGTGTCCTTGTACATGAGTCACTGAAAGTGAATGTGCAGGTGCAGCAAGCCATTAGGAAGGCAAATGGTATGCTGGCCTTCATTACAAGAGGATTTGAGTACAGGAGTAAAGAAGTCTTACTCCAATTATATAGGGCCTTGGTGAGACCACACCTGGAGTACTGTGTACAATTTTGGTCTCCTTACCTAAGGAAGGATATACTTGCCATAGAGGGAGTGCAACGAAGGTTCACGAGATTGATTCCTGGGATGGCGGGACTGTCGTATGAGAAGAGATTGAGTAAACTAGGCCTGTATTCTCTTGAATTCAGAAGAATGTGAGGGGATCTCATTGAAGCATACAAAATTATTACAGGGCTTGATAGTGTGGGTGCTGGGAGAATGTTTCCCTTGGCTGGGGAGTCTAGAACCAGGGGCCACAGCCTCAGGATAAAGGGTAGGCCATTCAGGACTGAGATGAGAAGAAATTTCTTCACACAGAGGGTGGTGAATCTTTTGAATTCTCTACCCCAGAGGGCTGTGGAGGCTCAGTCATTGGGTATATTCAAAACAGAAGTCGATAGATTTCTGATTAGTAAGGGCATCAAGGGATATGGCGATAAGGCCGGTGAATGGAATTGAGGCAGAAGATCAACCGTGATCTCATTGAATGGCGGAGCAGGCTCGAAGGGCCGAATGGTCTACTCCTGCTCCTATTTCTTATGTTCTTATTGTGCACATTCCACGCTGCGAACATTATTTGAAGGACAGGAAGCACTGGCTGAGGAGCTTTTAGGGGAACAGGGTTATCCTCTACATCCATGGCTATTGATCCCACTGACAAATCCTCAAATTGGACAGAGAGTAATTTTCCAGGTATCTTGTTGTGCTCTCCGGATTTTAAATGAATAGCTAGGAGCCAATCAGAATTTGTGTCTATTGGTGTCAAATTCTTTTCTCTTAATATCAAATGTTGCAAATGTGCTTCATTACTTATATATTTTTGTAACGCTTATAGAATAAAATATATTTCTCACGTAATCATGAAATCCAAAGGGTTTGTATTTTCTCTTGATTACAGCTAGGATCATAGGAGCATAGAAATAAAAACAGGAAGTGCTGGAAACACTC
The DNA here is from genome assembly GCA_030390025.1 of Squalus acanthias. Classification (NCBI taxonomy): domain Eukaryota; kingdom Metazoa; phylum Chordata; class Chondrichthyes; order Squaliformes; family Squalidae; genus Squalus; species Squalus acanthias. The sequence goes on from CM059435.1 coordinate 108,216,628, forward strand.
GGCAGGTCAGGCAGCATCTGCGGAGAGAGAAACAGAGTTAACGTTTCAGGTCGATGACCTTTCATCAGAACAGTCGAAGGGTCATCGACCTGAAACGTTAACTCTGTTTCTCTCTCCACAGATGCTGCCTGACCTGCTGAGTGTTTCCAGCACTTCCTGTTTTTATTCCAGATTTCCAACATCCGCAGTATTTTGCTTTTGAATAGGAACATAGAAACAAGAGTACCGTTCAGCCCTTCAAACCTGCTCCGCCATTCAATTAGATCAGGCCTGACTTGTACCTCAACCCCATTTACCCGTCTTTGCTCCAAATCCCTTGATACCCTTACCTAACAAAAATCTATCAATCTCAGTCTTAAAAGTTTCAATTGACTGAGCATCCATAGTCTTTTGGAGGAAAGAGTTCCAAAGTTCTGCCACCCTTTGTGTGAAGAAATGTTTCCTGATTTCACTCCAGAATGGCCTGGCTCTAATTTTAAGATTGTGGCCCATTGTTCTGGATTGCCCCATCAGAGGAAATAGTTCCTCTTATCTACCCTATCGACTCCTTTTATCATTTTATAAACTTCGATTAGATCCTCTCTCAATCTTTTACGTTTCTGTATCTCCTCCCAGACATCGACCAATTGTGGTTTTTCTTTTCAAAGATGTTCATATGTTGTGTGAGGTATCACTTCCAGCTGATTATGTCCTGTACTGGAGGTTTACGGTTACAGAGAATGCGGAACATACAAAGAAAGCTAAAATCCTGTAGGGCGGCATATCCAGTAAACCAACTCAAGGAGTTGCTGTCAGGTTAATTTCTGGGACCTGATAGTTTCCTGGTGGTAAACAAAGGTAACGATTCATATCTTTGCATCTGGCAGTTTGCCAGGCACGCAGCAGATGTTGTGAAATATGGGCCATAAATTGCTGGGAAATCATGTCACTAGAATGGCGCATTAACGCGTTCTCTATTATTAATTCGTAAAATACTCAGGAATTTGCGGACAGAGCTATGCCATGAGTTGCGATCCTCCGCAAATTGCTGGACGATTGGCGCTGCTCCGCCGATAAAAGTACATTCGCGTCATGAGGCTCCTCATTGAACTTAATGATGATCGTGAAATTGATGGAGTTACAACGTTATTCCCACCGCAGCCCTTTAGAGCTGGCAACTAATGTCATAGAGGACCCTGGTAATGGCGTGATTTATGGCCCTCACATGACATTCAACCTCAGCCCAGTAAGGGGACAATGAAGCTGTCGACTCTCTCTCCAGCAGGTAGTGAATCGTTCTCAAGGGTTTATTTTATTCTTTTCATCTGTCTTGGCAGTCTTTTGGTGCCATTCTTGCCACCCACACTCCTGTTAGTGTCAGAGGGTAATAAGAACATAAGAAATAGGATGCAAAACTGTTTCGACACTAAGAAGAGGGTCACTCATTCAAATGCAAATTAGATAGATTTCTTTCAGAAAATATAATTTTGGGATACAGAATATGAGTAATTTGAGACATGACATGTGATAAGTGTAGCGTGCTTGTGAGGAAAAAGGTGACTTTGGACCTATTGTTCCTAAAGCTTTCTGCCATTTTCCTTGTGTCTGAGTCAGTTGTAGACTAATTAATAGAGATTGATTGCTATAATTAGGCAACAACTCCATTATCATTGTATCATGCCATACCAGGATTGTAGAATTGACGTAGAGTCATCCAGACTCGAGTCGTCGTTGGCTTGTTCACAGATGTGATTTCCATTTAAAAAAAAGTAAAAATTTTAAAGTTTATACAGACTGCATTTGACACTTTAGACCCCCTGTGACCCCACCTCATTGTCTTAGCTGTATCTTGCTATGTCTTTGATATAATGCCTCCCTGACCTGATTGTTTCTCTGCCGAGGTGTGATAAAAGGCAGTCAGAAAGATTAACTGTAGTCGTCTGATATTGTACGCTGCACAGGCATTGTTCTCTGTCAATATATGCTTTGCCGATTCGTATTCCTTCACTTCACCTGACGAAGGGGCAGCAGCTCCGAAAGCTTGTGATCCCAAATAAAACTGTTGGACTATAACCTGGTGTTGTGCGACTTCTCACTTTTGTCCACCCCAGTCCAACACCGGCATCTCCGCATCAGGATTGTGGAAGGCGAACTAGGTGGACCATAGTCTCTTCTCATCTAGCAATTCCTATGTTCCTATGAAAACAGTGCAATGACTTACTCACTGGGTGTTCCATTGTTCCTGATCATAATGGATTGGTTCTATACTTCAAGGGCCAAGAATGCTTGTACATTTCACACACCTACCCTGCCACTCATTCATTAACTTCTCAAGTACTAATACAGCTATTCCCAAACACAACTGGGCTACAATGTCCTCTTCTTCTGCTTGTTCTTTTTAATTTTTTTCTTATTTTTCATTTCTGTCTCTTTTTCCTCTCTCTCTCTTAATCCACTCTCTCTTTCATATCCTCTCTTCATTTCTCCTTCTGTCTCTAATTTGATTCTAATCCACCCTATTTCCTTTTCCATCTTTCTCTCTGTTTCTCCCTCTATGCTTTTCTTAAATTGGTCAAGGAGATAAGGCATTGGACATGACGTTCACGAGGTCCCAAATGCGACATTGGCTTCGCTGGGTCATTGTCGGATCGACGATCCAGCGATTCCTCGATCAAAGGAAGAGGCTTATAATGCTGCCAAAAAGAGTAGTAAACCTGAGGATTGGGAGGATTTTAGAATTCAGCAAAGGAGGACCAAGAAATTGATAAAGAAAGGGAAAATAGAATATGAGAGTTAACTAGCGAGAGACAAAAACAGACTGTAAAAGCTTCTATAGGTATGTAAAAAGGAAAAGATTAGCGAAAGTAAATGTGGGTCCCTTACAGGCTGAGACAGGATAAATTATAATGGGGAATAAGGAAATGGCAGAGAAATTAAACAAATACTTTGGGCTGGATTTTGATACTGGGGCGGGTTGGGGTCGTGTCATCCACTTTGCGTGTTATCCACCCGACTGCAATTGGATGTGGGAGATTGATGCGATTTTCACCTAATTGGGCAATTGAGTTCCAGCATGTGGGAACCCATGAACCGATTAGTGTTTTCAGTCTGAAAGTCGCCTCTGATGATGTCATCATTGCTGCTGCATTGAAGGTCTGCAAAGACTGCCTGGCCTTTGCTGTGAGAGGACCTGGATGCAAAATGAGCAGCAGCAGCCCTAAGTTTGCTCCCAGATATTTTTGCACCACCACTCCCAGATATGTCTCCTCCTCATCCATCCATCCAGATATGTCTCCTCCTCATCCATCCAGATAAGCAAGCCAGCCAGCCAGCCAGCCAGCCAGATAGATGTGCTCCGGCCAGGTTTCACATTCGTTGTTCAGAACAGGCGTGCTTCACGTAGAAAAAGGGTTAAAATCACAAAGGCCTTTCAAAATGGGATTATAGAGGCAATTTAGTGCTTGTTAAGGGCCTTAACAGCCTATCCCGCCTCTTAGAGGAGGGACGGAGTCGGGACTAGCAGACGCGATTTAATGAAAATTGCGTGGAGGCGGGATGGTGGCAGGCTTGTGCCTGCCCACCAGTTTTCACAATTTTAACCCCCCACACGCCTCCAAACCCACCTCCACGGGTCAATGAAAATCCAGCCCTTTGTGTCTGTCTTCACGGAAGAAGACGCAAAAAACTTCCCAGAAATAGTGGACAATCAAGGGTCTAGTGAGAATGAGGAACTGAAAGATATTAGTATTAATAAAAAAGTAGTACTGGAGAAATTAATGGAACTGAAAGCCAATAAATCCCCATGACCTGATGGCCGACATCCTAGGGTTTTGAAAGTGTTGGCTATAGAGATAGTGGATGCATTGATTGTCATTTTCCAAAATTCCATAGATTCTAGAACGGTTCCCACGGATTGGAAAGGTAGCAAATGTAACCCCACTATTTAAGAAAGGAGGGAGAGAGAAAACGTGGAACTACAGACTAGTTAGCCTGACGTCAGTAGTAAGGAAAATGCTAGAATCTATTATTAAGGACATGGTAACAGGGCACTTAGAAAATAATAATAGGATTGGGCAGAGTCAACGTGGATTTATGAAAGGGAAATCGTGTTTGACAAATCTGTTAGAGTTTTTTGAGGTTGTAACCAGTAGAATAGATAAGGGGGAACCAGTGGATGTGGTGTATTTGGATTTTCAGAAGGCATTCGATAAGGTGCCACACAAGAGGTTATTAAATAAAATTAGGGCTCATGGGATTGGGGGTAATATATTAGCTGGTGTGCAACGGCCACCCCACGTTAAAAGAATCCACACACAGGCATCTTCCACCCTTTAAAATGAAGTTCGGGACCTGGAATGTCAGGACCCTCATGGACAACCCCAACAGTGACAGACCGGAATGCCGTACTGCTATCGTTGCCCGGGAGCTCAGACGTTTCGACATTGACATCGCCGCCCTAAGTGAGACCCGGCGGGCAGGGGAAGGCCATCTCAAGAAACAAGGTGGTGGCTACACCTTCTTCTGGAAAGGCAAACCTGAAGAAGAACGCCGCCTCCATGGGGTAGGCTTCGCCATAAAAAATGAACTAGTTGGGCGTCTCAGAGACTCCCCTAGCGGTATAAACGAGCGCCTCATGACTCTTTGGCTCACACTAACCCGGAACCAGTGCGCTACGATCATCAGTGCGTACACCCCAACACTGGAAGCCACAGACGAGACCAAAGAGGAATTCTACTCCAGCCTCGAACAATCCCTGTCCAGCACGGCAAGAGAGCCCCAGGTGGGCAGAGGAAACGCTTCAAGGACACCCTCAAAGCCTCCTTGAAAAAGTGTAACATCCCCACTGACACCTGGAATCCCTGGCCCAAGACTGCACAAAGTGGAGGAGAAGCATCCGGGAAGGCGCCGAACACCTCGAGTCTCTTCGCCGGGAGCAAGCGGAAACCAAGCGCAGGCAGCGCAAGGAGCGCATGTCAACCCAAGCACCCCACCCACTCGCCCCTTCAACCACCGTCTGCCCCACCTATGACAGAGACTGTAGGTCCCGCATTGGACTCATCAGTCACCTGCGAACTCATTTTTAATGTGTAAGCAAGTCATCCTCGGTTCCGAGGGACTGCCTAAGAAGTAGGAATATACTAGCATGGTTTGAGGATTGGTTAACGGACAGAAAACAGAGAGTAGGAATAAACGGGTCATTTTCGGGTTGGCAGGCTGTAACTAGTGGGGTACCGCAAGGTTCAGTTCTTGGGCCTCAGCTATTCACGATCTACATCAATGATTTGGATGAGGGGACCGAATGTAATGTATCCAAGTTTGCTGATGATACAAAGCTGGGTGGAAATGTAAGTTGTGAGGAGAATGCAAGAAGGCTTCAAGGGGATATAGACAGGCTAAGTGAGCGGGCAAGAACATGGCAAATGGAATATAATGTGGAGAAATGTGAAGTTATCCACTTTGGTAGGAAAAATAGAAAAGCAGAGTATTTTTTAAATAGTGAGAGATTGGGAAATGTTGGTGTTCAGAGGGACCTAGGTGTCCTTGTACACGAATCACTGAAAGTTAACATGCAGGTACAGCAAGCAATTAGGAAAGCAAATGGTATGTTGGCCTTTATTACAAGAGGTTTTGAGTATAAGAGTAAAGATGTCTTACTGCAATTATATAGGGCCCTGGTGTATTGTGTACAGTTTTGGTCTCCTTACCTAAGGAAGGATATACTTGCCATAGAGGGAGTGCAATGAAGGTTCACCAGACTGGTTCCTGGGATGGGGGGATTGTCCTATGAGGAGAGATTGAGTAGACTAGGCCTATATTCTCCAGAGTTTAGAAGAATGAGAGGTGATCTCATTGAAACATACAAAATTCTTACAGGGCTTGACAGGGGAGATGCAGGCAGGATGTTTCCCCTGGCTGGGGAGTCTAGAACCAGGGGTCACAGTCTCTGAATAAGGGGTCGTCCATTTAGGACTGAGATGAGGAGAAATTTCTTCACTCAGACGGTGGTGAATCATTGGAATTCTCTACCCCAGAGTGCTGTGGAGGCTCAGTCGTTGAGTATATTCAAGACAGAGATCAATAGATTTTTGAATATTAAGGGAATCAAGGGATATGGGGATAGTTCAGGAAAGTGGAGATGAGGTAGAAGATCAGCCAAGATCTTATTTAATGGCAGAGCAGGCTCGAGGGGCCAAATTGCCTACTCCTGCTTTTATTTCTAATGTTCTTATGATTTGCGGTGCAAATATAGTGCGATGTGAGCGGTGAGCATAAAAGTTCAATTAACATTGTTCGCCACCAAACCGGCCTTTGCAGTAATTTCTGGCCCACAAGCTTTTAATGACAAGGACTCCCCTACAATTCATTTCTTATAGCGCTATTTATTGGCTGAATGGAGACTTTAAAGTGCTGACCAAGATGATGATAATTGACTACTGTCTTCATTCTATTATTCTTGTTGACCAAACAGATTTTATCTGAGCTGGAGTACAGATAATGTGTATTGCTTGTTGGGGACAGTCCAGCATACACAGCAATCTGCTGAGGCAGTCGCTTTGACTCTTTTGCAGCCATTGTAGAGATTTGTTGAGGTGGTCGAAATATTGCATAAAGCACCCAAGCCAAAAGTTTACGCAAACAACAAACTTCTTCCTCCTTTTACCTTTTAATGATGCAGTGGACAGATAGCCCCTTTGATAGATATCTAGCTATTGAAACATCGGCAGATATTGTCACTACAGCACAGATGTGAAGGTGATACCGATAATGGCTACATGGGGGGAATTTCCGCCTTCTCTGCCTGGGCAGTAATTGGGCAGGTTCTACAATGAGCTGGTGATTCGCTCCACGCGATTACCGCCCATGGCGGTGAAGGTGAAACTTACCCTCCAAATCTAAGTCAGGCTCCTGGAGATTTACCAGAATGGTTCTGGGGATGGGGGATCTTAGCTACAAGGACAGGTTGAAGAAGCTGGATTTGTTTTCATTAGAGCAAAGGAGGTTGAGGGGTGGTTTGATAGAGGTGTACAAGATTATGACGGGTTTGGATAGGCTAGACGGGGAAAGGCTGTTCCCACTAGTTGATGGTACAAGGACTAGGGGACACAGATTTAAAGTTTTGGGCAAGAGATACAGGGGGGACGTGAGGGGAAACTTTTTTACACAGCGAGTGGTGATGACCTGGATCTTGCTGCCGACGGAAGTGGTGGAAGCGGAGACACTCAATGTTTTCAAGGGGAGACTGGATAGGCACTTGAGGGAAATAAACTTGCAGGGCCACGGGGATAGAGCGGGGGAATGGGACTGACTGGATTGCTCGACAGAGAGCCGGCACAGACTCGATGGGCTGACTGGCCTCCTTCTGTGCCGTTATGACTCTATGACTATGACTCTATGACCAGTGCTGGGAATTACCACAAGGGTTCTTCTGAACAGTGGCCCATAACCTTGACAGAAGATTGATGGAAATCCTGTTTACGTGTCTATTTGGGGTTTCCATCAATCTTCTGTCAAAGTTACGGCGGCTGATCGATATCAACCTCGTGGCTCTTTACAGTGCATTATTTCTTGGTGACCAGAACTGGACACAGCAATCAAGGTATGCTCTGACCAGAGAACTGTATAGTTTGATCACAACTTTCTCTTACTTGTACTGTGCTGCTTTGGCAATGTAACTCAACATTCTATTGGCTTTGTTGATTGCTGCTTAGTATTGGTTGGACATGTTGAGGGGTGAGTCTACTAACATTCCTAGATCTCTTTCAAACTCATCTTTTGTTATTTCATGGAGCAGTCCAGGTGGGACATTTTGATTTTGACCTGAACCACAACCAGTTGATTCTGGGGCCTCTTGCTGGGTCTCACATTTGGGAAGGTGGGAGGCGATGTCCGTGACAGGGGAGGCCTAAGCTTTCCTTGTGGGGCCTAGAAGAGTGCTCCTGCTCCTCCTGGCCCTACAAAGGAAAGAAAAAAATTTACCTTCCTCATTTTACGGGTGTAACAAAGACAAATTTAGCAGTGGGAAGGCCTGCACCAGATTTGTGCATGCTCCCGGGCCACTGCTAGATTTTATTTAGTGTCCCTGGCGGCTGTTGGAAATGAGCGCAGTCCTTATTTCAATATGAAAATGGGGGACCTGCACCCATTTCATGACCTACCCAAAAATGTGCCTGCCTGGAGCGGAGAGCGTGACCAGCCTGCTCTGCTCAGGGTTACCTGGTCTAAGTGATCCTTAAAGTGTTGTCAGTGTAAAGGGACATTGTCACCAATGGGCCTAATTAGTGAACAAGAATCGCACCATGATTCGACGTGTGTGAAAGGGTATTACAAGGTTGCTTTTGTACAACATGTTTTTACCAAATTATTCAACATGATACGATAAGACTCCCCTAGTTCCCGTGGCTGGAGAGTCTGGAACTAGGGGTCGTAGTTTCAGGATAAGAGGTCGGCCATTTAGGACTGAGATGAGGAGAAATTTCTTCACTTAGAGGGTTGTGAATCTTTGGAATTCTCTACCCCAGAGGGCTGTGGATGCTCAGACAATGAGTATATTCAAGACTGAGATCGATAGATTTTTGGACTCTAAGGGCATCAAGGGATATGGGGATTGGGCGGGAAAGTGGAGTTGATGTAGAAGTTCAGCCATGATCTCATTGAATGGTGGAGCAGGCTTGAGGGGCTGTATGGCCTACTCCAGCTCCTATTTCTTATGTTCTTATACATTTGACAGGAGTCTACTGCAATGGGAATTCAATGTCCTGACAGCCTGACCATACGACAAAAGCAAAATACTGCGGATGCTGGAAATCTGAAATAAAAACAGAAAATGCTGGAGATACTCAGCAGGTCAGGCACCATCTGTGGAGAGAGAAACAGAGTTAACGTTTCAGGTCGATAAGAGAATATGGGACAAAGAGCTGCAGATAAAAAGAATGACAGACCTGACGATGTCAGAGCTTGAAGAGAAGACTATTTAAAATTGTTCATCCAGTTATACATCTGGAGACTACCAGTCACACTGTGTCAGATCAGCCACACAACACTTGTTGTCTGCTGAGTTTTTCCAGCGTTTTCTGTTGTTATTTTGGATTTCCAGCATCCGCAGTATTTTGCTATCGTATTAGTGTTTGGTCCACTGCCACCTACATAAGAACATAAGAACATAAGAAATAGGAGCAGGAGTAGGCCAATTGGCTTCTCGAGCCTGCTCCGCCATTCAATAAGATCATGGCTGATCTGATCCTAACCGCCAATCTACTATCACAGAACCATCTCCTGAACCTAACAAAATTGTACACACGAAATAGGAGCAGGATCAGGCTACACGGCCTCTGGGCCCGCTACGCTACCCACAGGGCCATGACCGATCCGAACCTAGACTCATGTCCAAATTCCTGCCCGCTCCCCGTAACCCTTAATTCCCTTTACTTCTAGGAAACTGTCTATTTCTATTTTAAATTTATGTAATGATGTAGCTTCTACAGCTTTTTGGGGCAGCATATTCCATGGACCTACCACCCTCTGAGTGAAGTAGTTCCTTCTCATCTCAGTTTTGAAAGAGCAGCCCCTTATTCTAAGACTATGCCCCCTAGTTCTAGTTTCACCCATCATCGGGAACATCCTCCCCGCATCCACCCGATCCAACCCCTTCACAATCTTATATGTTTCAATAAGATCACCTCTCATTCTTCTGAACTCCAATGAGTAGAGTCCCAATCTACCCAACCTCTCCTCATATGTCCATCCCCTCATCCCCGGGATTAACCGAGTGAACCTTCTTTGTACTGACTCGAGAGCAAGTGTGTCTTTTCTTAAGTATGGACACCAAAACAGTATGCAGTATTCCAGGTGCGGTCTCACCAATACCTTGTACAACTGAAGCAATAACTCCCTATTTTTATATTCTATCCCCCTAGCAATGAAAGCCAACATTCCATTGGCCTTCTTAATCACTTGCTGCACCTGCATACTAACCTTTTGAGTTTCGTGCACCAGGACCCCCAGATCCCTTTGTACTTCAGTACTTTCCAGTTTCTTGCCATTAAGATAATAACTTGCTCTACTATTTTTCCTGCCAAAGTGCATAACCTCACACTTTCCAGTATTGTATTCCATCTGCCAAATCTCTGCCCACTTACTTAGCCTGTCTATGTCCCCTTGCAGATTTTTTATGTCCTCCTCACTCATTACTTTCCCTCCCATCTTAGTATCATCTGCAAACTTTGATATGTTACACTCGGTCCCCTCCTCCAAATCGTTAATATAGATTGTAAAGAGTTGGGGACCCAGCACTGACCCCTGCGGAACACCACTAGTTACTGATTGCCAGTCTGAGAATGAACCATTTATCCCAACTCTCTGCCTTCTGTTAGATAGCCAATCCTCTATCCATGCCAGAATATTACCCCCAATCCCGTGATTTTTTATCTTAAGCAATAATCTTTTGTGTGGCACCTTGTCAAATGCCTTTTGGAAGTCTAAATACACCACATCCACTGGTTCCCCTTTATCCACCTCTCTTCTAGGAATGCCTACCTTGAAGAAGTTCTGCTCTTCTCTTCGACGGGACTTCCGTTTGTCTCTTCAACCTTGTTCATCTTCATTGCTTTCAGTTTCCCTTCTCGTGTTTGATCAGGTATCTGCCAAGACTCGGTTTCACAGCCACATTACTTTCCTCAGCAACTGTCTCCGGTTCCGTCTTATTCCACATGGATTCCAACTAAACTTCCACCCTTCGTGTTTCGGATCCACCCAGGATTACAAATATCTCCAAGATATTCATTGTTCCTCGAACTACTGCTCTCGCCGCATCTTGAGATCCACGCTCAACGCCATGCGGCGCCACATGAACACTCTCTACCTCTCTCTTCAGCAGCACCGGCGCACTCTGTCTCAAAGCTGTCCGGGTCCACAGTTCCATTTCATCCTTAGACTCACCCGACGCTTCAACAAAAAACTTTTTTTCTTCCTTTCTGATGTCAAGGATCGCAAGCTTCATCAACTCTTGAACACCAACGCCCCTCCGGAACCTTCTTCCCCTTCACTTTCCTCTAACTCCCCCTTCTCCCAATCTCACCCCCTGCCGCGTTTTCACTATCCCTTCTGACCTTCCCCTCTCTGACCCCGAACGATCAGTCCTCAGCAAAGGCCTGAGCTTCATCCCCTTACGCCCCCACCTCAATGAATTTCGAGCTCGGCACGATGCTGAGCTCTTTTTCCGCCGCCTTCACCTCTGTGCAACTTAATCAGGGATAGTCAACACGGATTCGTGAAGGGTAAGTCTTGCCTAACAAATTTGATTGAATTCTTTGAGGAGGTAACTAAGTGTGTAGATGAAGGTAGAGCAGTTGATGTCGTATACATGGATTTTAGTAAGGCGTTTGATAAGGTTCCCCATGGTCGTCTCATGAAGAAAGTAAGGAGTTGTGGGATAGAGGGAAATTTGGCCGATTGGATAAGTAACTGGCTATCTCATAGAAGGCAGAGGGTGGTGGTGGATGGAACATTTTCGGACTGGAGACCAGTTACCAGCGGTGTGCCACAGGGGTCGGTGCTGGGTCCTCTGCTGTTTGTGATTTTTATCAATGACTTGGAGGAGAGGACTGAAGGGTGGATCAGTAAATTTGCTGATGACACCAAGATTGGTGGAGTAGTGGATGAGGTGGAGGGCAGTTGTAGGCTGCAAAGAGACATTGATAGGATGCAGAGCTGGGCCAAAAAATGGCAGCTGGAATTTAACCCTGATAAGTGCGAGGTGATTCATTTTGGTAGGGCAAATGTGAATAAGGATTACAGGGTCAACGGCAGGGTTCTGAGGAACGTGGAGGAGCAGAGGGATCTGGGGGTTCATATCCACAGATCTCTGAAGGTTGCCACTCAAGTGGATAGAGCAGTAAAGAAGGCCTATGGTGTGTTGGCGTTTATTAACAGAGGGTTTGAGTTTAAGAACCGTGAGGTTATGCTGCAACTGTACAGGACCTTGGTGAGACCACATTTGGAATATTGTGTGCAGTTCTGGTCACCTCACTATAGGAAGGACGTGGAAGCATTGGAAAGAGTGCAAAGGAGATTTACCAGGATGCTGCCTGGTTTGGGGGGGAGGTCTTATGAGGAAAGATTGAGGGAGTTGGGGCTTTTCTCTTCGGAGCGGAGGAGGATGAGAGGCGACTTAATAGAGGTTTATAAGATGATGAGGGGGATAGATAGAGTGGATGTTCAGAGACTATTTCCTCGGGTAGAGGCAGCTGTTACAAGGGGGCATAACTATAAGGTGCATGGGGGGAGATATAGAAGGGATGTCCGAGGTAGATTCTTTACTCAGAGAGTGGTTGGGGTGTGGAATGGACTGCCTGCTGTGATAGTGGAGTCGGACACTTTAGGAACTTTCAAGCGGTTATTGGATAAGCACATGGAGCACACCAGAGTGATAGGGAGTGTGATAGCTTGATCTTGGTCTCGGACAATGCTCGGCACAACATCGAGGGCCGAAGGGCCTGTACTGTGCTGTACTGTTCTATGTATCTATGTATTTGGCCAGGAGTCTTCCCCCCGCACGGCTGACCCTTTCTCCCGCTTTCAGAATTCCCGTTTTACCTGGACCCCTCCCTCTGGCCTCTTACCCTCTCTAGATCTTTTCATTGCAAACTGCCACCGTGACATCGGCCGTCTCCCTTTCTCTGCTCCCCTCACTCACTCCAAACTACCTCCCTCTGAACTCTATTCTCTCAGATCCAACCCCGACATTGTCATTAAACCTGCTGACAAGGGTGGTGCTGTTGTTGTTTGGCGTACCGACCTCTACCTAGCGGAAGCTGAACGCCAACTCTCCGACACCTCCTCCGACCTCCACCTGGACCATGACCCCACTACCGAACATCAAGCCACCGTTTCCAAGACTGTCACTGACCTCATCTCCTCTGGAGATCTTCCCCCCACGGCCGCCAACCTCATAGTTCCCAACCCTGCACAACCCACTTCTACCTCCTTCCCAAGATCCACAAACAGGACTGCCCTGGTAGACCCATCGTTTCAGCCTGTTCTTGCCCCACGGAACTTATCTCTTTCTATCTTGACTCTATTTTTTCTCCCCTTGTCCAGTCTCTTCCCACCTACATCCGCGACTCTTCCGACGCCCTCCGCCACTTTAACAGTTTCCAGTTTCCTGGCCCCAACTGCCTCCTTTTCACTATGGATGTACAATCCCTCTACACCTCCAACCCCCACCAGGATGGCCTGAGGGCGCTCCGCTTCTTCCTTGAACAGAGGCCCAACCAGTCCCCATCCACCACCACCCTCCTCTGCCTGGCTGAACTTGTTCTCACATTGAACAACTTCTCCTTTGACTCCACTCATTTCCTCCAAATCAAAGGTGTTGCTATGGGTACCCGCATGGGTCCTAGCTATGCCTGCCTTTTCGTGGGATATGTGGAACACTCTTTGTTCCAGTCCTACTCGGGTCCCCTCCTCACCTCTTTTTCCGGTAGATTGATGACTGTATCGGTGCCGTCTCCTGCTCTCGCCCTGAACTAGAAAATTTCATTCACTATGCTTCCAATTTCCACCCTTCCCTCACCTTCACATGGTCCATCACCGACTCTTCCCTTCCCTTCCTCGACTTCTCCGTCTCCATCTCTGGGGATAGGTTATTGACTAACATTCACTACAAGCCCACTGACTCCCACAGCTACCTGGACTACAAAGTCTCCATCCAGTCTCACCTCATTGGTACAACCTATCACATCATTGACAGATCGCTTCTGTCATCTCTACTTGACCTGCCATCTATTCCATCAGCATGGGTGCCATCCATACTGTCTCACCTTGGTCCTCAGAATCGGACCATGATGAGCCCCAACACCAGCAGCACCAACAACAATGCCAACCTTCCCCACTACCACCTGATGCTGCACAGGACAGAGGGCATCAGCGCAGGGCTGCACCGCGCCGGAGGCGATACCCCCAACACAGGGTATACAGGCAGAGAATGAGCTTCCTCAACATGACAGAGCAGCAGTGCCAAAGGTGGCTCAGGCTATCGCGCCAGGTCATCGCAGACACTTGCACATTGCTGGAGCAAGACCTGCAGCCCAGAGGAGCGGGTGGACACACCTTACCAGTGGCTGTCAAAGTCACCAGCGCCCTCAACTTCTTCACCTCGGGCTCCTTCCAGGGATCTGCAGCAGACATTTGCGGCATCTCGCAGTTGGCCGCCTACAGATGCATCACACAGGTCACCGATGCCCTCTTTGATAAGTCAGCCAATTATATCAACTTTGCCACTGATGAAGCCAGTGCTACTGAGTGGACACTCGGCTTTGATACTCTAGCTGGCTTCCCACGGGCGCAGGGCGTCATCGACTGCACACATGTGGCCATCAGAGCACCCCATCATCACCCAGGAGTCTTTGTCAACCGCAAAGGCTTTCACTCCCTCAATATGCAGCTGGTCTGCAACCATAGTAAGATCATCATATAGCTGCCATGACTCTTTCGTCCTTTGCCAGTCGACCCTCCCTCAGCTCTCCGCTCCTCCAAATAGACTTTCCGGCTGGCTGCTTGGAGACAAGGGCTATCCACTGAAGACGTGGCTCATGTCACCCTTGAGGAGGCCAAGTACTGAAGCCCAGGAGAGATATAATGAAAGCCACATTTCCACCAGATGTGTCATAGAGCAGACAATAGGAATGCTCAAAATGCGCTTCAGATGCCTTGATGGATCTGGAGGAACCCTTCAATACGCACCAGCCAGGGTCTCCAGAATCGTCGTGGTCTGCTGCGCCCTGCACAACATAGTGCAGCAGTGAGGATTAGCGCTGCATGAGGAGCAAGGACTGAGTGCACAGCCTCTTCAGAGGAGGAGGAGCAGGAGGAGGAGCAGGAGCTGGAGGAACCTGCAGCCCAGATGCCACCAGCACCCGAGCACATTGCTGCCCGGGAGGCCAGGGATGTCCTCATCATGGCCAGATTTACTTAACTTTACGCAGTACACCAATATGGCTGCCACATGATGCGCCAAGTTGGCACCACCCCACAGCAACACCATAAAGCATCCCTACAATTACCAAGCCATTTCTTTCACACTGACCACCATTGCTGGAGGTACCATTATATCTCACCGTGCACTGCAACTCACTAAGCCACTTCCAAAGGTGCACACAAATTTGTCCAAGACCGGAAAGTGGTGAAAATAAAGATTTTTATGGTTGACAATACATTAATGGAAACTTGACATTACCATTGAATAAAACACCCATGTGGCTACCCTTGTGAATCTACTTGTGTGTCATCTTTCTCTTCTGCGTGCTTCTACGAGGTGCTACCCCTGTGGTTTCAGCAGAGGTAGAGGCAGCCTGCTCAATTCCCTGCTGCGACTGCTTAGACACTCTTGGCGGACATCCTGTGGGTTTTGGAGCCTGTGATGGCCCCGCCAAAGTCTGCTCCTCCTGCGACTGTGCAGGGGCAGACTCGGCCATCGCTGTCCAAGAAGGTATCTGGGGCTCTGACTGAGGGGGTGGCAATGGGGGAGAAGTGTAAGTGCCTTGAGAAGAGCCCACATTTCCATTTCCCTCTCACCGTCATCCCTCTCATGGGCCACCTGCACTTCCCTGCTAGCAAGGAGCTGGAGAGCACCTTGCTGCACATCAGTGGGGCCATGAGGACCATTGACATCCCTCCTAGAGAGGATGTCTATGAGCCTCTGCCATCTATTCTCCATAGAGACCATGTGCTCCTGTGAGTGGTGCATTAGCTGCTCCATGCAGGTGGCCATCCTTTCCATGGAGGAGCCGACAGTCACCATCGCCTGCGACACGGTGGTGCTCATGTTGGAGATGGACTCCTCCATTCTCTAAACATTTGCAGACATCGCGGTCGCAAAACCTGTCAGAGCCTCCTGCACTTCTTCCTGCACCTCCAGGATCGCCCTCTTTCTGGATGGCCCCCGAGGCTCAGCATTTGAATGCAGCTGAGCAGAGCTGGGAGCATCCTGCGCCCTCCGGCGACGACAGTCCACTGATGTCCCTGTCTCCTCCATCTGCTCTTGCTCACTTGTGACTTGTGACAGACCATTTAACAACACTACTCTATCTCGCATGGGACCCACCGAGATGTGCGTATCTGCGCTGGTGCTGGGTGCGCTTATGTCTGGTGACGCTGCGCCCTCAGAGGCTGGAGGCTCCTCTGAGGAGTTGTCTTCCTCTTCCTCCTGGACAGTGTGGGGGGGCTTTTGATGGATCTGTGGGAGAGTAAAGAGATGAGTTAGATATGCCTTATGCCATGTAGCTGTATGATATGTAATTCTATCACCAAGTTGCTGAGATGTCCCCTTCTCTCCGTCTCCTACCTCCAGCTGCTCGGCCTCTCCTGACACTTCTAATGCAGCCTCCTCTGCTGTTGTGAGGGTGGTAAATGATGGAGGCCCACTGTCCAGTTCTCTCCCTCTTATTGTGCACTCTCTTTTCCTGCAAGGAGGGAAAGAAGAGACGGTTGAGTGAGAGTGATGGAATGAGTGTAAGGAATGGATGGGCTACATCTTTAGAGGGTGACTATGATGGAGTGGGGTGGCAATTCCAAGTGGCCTCCTTGTGTGTTATTAGTTGGTATGATTGCACTAGGATGAGGGTGAGTGTGAGGGGTGGCTAGTGAGAGGGGGATGTGATGATGTAGAGAGAGAGGGATGGGTGGATGTGCAAGGTATGTTGGTGTGAGTCAGGATGTGCAGGAGTAGGGTTGGGAAGGCAGAGTGATGGGGATGTGATGAGGGGCACAGCAGGATGAAGTCGAGTGTGGTTTTACACTTTCCTGATCTAATGAAATAATTGAAACCTTTCCTGCACTGTACCCAAGTCCTCCTGAACACATCCATGCAGTTCACCTCCTCTCCAATTTGGAGCCAGGCTCTTTTTGTCTCCTGGGGAGGTCTCTTCCGCCCATTCGAAGGGAAGAGGAGCTCCCTGCGTGCGCTGATTCCCTCCACAAGCATATGGAGGGAGTCATCGGAGAACCCGGGTACAGCCCTCTGCCTCTGTGCTGCCATGTCTCCAATTGTTTGGAGCAATCAAAGCCTCCAGTGCAGTGACTGCACACTCCTAGATGAACCTTCAAATGCAATGTGGCCATGGCTCCTGTAAATATCCCGGCTGAAAACGCGTCATGATGATGTCATCAGACCCGCACCATTCAATAGGGCTGGGTAACGCGCAGGGCGGGCTTAATAGGTCTCATTAGCGCAAAGTTGATTTCTGCAGCGGGATGGAAACAAGAACGGGGTCGCAACCCACCACGGCGACCGCCCACACCCGACCCGCCCAGGTAAAGAAAATTCCGGCCAGTGTTTCCACTTGTGGAGAAGAGCAAAATTAGAGGCTATCAATATAAGATAGTCACCAAGAAATCAAATAGTGAATTCAGAAGAAACTTCTTTACCCAGAGAGTGGTGAGAATGTGGAACTCGCTACGAGAGGGAGTGGTTGAGGCGAATAGTATAGATGCATTTAAGGGGAAGCTGATAAGCATATGAGGGAGAAGGGAATAGAGGGTTATGCTGATAGAGTTAGATGAGGAAAGACGGGAGGAGGCTCGAGTGGAGCATAAACGCCGGCATGGACTGGTTGGGCCGAATGGCCTGTTTCTGTGCTGTATAGCCTATGTAATGAAACTTGAAACTAGGGCTTTTAAGCATCTAAAGGAGATGATTGAGAAGCAACCTCATAGAAGTATACAAGATATTAAACACTAGAGATAGGATAAATCCAGAACCTTATTTCAAGTACGTCAAGATACTAGAACATGGGGTATAGATTAAAACTGATGAAAAGACAATTTAGGACAGACTTCAGGAAGAATTTTTCCTGCAGGGTCTTCTGGGTATTGCAGATGAAAAGATCAAGGGGGAGAAATTCATTATAGCCCAGGAATGGGCGCTAACTTTAGGAAAATTTGAGATTTAGAGCCAGGCGCTAATGATTCAGACTGCTCGCAAAATTCAGTCTCATCGCTGAAAGAAAGGATTGGAGCGCTAAACCAAGCACTAATGGCCCAGCTCAGTGGCGTTAAACTCGAAGCGCTGACCAATATCGGGTGCAGTCTAATCTGAAGTCATCATCGCCACAGGCTTTTCCCAATACTTAAAGGGGAGGTTCATTGATACTGCAGCACCTCATTCTCAGCATTGCTGGCTGTGCAGCTGCCTCAGCAAGGAGAAGCACATCAAGGAGAAGGAGCTGAGGACTGAAGCAGGTGTGCTCATGGCAGATCCACCTCAGTCGGGTGGTCAGGGTGATTGAATGCTTCACCAAATGCTACATACCACCATCTGTACCACAAGCTTCACACACTGCCCAAAGCACCAGACCCCCAGCACTCATACACCAACAATCTCTACCTACCAACACTCACACCCACATCTCACACCTTGCACACAATGACAGCTATTCAACTATGGCAGGCACAAGGGACATTAGTTGTTGGAATGATTGTGATATGTGTGATATGTTTATGCATAACTTTATTCATGGAGTTTGCAATATTTTGTGGTCTCTCTCATTTCAACTTTGCACCCAGGAGGACGCTGTGATATGGCATGACAGAGGGATGGCATGTTGGGGATGTGGTGAGTAAAAGGGTTTATGGGCTAGAAATTGCGTAGCGCCCTGTTTGGGGCGATAACTTTTGTGGGAGCGCAAAAGTATTGCTGGGGGCTACACAATTGATTCCGATGGCAATTTCCGGTTTAGCGCTCCAAGAGGGAAGTGGAGCGCTAAATCAAGCGCTACCACTTCCCTTAGAGCACTAAAGGGAGGGAGAGGGGCGGTCGTGGCGGAGCGCTGAGCAATGTTCCGTGCAGCGCTGCTGGTTTTACAGGCTCCGTCCCTCCCTTAAAGGGAAGGTCCAATGCTGCGGTCATTGAAGGCTAAGGCTGGGAATGGTCATCGACGGCACCTGTGATACGCGCATAGCAGCCCCAAGCCCCAAGCAAGAGAGTGCAGGGCTGATCAATCGCAGGCTGGAAAAAAATACAGCACACTGGGGACATTATTAAATTTTGGCCGACCTGACCACCACTGCCTTTAATTAGCGCTCCCCAAGCGGCCAGCCGAGGTGACAACGCCTCCTGCAGCTGCCGTTGTTGACGCCCGGCGATGCTGCAGGGGGCGGAAGCGAATTTTACATCCGGGGCGATAACGGGGCGCTGCGCACCGCATGATGTCATGATCTCCGGGACGCAGGTGATCGAGGCGGTAAGTTCTACCGCCAGCGCTAACCCGCCATGGAAGTTCGTGGGCATCGGTAATTTCGCTGCGCCCGGTCGGTAAGCCCTTAGCGCCCCGTTATTGCCCCCCAGATTCGCTAATGGGAGGCGCAAAGGAGGCCAATTTCTCCCCCCTGGGGTTTAAGCCATCCTGGTGTGAGGTTGGAGGTCTGTTTGAAGGAGGTGGCAGAGTTCTGTGACCACCACCTTGGTGATGCGAAAACCCTCTAATACACTGCTTCTCGCTTCATTAAAGGTAGAAGAAATGCTGTCGGAATACCCTCGGAGGACAAAGCCTCCAGTTGAGAGCCCTGATGGCCCTCCTCCTCCCTCTGGCCACATGTTCCAGTCTTTCTCGCTGCCTTCCTTCCCCTGCAGTAGATCCTGGAGGGTGAGGTCGACTGCCAGTACAGCCCCCATTAATGTAACCAAGTGTAGCACTTTGATATGTTGTCAGAATAAATGTCACTAATTTTTAGTAGCCACAACACTCCTGAGACTAAAGATCCTTTAAATGATTGAATTAAACTGTTGCACAATCTCAAACTGACAAGGAAGCAGTGAAACAGTACTAACCTGACAGCTGCGACTCATTACTCATGATCCCTTTAAGTAGCGCCCCTGGAGCCGGCATCTGCCTGCTTGACGCCTCCCCTCCCTGCCGCTGTCGGGGTGAGGCGCTAAGCTAGGCACGCTCACTGAGATCATGATCTGCCTGGCGTTGAAGTCCCCGGTGGTAACTGTTAGCGGCACCGCTATGGGGGTGGGGGCCAGATTTGGCGTGCGTCGCTGGATTCGCCTCGTCACGGCGATACTGCATCAGCGCCCCATTAGCGCCCCCGCCAGGTGCTAACGGGAGGCGCTAACCAACTGAACTTCTCGCCCTCTGGTTGGTGGTTAAGATGAGCTGAATGGACTTCTTCTGCATTCAGCTTGTGGGAATTAATCAATTCTTCACATCATACACTGCCACGAACTCCATTCCCTAGCCACTGACTCCATCCCTCTCCCATCACACTGTCTGAGGCTGAACCAGACTGTTCGCAACCTTGGCGTCCTATTTGACCCCGAGCTGAGCTCCGACCCCATATCCTCTCCATCACCAAGACCGCCAACTTCCACCTCCGTAACATCGCCCGTTTCCACCCCCGCCTCAGCTCATCTGCTGTTGACACCCTCCTCCATGCCTTTGTTACCTCCAGACTTGGCTTTCCTGGCCAGCCTCCCAGCTTGCACACTTTGTGAACTTGAGCTCATCCAAAACTCTGCTGCCCGAATCCTAACTCGCACCAAGGCCCATCCACCCCGTGCAGTGGGGATCGTTTTGAGATTGGGCGATAGTGTAAAACGGGCGATGTGGATTCAGCCGCCTGTTATACATCTCTCCCCATTTTCACTTCCTTTGACTACAATCGAGACGAAAATTAGGAGAGCTGTAAAACGGGCGGCTGATTCGTTATTGCAGGTTTTACACTATCACCCACCCAAAATCAAAATTACCCCCCGTGAGTTAGTGACAAAGCCCAGTAACTGAATTTAAATGCACAGTTCATTCCAAATCTCTAACTATATCGGTACAGTACATACATCTCACAAAGTGTGGGGGGGAGGTGGGGCTGCTTAGAACCAAATGACATAGAATTATATATAACTTACAGCACAGAAACAGGCCATTCAGTTCAACTGGTCCACGCCGGTGTTTATGCTCCACACCAGCCTCCTCCCACCCCTCTTTATCTCACCCTATCAGCATACCCTTCTATTCCTTCCTCCCTTATTTGGTTTCCCCTTAAATGCATCAAATGGTGCCTGTTCACACACACATTTCAAATTAATGACATAGCTTTTCTATTATGCTTTATGTTTCCAATTACATTCAACTACAAAGTTAGAATCAATATTGGGAAGACTTATATCAATTTCATTATTTGCTATAAAGGAGTCTCAACATTAACGCTCGATTCTACAAGAACAATCATGAAATTAACTTCTACCTGTGTTGATTTTAGATTGCTTGATAAGTGCCAGTAATAGCAATCTCAAGATAATTAAACAAGACGCACTAAAGCAGTAACAGAGCGAGGTGTGACTTAACCTAGCTACTGCTAAGCTTTAGAGATGGGCTTTTACAATTAGCTTGGGCAAAAGAAGTGTGATCCATTCTTACTTCTACCTAATTGCCTTAGAATAATGTGAATAATGTTAAAACTGAGAAGGGAGTCGTAAGTCTTCAGTATAACTGCTTTAAATTGGCTCATTTGGATCTCTTCAGATTAAGGGGTCAAATTTTTCCCCATGCTCTTTTTAATTTGTTAACTTAATTTGAAGAGATCCAAATGAGCCAATTTAAAGCAGTTATACTGAATACTTATGACTCCCTTCTCAGTTTTAACTTTATTCACATTATTCTAAGGTAGAAGTAAGAGAGAGGACAGCAACTTCCTGCTCCAATGACCCACTTGCCACTCCCCTGGGGCAGCACCTCAGCATCCCTAGCAATCTGTTGGAGCACAGATTGCTGGCCTGCTGCGACACCGTGAAAGCCCTGGGCGACAGTGGTAGACCCAGCCACGGTGCCAGCAGTCAGAGCTTGCGAGGCATCAAGCTGAGACTGCGTGAGAGCAGTCTGAGATTGGATGCTACCAAGCGTGGACTCCATTACAGCACTAAGACGTTGCGTCGCTTCCGCTTGTGCTGAAATGGAAGCTGCCAGATCGCCCATCACACGCGGCATCAGGTCTGGGTCACCACGGTCTCTCTGGGAGTCTACCATCCTTTGCAGACTGGAAATGATGGGCTCCATGGTGTGCACAGAGCCTTGTGCAATTTTGGAAGCGGACTCCTCCACGCCTCTTACCATTGCCGAGAGGCTCTCGGGCACCCTTGCCATTGCATCTATCATCTCCGTGTGCATGCCCATTACCCTTCTTCTAAAGGCCTCGCAATCGAGGTCCTCATCTGAGTCCTGTGCAGCAGAACTCGGGCGCGGACTCGCCCTCCAGGAAGCTGGCCCCTGAGCTACCCTTCCCCCTGGCCTTGCTGCACCCTGCTCATCCCCGGTGCCTCACCCTGTGCAGATCCCACTACTATGCTAGCCTCTAAAGAATGCGTAGTGCCAGTATCTGAGCTGGTGCCTGCGGGTGAGACATGCAGTGACGCGGTGTGTTCTTCCTCCTCCTCTTCTCCCGCCTCATTCGCTACGCTGCCCTCAGAGACAGGCTGCTCAGGTGCTTGCTGATTATCTGAAAGCATAAAGGCATAAGAGTCGGGTTAAGGTGAGGGGAGGGGGGCAGGAAGGAAGAAAGGCATGCATACAGCATGATTAGCTGGAACGTGCAAAACGCTTGTGGGGTGAGGGGGAAGTGGGATGTGAGAAGGAGTAGGGATGAACATGCCGTTGTTGTCCCCAAGGGGGTCAACGTCACCGGTGGCAACGGCGCCCACCACCTGGCGCCCAATGATCTGTAGCACTCGATTCTCCAGCTCAGACAGTGGTTGGGCACTAACAGGAGGTGCAAAGCAACCTCACATTTCCCCACATTATACTCCATCTGCCACCTTATTGCCCACTCACCAAACGGCGGGGGAGGCAATTTAGGCGATTAAGAACTTGTTAACAGCCACTTAAAAACTATTTTGAGCTCACCTTTAAATTTTATGAGGTCATCCACACTGCTCGAGGATCACGTCAGCTCAGCAGATCGGGAGTTGTGTCACCATGAAATCATCTCTTTAACTGACAGCTGCAAATGTGCTATAAAAGTTCCATCTCGTAGTTGTTCACTTTCCAAGCTCAGAAGCTGCTGCTTACTGCATTTGGAAGACAGTTTGGGGGAAAATTTCGGTTGCTTTGCGCCTCAGCGGGTGCTAACGGGGCGCAAAGCCCCTAGCGCCCGGGCACGGCGCCGCAAACTCCTCGCATGACATTCAGCGGGAGGTTAGCAGTGGCGGTAGCCTCTAGCACCCCGTGGCTCTGCGCCTCTGGCGATGACGTCATTGCCGTGCGCAGCACCCCGTTCACGCTCTGGCTACAAACTTGGCTCGCGCCCCCTGACCTCCCGCCGGACGCTATGTCCGACAGGGTTAGGGGGGTGTTTTTGCAGCCGCGGCAGCGCAAATTAAAGGGCAGGTGCCCAGCGGCCCCCTCTGCCGCCCCCCGCGAGGTGCCGGCCGCGATCAGTCACCCCGGCACTCCTCTTGAGTGCCGGGCTCTTTTGCCAGCACCCCAGTGGTCCAGCAGGGCCCCGGTGCATGCGGTGCTAGGCCCCTCCCCTTTAATCAGGGGAGGGAGGCCTGCAGTACCGCGGCGCTACGTGCTGACACGTGTGGCGCTGCTGCACGTAGCGCCGCGATATTCAATGGGAGCGCCCCAAGAGGGAGGGGGAGCGCTTCCAGTAGCGTCCCGCCTCCTGCTTGGGGCGCTACCATTCAATTTTGGGCGCGGAGGTGCTAACTTTTTCGGGGCGCTAAAAGTAGCGCCCCGGCAAGGTTATCGCCCCAAAGGGGGCGCGAGCCAATTTCCCCCCCTTTGAGCTTTATGCAGGTTGCAAGTGTTTGGAGGAAACTCTCTATCCAGTGTCACCTCATTGGAACAACCTCTCTCACCATTGACAGATCACATCTGTCATCTCAAGTTCACCTGCCATCTATTACATCTGCTAACTTACCTGACGAAGGAGCGAACTGCTTCGAAAGCTTGTAAAATTAAATAAATCTGTTGGACTATAACCTGGTGTTGTGCGACTTCTCATTTTTGTCCACCCCAGTCCAACGCCGGCATCTCCACATCATGACATCTATTACATCAGCATCAGTGCCCTTGAAACTATCTTACCTTGGTCCTCATAATCCCACCACGATCAGCCCTAACACCAGTAGCACCAACAACAACACCAACCTTCTCCACAATCAACAGATGCTGCACAGGGCACAGGGCATTAGCACCCGAGCACATTGCTGGCCGGGAGGCCAGGGATGGCCTCACCATGGCCAGATTTACTTCAGTTGACGCTGTACACCCTGGCTTCCACATGATGCATCAGGTTGGCACCACCCCACACCAACACCATAAAGCATCCCTACAATGCCCAAGCCATTCCTTTCACGCTCATCGCCATTGCGGGGGGTACCGTTATGTCTCACCATTCACTGCAACTCACTAAGCCACTTCCAAAGGTGCACACAAATCTGTCCAAGAACGCAAAGTCCTGAAAATAAAGATTTCAAAGTTTCACAGCACATTAACAGAAACTTCACATGAACATTGGCTAAAATGCCCAAGTGCCTACCCTTGTGTGTTGTTCGTTGGTATGATTGGACTAGGATGAGGGTGAGTGTGAGGGGTGGCTAGTGAGATGGGGAAGTGATAATGTAGATAGAGAGGGATGGGTGGAGGTGCAAGCTAAGTTGGTGTGAGTAAGGATGTGCAGGAGTAGGGTAGGAAAGGCAGAGTGATGGGGGATGTGATGAGTGGCACAGCAGGATGAGGTTGAGTGTGGCTTTGCAGTAACGTTTCGTGATCTACTGAGATCATTGAAAGGTTTGCGGCACTGCAGCCTGGTCCTCCTGACCACATCCCTGCTTGTGCCCTCCTGTGCAATGTGCAACCAGGCTGTGTTGATCTCCTGGAGAGGTCTCTTCTGCCCATGGGAAGGGAGGAGAACCTCCCTGCGTGCTGTGACTCCCTCCACAAGCATATGGAGGGAGTCATGGGAGAGCCTGGGTGCAACCGTGCAGCTCTGTGCAGTGCTTGTCAGTGTTTGCAGCACCTCAATGCTGTAGAACACTGACAGCACAACTCTCAAAATCAATTTGCGCATGGTCCCTTTAAGGAAAATGGCTGATGACCCGCTTCCTTCAATTGGCCGGCAAACGTGCTGGGCGGGCTTAACAAGCCCAATCAACGTAAAATCACTTTGGACAGTGGACTGGAGCCAGCAGCGGGGTCGCAACCTGCCACCGACCCCGGCCACACTGGACCCGCCGAGGTAGGGGAAATCGCGGCCAGAGAGTTAGCATGCAGTTAGAGCAAGCAATTAGGAAGGCAAATGGCATGTTGGCCTTTATTGCAAGGGGTTTGGAGTACAAAAGTAAGGAAGTCTTGCTACAATGGCACAGGGCTTTGGTGAGACCACACCTGGAGCCTGAACCGCCATTCAATAAGATCATGGTTGATCTTCGACCTCAACTCCACTTTTCTGCCTGATCCCCATATCCCTTGATTCCCCTAGAGTCCAAAAATTAATCTATCTCAGCCTTGAATATACTCAATGATTCAGTAGCCACAGCCCTTTGAGGTAGAGAATTCCAAAGATTCACAACCCTTTGAGTGAAAAAATTCCTCCTCATCTCAGTCTTAAATGGCCGACCCCTTATCCTGAGACTATGCCCCCTAGTTCTAGACTCCCCAGCCTGGGGAAACAACCTCCCTGCATCTACCCTGTCAAACCCCCTCAGAATCTTATATGTTTCAATGAGATCACCTCTCATTCTTCTAAACTCTAGAGAATATAGGCCCAATCTACTCAATCTCTCCTCATAGGACAATCCCCACATCCCAGGAACCAGTCTGGTGAACCTTCGTTGGACTCCCTCTATGGCAAGTATATCCTTCCTTAGGTAAGGAGACCAAAACTGTACACAATACTCCCGGTGTGGTGTCACCAGGGCCCTATATAATTGCAGTAAGACGTACAAATACAGCAACGTCACGCCATTCAATGCAAGTCAGCGGCAAGGCAGACAGTGAGATGCAGGTGGAGCGGCACAACTCGGACAGCAACGTTTGCATATCCAAGTTTAGCTCGTTCCCCTAAAGTTGCTGTGCCGTTTGCGCATAAATAATGGCGAGTGCCTCACCATTATTTTGACAGCAAATTCTGGCCCAATGTCAAAGAAACGTTGGTGGTTTGATTTGT
Source organism: Squalus acanthias (assembly GCA_030390025.1). Classification (NCBI taxonomy): domain Eukaryota; kingdom Metazoa; phylum Chordata; class Chondrichthyes; order Squaliformes; family Squalidae; genus Squalus; species Squalus acanthias. The sequence goes on from CM059435.1 coordinate 108,242,770, forward strand.
GATCAAAAAGATTAAAAACATTTAAGCAGCTGTGTTTATTTTTAAGAGTGACATTGGAATAGGCGATGGCTGAGATTCGCCAAGTGTTGGGTCTGGACCCGAATGGGTTCTTTTGATGAGAGAGGAAGGTTGTGGCGTAGAGCCGGGGAATTCCTCGCAGCCGCCCCCGCTGCTGCTGTACTCCTTCAGCAGAAGTGTGGCACTGCCCCTGTTCACACACGTGAGCGGGTTTCCCGCAGCACTTCCAGTGAGGTTATGCCAAGGGAGCAGGAGCGGCTCCAAGGAATTTCCCGGCCATTGAGTTAGGGTGAAATATGGGAGCACAAATGGCACTGCCACTGATCGATACAGAGCCGGGGGTGCAAGAAATTATCTTAGCATTTTGCACTGGAAGGCATTTTTTTAAAGGGTTTTTTTATTCGTCTCTACCCACTTTGTATTTGTAATAAAATTCTACCAGCTCAGCACCTTTTCACATCTTCCTTATGCCATTAACATGGAGTAATTAAAAATGTTCGATCCTTTATTCATTTTAAACAAAAAGTGCCATTGCCTGTGCATTAAAATCTACAGCAACGTAACATTTTCATTAAATGTCAAATCTATTTGTATAACTGAATGATGTTTTCTAATCTGATTAGGGAGACCTTTCGCTGGCTTACGTTCAGTAAGTGCACAGTACATCTCCTATGATTATGGCATTATGTAGTAAATCCTCGCACAACCATTTTCAAATTGAACAGGAATCTGATGGAGTGTGGGTTTTAATGGCACAGCCTTCAACAGAAGCTTTAGTCATTATTTCCATCCCTCCAGAGAAAGGAAAAGAGGTGGGTTTTGGAAACACTGACATTTGTGTATCCAATTAAGTGGGGCTGAGATAGAGTGGATAGGAAGGACCTATTTCCCTTAGCAGAGAGTTCAATAACCAGGGTGCATAGATTTAAAGTAATTGGTAGAAGGATTAGAGGGGAGTTGAGGAGAATTTTCACTCAGTGGGTGGTGGGGGTCTGGAACTCACTGAATGAAAGGGTGGTAGAGGGGGAAACCCTCATCGCATTTAAAAAGTACTTGGATATGCACTTGAAGTGCCGTAACCTACACGGCTACGGACCAAGAGCTGGAAAGTGTGATTAGGCTGGAGAGCTCTTTTGGCCGGCACAGACACGATGGGCCGAATGGCCTCCTTCTGTGCTGTAAATTTCTATGATTCTATGATTTAAAGGACATTGTAGAGTAACCAAACACGACTTAGATGGGAACAGAAAATGCTGGAAGTACACAGCAGGTTCGTCAGCATCTGTAGAGAGAGAAGACAGGTTATGATGTTTTGGGTCTGTACCCTTTATCAAAACTGCAGATTAAAATCTTTGGGGGAGAAATTGGGCACCTTAGCGCCTCCCGTTAGCACCTCCGGGGGGCGCTAACAGGGCGGTACCGGCTTTGCGACCGGGCGTGGCGATAGTACCGACACCCGTGAAATTGAAGTGGAGGTTTGCGGTGGCGGTAACCACTAGCGCACGCTCTCCTGCGGCCGGAGATCGTGATGTCATCCGCGTGCGCAGCGCCCCAGCTCAGAAATTCACTCTCGCCCCCTGCCTGAGCGCCTGCCGTTAACAACGACAGGTACAGGAGGCGGAATGCAGTCGGATGAGCGCTGGAGGGGCGCTATATAATGGCGTCAAATTCCGTTCTTTTTTGTCGGCAAAGAATGCTGCCTTGTCAGTTTGACAAAAGCAAACAGGCGTTTTGAGCGATTTCAGTGTTCTCAACTTGAAGGAGTATTCTGGCTGAGAAAAATGTATCACTTTGATTTGGGTTACATTTGATAGTGCCAGATTTTCATCGTTTAATGGGGGCTGTACTGGCACTAGACCTCGCTCTTACAGCGTCTCCATCGGAAGCAGTGGACTCAGAGAGAAAGATTGCAAAATGTGGCCAGAGGGACGAGGGGCAACAGGGCTCTCAACAGGAGGCCTTACCCTCCCAGGGTATTCCGGCACCATTTCTCCTACATCAATCTCACTGAGGAGCAGTGTCTTAGAAGGCTCCGCTTCACCAAGTACGTGGTCACAGAGCTCTGCCACCTCCTGCAACCAGACTGCGAGCCTCACATCAGGAACACCACGGCTCTCTCAGTGGCAGTCAAGGTCACCATCGCCCTCAATTTCTATGTCAGCGGATCCTTCCAGTGTGCGACAGGAGATATAGCGAACATCTCGCAGTTCACCGTCCATTACTGCATCCGCAAGGTCACAGTCGGAGAAGGGACTACATTTCCTTCCTCATGAGCAGAGAGAAGCAGCGCAAGCGTGCATGTGGCTTTGCCAGTATAGCGTGCTTCCCCATGGTGCAGGGCGCCATTGACTGCACCCACGTCGCTTTGAGGGCACCACATAACAATCCTGAGGTATTTCGTAACCGCAAAGGCTACAACTCAATTAATGTAACTTGGTGTGCGACCACACACAGCACATCCTCACCGTCAATGCCCACTATCCTGGCCATGATGTGGAGATGCCGGCGTTGGACTGGGGTGGACAAAAATGAGAAGTCGCACAACACCAGGTTATAGTCCAACAGATTTATTTAAAATTACAAGCTTTCGGAGCTGTCGCTCCTTCTTCAGGTAGGGTAGCTGTGAGAGAATCTCCCAGAATTCACAATATAAACACAGAAAAAATGTATTCAAATCTTTCCCTACATCAAAGACATACTAAGAGCACAGCCAAGACAATGAGATGTGTCCCAGGGGGTCCAACGTGTCAAAACACCTGCTGGCTGCATATCCTCTCCATTTGGGTTTGGTTCTTGTGTTAGTTTTTTAAAAAAAAACCTGGAAAGACCGGCCATGATGTCAAGTCACGTTCTGTATCATGACATGAACCCGATATCGCGATTGAGGCCATCCTCATGAGTGCGGAACTTGGCTATCAGTTTCTGCTCTATGATTTTGCGCTGTTGTGTATCCCGAAGGCCGCCTTGGAGAACGCTTACCCGCAGATCCGAGGCTGAATGCCCCTGACTGCTCGGATCTGCGGGTAAGCGTTCTCCAAGGCGGCCTTCGGGATACACGACAGCGCAAAATCATAGAGCAGAAACTGATAGCCAAGTTCCGCACTCATGAGGATGGCCTCAATCGCGATATCGGGTTCATGTCACGATACAGAACGTGACTTGACATCATGGCCGGTCTTTCCAGGTTTTTAAAAAAAAAAAACTAACACAAGAACCAAACCCAAATGGAGAGGATATGCAGCCAGCAGGTGTTTTGACACGTTGGACCCCCTGGGACACATCTCATTGTCTTGGCTGTGCTCTTAGTGTGTCTTTGATGTAGGGAAAGATTTGAATACATTTTTTCTGTGTTTATATTGTGAATTCTGGGAGATTCTCTCACAGCTACCCTACCTGAAGAAGGAGCGACAGCTCCGAAAGCTTGTAATTTTAAATAAATCTGTTGGACTATAACCTGGTGTTGTGCGACTTCTCATCACTATCCTGGCAGCAGCCACGATGCCTTCATCCTGCGCCAGACTGGTGTGGCAGCACTCTTCCAGCCACCACATCAAGCTAGCGGATGGCTGCTGGGAGACAAGGGTTATCCGCTCTCCGCCTGGCTCATGACTCCCCTCCGCAACCACAGCACTCGTGCCCAGCACTCATACAATGAGAGCCATGCTGCCACCAGGAACATCATTGAGCAGACCATCGGAGTGCTCAAGCAACGGTTCTGCTGCCTTGACCGTTCGGGAGGAGCCCTCCAGTACTCGGCTGAGCGGGTGTCCCTTTTCATCATCGTCTGCTGCATGCTGCACAACTTGGCCATCATGAGGGTGCAGCCATTGCCACCAGGCATAGCCGCACCACCTCAGGAGGAGGAAGAGGAGGAAGAGGAAGAGGAGGAGGTAGAGGACAAGGATGAGAAGGAGGAGGAACAGGAGCATGAACAGCAGCGACGGAGGATCCAGCCACTCCATCGGCCTTGTGGCAGGGCGGTCCGTGACCGCCTCATCAGACTACGATTCCAATGAATTCAAGGCCACTTCCCGGTTGCTCATGCAGTCCCCATCATTCCATCAATTTCTCATTCCATATCACACTCCAAAGCTGAAATGAGACACAGCACCATTTCTGCAACATTCCAATAACAAATTTATCCAAATTCAGCAACCACATATATACAGCAACAATATTAACTAATCACCCTTGTGCAAACCCTTACTTGCCCTCTTTACAGTGCCTTTTCCTAATCTAGTGCTCCTACGTAGTGTCTCATAGAATCATAGAAATTTACAGCACAGAAGGAGGCCATTTCGGCCCATCGTGTCCGCGCCGGTCGACAAAGAGCTATCCAGCCTAATCCCACTTCCCAGCTCTTGGTCCGTAGCCCTGTAGGTTACGGCACTTCAAGTGTACGTCCAAGCACTTTTTAAATGTGATGAGGGTTTCTGCCTCTACCACCCTTTCAGGCAGTGAGTTCCAGACCCCAACCACACTCTGGGTGAAGAAATTTCCCCTCAAATCTCTTCTAAACCTCCTATCAATTACTTTAAATCTATTGCCCCTGGTTGTTGACCCATCTGCTAAGGGTAATTGGTCCTTCATATCCACTCTATCTAGGCCCCTCATAATTTTATACACCTCAATTAGGTCTCCCCTCAGCCTCCTCCGTTCCAAAGAAAACAAACCCAGCCTCTCCAATCTTTCCTCATAGCTAAAATTCCCCAGCTCAGGCAACATCCTTGTAAATCTCCTCTGCACCCTCTCTAGTGCAATCACATCCTTCCTGTAATGTGGTGACCAGAACTGCACGCAGTACTCTAGCTGTGGCCTAACTAGTGTTTTATACAGTTCAAGCATAACCTCCCTGCTTTTGTATTTTATGCCTCGGCTAATAAAGGCAAGCATTCCATCTGCCTTCTTAACCACCTTATCTACTTGGCCTGCTACCTTCAGGGATCTGTGGACCTGCACTCCAAGGTCCCTTTGTTCCTCTACACTTCTTAGTGTCCTACCATTTAATGTGTATTCCCTTTCCTTGTTAGCCCTCCCGAAATACATTGGCCCAAAAATTCATCCTGGTGCGCGAGAGTACGCACTGCGTACACTCGCGTATTCCCTCTGCAATTGCCGGTTTTCTGCATGCACTGCGCATGCGCTGAAAACCGGCACTTCATGTCGGGTCAGTTTCATGGATATGCGAGTAATCGCGTGGGCTGGTGATTCTGCGCGTGCGTCGGAAAATTCATGTATTTTGTGAATGAGAGTAGTGTGTGTAAGCTCCTAGCAGTTACACATTTTAAAACCAGGAGCAGCAGCCATTTATACATTTACGGAGATAGTAGGAGGAAGAAATCCTTTTGGAGTGTGGCTACTGAGGTGAGTTTTTTAAATCTGAAAGACACAAAAGTTTTAAATGAAGTCTTATATAAGTTAAGAGTTTTTTTTTAAAAAATTTTAAAAACGGGTTTTGACCATTTGGAGTAGTATAGCAACTGTGGGTGTGTACAAGGCATATTTAGGTATCTATCTGTGAAAATGAAAGTTTAAAAATGAACTGTTTACGTTTCAAAAAGTTTTAAAGATGAAAATGAGTAAGTAAGTAAGTATGTATGTATGTATGTATGAATTTATGAAAATGTTACAGTTTTGGAAAATCAGCTAGGGCCGTGTGGCGGGTAGATGTGTTCCCAAGCTGATAGCGCACGTGTCCCACCATAGCCTGACCTGATTTTATAGCCACTCACTTAACTAAAGTTACTTTAACAACTATTTCCATTTTTTCATTACAACTTTCAGTTTGAAGAGGAAGCCTGTGTGAGAGAAAGATGCCCTTTTGCAATCGATTCCTGTTCCTCCTCTGTGGGATTGCGTATCTGAGAATTTTCGAATACAGACAACTAATCAGACGGAGGAACCAAGCCCGTCTCCTCCAGAGAAGGAGAAACTACTACCCACCAAATAGAGTGTACAGGCAGAGGCTGTCATTTGAGATGCTGTCGGAGGAGCTGTGTGTGAGGAGGTTGCGCTTCAGTAAAGAGTCAATTGGCCGAATCTGTGAGATGTTAAAGGAGGACCTTCAAACACGCACGAAGAACCGCAATGCATTCACTGAATGTCCAGATTGTCTGTGATGCGCATCTCAGGATCTTAAATGTGAATCCAGGTAACCGTGGAAGTAATCATGACTCCTTCGTCCTCCGTAACTCTGACTTATATGGCGTCCTCAACGCATTGCCTCCAGGATCCGCATGGATATTGGGCGACAAGGGCTACCCGCTAAGACCATGGCTGATGACTCCCTACCGCAAGACCAATAATGAGGCTCAGGAGAGATACAACCAGGCACACGTGTCCACACGGCAAGTGGTGGAGAGGACAATTGGAGTTCTGAAATCACGCTTCCGGTGCCTGGACAGGTCAGGGGGGACCTTGCAGTATTCTCCTCAGAAAGTGGCAAAGATTGTGGTGGCCTGTTGTGCTTTGCATAACTTTGCCCTGCAGGAAGGACTGACCCTTAACGCTGCAGATGAACTACCTGCAGAAATGGAGGACGTGGACAATGCCAATGTGCCTGTGGGAAGGCATGATGGGGAAGAGCCAACTGCTGCTCAAAGTAAGGCTGCTCGGGAGCAGCTGGTAGCCAACACCTTCACGAGGTAGTGTCGCCTTGTACCTCCCGCTCCCCCTCCCTCTCCCCCTCCCCCTCCCCCTCCCTCTCCCCCTCCCCTCTCCCCCTCCCTCTCCCTCTCCCCCTCCCCCTCCCTCTCCCCCTCCCCCTCCCCCTCCCTCTCCCCCTCCCCCTCCCTCTCCCTCTCCCCCTCCCTCTCCCCCTCCCTCTCCCTCTCCCTCTCCCTCTCCCTCTCCCCCTCCCCCTCCCTCTCCACCAGCAAGGCAAATAAAGGTACAGACACAATTTAAAGTGAAACAGTGCTCTTTTATTGCAGCATTACAGACTTCTGAGGTTCATTGTTGCTTTACATAGTTTATAACTTTTCAATGTTAACTAGCTACTTTTCAACTTTGTAAACAATCGTAAACAGAAATAGGTTTTTAAAAAATTTGTTAACAGTTCTCAGTAACTTTTTTGCTTCGTTAATGCAGTAAAGACATTCAAGATGGGAAATAACTCTTTCCTAAATGTAAACAAGTTTAAATGTTCAATTTTTTTGTGAAAATAAACAATTTGAATTTTTATAAAGTGACTAAAGGCTGTACTTTTTCAATGAAAAGCTAACTTTCAGTTTCAGTGTCAAATATATATATTTGCTGATTATAAACAGTTAAATCTCTGAAAAAAATGATTTCTGGGCTTTTAAAACTATTTAAATTACTTTAAATCTCTTTGCAAATGTTTAACATTACTCAAATTATACTTAAAATCTTTAAAAGTTTACAAAACCATGCATTTAAATCCTACTTACTGCAAATTCCACCTGGAACAGTGAGAAAACTGTGTCTTCAGCAGCTTGTACAATGGTTTCAGTGGAGAAAAAAATCGGGGGCGTGGCCTATGGAAAAGAGACCTTAATGGGCGTGTCTTCACTCCACATCGCACGCGATGCAACGCGCACGCTGCGCTGCAGGGCAGTGTGACGTCATACGCTGCCCTGCACTCAATCAGCCAGAAGATGAATTTTCTCCGTGGAAAAGACGAAACGGCAGACGCGGTATGTATTACCGCGCCTGCTCCTTACACCCGTGGGAACAGAGCCAGATCAATTTCTGGCCCATTACTTCACACTTCTCCGATTGAATTCCATTTGCCACTGTTCTGCCCACCTGACCAGTTCATTGATATCTTCCTGCAGTCTACAGCTTTCTTCATTATCAACCACACAGCCGATTTTAGTATCATCTGCAAACTTCTTTATCATACCCCCTACATTCAAGTCTAAATCATTGATATATACCACAAAAAGCAAGGGACCCAGTACTGAGCCCTGCGGAACCCCACTGGAAACAGCCTTCCAGTCACAAAAACACCCATCAACCATTACCCTTTGCTTCTTGCCTCTGAGCCAATTTTGGATCCAACCTGCCACTTTGCCCTGGATTCCATGGGCTTTTACTTTTGTGACCAGTCTGCCATGTGGGACCTTATCAAAAGTCTTGCTAAAATCCATATACACTACATCAAACGCACTACCCTCATCGACCCTCCTTGTTACCACCTCAAAAAATTCAAATTCTCCCCAGTGGCTGCAGCAGGGCTGGTGGAAGGCTGCTGAGTGTCGGTCCCATAAACTACAGATGGCCTTGTAGGACGCCCTCAACCAGCTCTGGGCCTTGGAAGGCCCGGCTGTACACTACGCGACCTCAGGATGGGCGGCAGCAGTCTGGGCTGGCTGGATGACAGGCAGCGGCAAGGGCAATGGCGGAGTGGCAGTGGTGGGACCAGGAATGCTGTCACCCTGAGAGAGGACAGCAGATTCCTGCTCCATTGACACACTGCCACTCCCCCGGGGCAGCACCTCAGCATCCCCACCAATCTGCTGCATCACAGACTGCTGAGCTGCTGCGACACCGTGAGATCCCTGGTGGACTGTGGTGGTCCCAGCGACGATGGCAGCAGTCAGAGCTTTTGTGGCATCAAGCTGAGACTGCATGAGAGCAGTCTTAGACTGGATGGCATCAACCATAGGCTGCATTATAGCACTAAGACGTTGCGTCGCTTCCATCTGTGCTGCAATGGATGCTGCCACATCGCCCATGACACGCGGCATGAGGTCTGGGTCCCCACAGTCTCTCAGGGAGTCCACCATCCTTTGCAGACTGCCAAGGATGGGCTCCATGGTATGCGCAGAGCTGAGTGCAATGTTAGGAGGCGGACTCCTCCACACTCCTTACCATTGCCGACAGGCTCTCGGGCACCCTTGTCATTGCACCTATCATCTTAGTATGAATGCCCATCACCCTTCTTGTGAACGCCTCCCCATCGAGGTCTTCAGCTGAGTCCTATGCAGCAGAACTCGCGCGCGAACTCGCCCTCCGGGGAGCTGACTCCGAGCTACCCTGTCCTCCTGGCCTTGCTGCAGCCCACTCGTCCCCAGTGCATCACCCAGTACAGACCCCTCTACTAAACTTGCCTCTAAAGATCACATAGTGCCAGTATCGGAGGTGGTGCATGCGGGTGAGAGATGCAGTGACGCGGTGCTTTGCTCCTCCTCCTCTTCTTCTTCCTCACTCTCAGTGGGAGGCTCAGGGACAGGCTGGTCATCTGGTTGCTGATTCTCTGAAAGCATAAAGGCACAAGACTTGCGTTGAGGGAAGGTGGGCAGGAAGGGAGCAAGGAATGCAGACAGTATCAGGAGCTGGAAATTGGGACAGGCTTGTGGTGTGAGGGGGAAGTAGGATGAGAGAAGGAGAGGGGATGAACATACCATTGTTGCCCCCAAGGGGGTCGACATTGCCTTTTGACTATAATGAATTTCTAGCTCAGGTATCAAGTAACTTTTTACACCAAAATATTTGAGTGCTTTATTATTCATTTTAAAGTTAAGAAAAGTAAAATACAGAATGACAGCTCTGTTTAAGTTTATTTTGACTTGACTTGAGTCAGTTTGGTGAGTTTGTTTAGGTATCAGCTAGATCACTGGATGGAACTAGTGCTGCAGATAGTAAAGATAGTTTTTTATTAGTCGTTTATGGGATGTGGGCGTCGCTGGCAAGGCCAGCATTTATTGCCCATCCCTAGTTGCCCTTGAGAAGGTGGTGATGAGCCGCCTTCTTGAACCGCTGCAGTCCGTGTGGTGAAGGTACTCCCACAGTGCTGTTAGGGAGGGAGTTCCAGGATTTTGATCCAGCGACGATGAAGGAACGGCGATATATTTCCAAGTCAGGATGGTGTGTAACTTGGAGGGGAACTTGGAGGTGGTGGTGTTCCCATGTGCCTGCTGCCCTTGTCCTTCTAGGTGGAAGAGGTCGTGGGTTTGGGAGGTGCTGTCGAAGAAGTCTTGGCGAGTTGCTGCAGTGCATGGTTGTGGTGGTTGAAGGTCAATCATCACAGCCCCAGGACATCGCTGCAGGAGTTCCTCAGGGCAGTGTCCTAGGCCCAACCATCTTCAGCTGCTTCATCAATGACCTTCCCTCCAACATAAGATCAGAAATGGGGATGTTCGCTGATGAATGCACAGTGTTCAGCACCATTCGCAACTCCACAGATAATGAAGCAGTCCATGCCCGCATGCAACAAGACCTGGATGACGTTCAGGCTTGGGCTGATAAGTGGCAGGTAACATTCGCTTCACAGAAGTGCCAGGCAATGACTATCTCCAACAAGCGAGAGTCTAACCGCCTCCCATGACATTCAATGGCATTACCATCGCCAAATCCCCCACTATCAACATCTTGGGGGTCACTATTAACCAGAAACTTAACTGGACCAGCCACATAAATACTGTGGCAACAAGAGCAGGTCAGAGGCTAGGTATTCTGCGGCGAGTGTCTCACCTCCTGACTCCCCAAAGCCTTTCCACCATTTACAAGGCACAAGTCAGGTGTGTGATGGAATACTCTCCACTTGCCTGGATGAGTGCAGCTCCAACAACACTCAAGAAGCTCGACACCATCCAGGACAAAGCAGCCCGCTTGATTGGCACCCCATTCACCACCTATACATTCACTCCCTCCACCACCGGCGTACCGTGGCTGCAGTGTGTACCATCTACAAGATGCACTGCAGCAACTTGCCAAGGCTTCTTCGGCAGCACCTCCCAAACCCGCGACCTCTTCCACCTAGAAGGACAAGGGCAGCAGGCGCATGGGAACACCACCACCTCCAAGTTCCCCTCCAAGTCACACACCATCCTGACTCAGAAGTATATTGTCGATCCTTCATCGTCGCTGGGTCAAAATCCTGGAACTCCCTCCCTAACAGCACTGTGGGAGTACCTTCACCACACGGACTGCAGCGGTTCAAGAAAGTGGCTCACCACCACCTTCTCGAGGCCAATTAGGGATGGGCAATAAATGCTGGCCTTGCCAGCGACGCCCACATCCCATAAAACGAAAAAAAAAAGATGGTTCATACTGCAGCCACGGTACGCCGGTGGTGGAGGGAGTGAATGTTTAAGGTGGTGGATGGGGTGCCAATCAAGCAGGCTGCTTTGTCCTGGATGGTGTCGAGCTTCTTGAGTGATGGAATAACTGAATTAACTCACCCGTTTAATCAATCCCATTGCTGACTGATCGTGACTTGCAATTGATGGTGACAAGGAAAAGTCTTCACCCGTGAACAGTCCTCCTTAGTGACCTGTAAAGTGGAGAAAAGGGGAAGTTTCATTTTAAACTTCAACAACAGTCATTGGGTAACTGATTTGACTGAAAACTAGTTAAAAATTAAAAATATATGGCCAAGGTTGTTTTCAGGAAATTTCATAATTACAAAATAGGAGCCACAGCCTTTAGATCGATGGAACATTTATAAATCTATAGTTTCAAAATTACACTGTGGGTTAAAAGAAAGAAAGACTTGTATTTCTATAGCCCCTTTCATGTCCTCAGGACGTCCCAAAGTGCTTTACAGCCAATGAAGTACTTTTGGAGTGTAGTCACTGTTGTAATGTAGGAAGCGCGGCAGCCAATTGTGCACAGCAAGCTCCCACAAACAGCAGTGTGCTAATGACCAGATAATCTGTTGATTCGGGGAAAAATATTGGCCAGGACACCAGGGATAACTCCCCTGCTCTTCTTCGAAATAGTGCCGGGGATCCTTTACGTTCACCTGTGAGAGCAGACGGGGCCTTGGTTTTAACGTCTCATCTGAAAGACGGCACCTCCGACAGTGCAGCGCTCCCTCAGTACTGCACTGCAGTGTCAGCCTCGATTATTGTGCTCAAGTCAAAGCAGATTAGGCATCTGTGTACTATTATTCTACAGAGCATTTTCAAGGCCTATAGGCTTTAACGTTTTGTGTTGAAATACAGTACTACATTTTCAGTAGCGCTTTTAAAAGTTACAGAGATGTAGTAATGATGCTGCCATTAATGTCCATGGATTGGCTGCTTATTATAGTACCCATTCCCCAAGTTATTTTGTTTTTTCTGTCTCTCCATCCCGCAATCGCCTCAAATTCTAAACGTTAGATCTGAACTGTATGTTTGGAAACTGTAAGGAATCTGTCGCTTCAAAGCCCCGGATTTTTAGTTCATCCAAATTATATTTTAAAACTGAAGTAATAGTGATATGAAGCATCAAGCCGACGCTACTCATTAATTGATAAATGAATATTAATCATAGTCATCTTTGAGTCTGTTTCAACTGTTGCTTCCCAAAACCTAGCTCTCTTTGGGCAGTCAAAAAATACGTGCACTATTGCCACTTGCTTCCTTTCATTTTTTGACAACAATCAGTTGCCAATCCTATTCTGAACGTTATCCTATGTGTATCCTCACATTCTGTTCATAAGCTTAATGCTTCAATCCCACTCTAATATTGGCAGCGGTCAGTGTATGGTCCTTCATATCAAATCCTCGGGATATTCCAGTACTGATCTGATTTGTATTTGCCTTTTCAGATTGGGTTAAACAATAGGCGCTGTTACCTTGGAAAAAAACATAACATTAGAATTTAACTTCATATTTTACAGTACAGATATTTTCTCGGCATTAAACTAGCTGTCTGAAATCAAATCCCAAGAATATTTATTACGTGTTTAATCTGAAAATATCTGAAGGTAAGTATGAGGCTGAAATTCTGTAGCAAGCCCTCTATTTATTAAAATATGTACCACTCCCCATTTAGAATTTACACGTTTCCCATCACCCGTACAATCCCAAATGTGTTCAAAAACAAGGTTTATTGTAAATGAGTCACCAACCAACAAAATAAGATTATGGTAATGTTTCGAAGTAGAGATGTGAAAAAAATATAAGAAGTTTGAATCTGATTTACCTTAAGGGGAGGAGTTGACCATGTCTATTTACAGAAATGATAAGTCGCACAACACCAGGTTATAGTCCAACAGTTTTATTTGAAATCACAAGCTTTCGGAGCTATCGCTCGCCCCTTCCTCAGGTGAAGTAAAGAGATACAGAATCGCCAAAGCATATATAGATAGAGAACAATGCATGTGTTACTTACAAAAAGCAGACGACTACATTTAAATCACCCTGACTGTTTATCTGCCGAGGTGTGACAAAAGGCAATCAGGTCACATCAAAGACATAGCAAGATACAACTGAAACAATGAGGTGGAGCCACAGGGGGTCCAATGTGTCAAAAGCCGCAGTATGGGAAACTATAAACTTTAAAATTTTTACTTTTTTACTGGGAATCACATCTGTTAACAAGCCAACGACGACTCGAGTCTGGATCACGTCATGTATCGTGACATAAACCCAAGATCCCGGTTGAGGCCGTCGTCATGAGTGCGGAACTTGGCTATCAGTTTCTGCTCGATGATTTTGCGTTGTCGTGTGTTTCTAAGTCCGCCTTGGAGAACGCTTACCTGCAGATCCGAGGCTCAATGTCCTTGACTGCTGAAGTGTTCCCCGACTGGGAGGGAACACTCCTGCCTGGTGATTGTTGCGCGGTGTCCGTTCATACATTGTCTCATGTACCATGTACCATGCCGCGGTGCATTCTTTCCTGCAACGTATGAGGTAGACAACGTTGGCCGAGTCACATGAGTATGTACCATGTACCTGGTGGGTAGTGTCCTCACGTGTGATGATGGTATCTGTGTTGATGATCTGGCATGTCTTGCAGAGGTTGCCGTGGCAGGGTTGTGTGGTGTCGTGGTCACTGTTATCCTGAAAGCTGGGTAATTTGCTGCGAACGATGGTACTTCTGAGGTTAGGTTATATTTACAGAAATGAATTGGTGTCCCTGCAGTAACCTTTGTCTGTCAGCAGATGGTAGTGTTGCACTGTTTAACCTGACTGACAAACCTGCTAAACACTCACACAGCTCCATCTACTGGCAGACACCAGGAACAAGTTTTTTTTGGGTGTGCGTACAAAACTGTAGCAAAATTATGCCCCAATGCAATCCCTTAAATTTTTGGGGCTTTTTTTTTCTCTGTTCTGCAGTTATATATAATTTGCAAAAAAAAATGATCAATTCGGTAGCTGCTTTTGGAAAATTAATTAATCGCCTGGAATATTATCAGCGGAAAATCAGGAACGCTGCAAATTGACCATGCGGACCTTTGTGGCCAGTTCTCTGAGCCACACTCCCAATGAGTAAGGCTCTGCACTGGGAGTGGAGCCTTGCCAAATGTCTCTTTATTGGGGTATATTTGGGTGGCTCAGTTCCCGTGGACGAGCCTCACTTCACTAGCGGTGTCCGTGACTAAGAAAACTGGCGCTAAGATGATTTGCCCAATCGCAGTGCTGTGCACATTGGCCCGGATTTTGCGGTGGGTAATGACGGTGAACTGTCAGCGTTTGCCGTCATTACCCCTCTGAAACTGACCGTAACTTCAGGATTTAGCGCATGCGCATCCAAACGCAGAAATCCTGAAGTCGCGGCCAGTCATTCACTGCTCCGCCACAGGCTGCGCTGTGGAACTACCCGTAGCCGGCAATCAGTGAAATCACTTGAACTGCTGAAAACTTAAGCTTTTCCGCTCTAATATCACTGTTAAACACCCCATTAAAAGTTAGGCCGTCTTGGAATAGGTGTAACTGGGGTTTTAACAGTGTATTGACTGCTGAACAACTGTTCTGGTCCTGAAAAACACATTTTATATTTGTGGAATGTTAAATTTCTCCTTGTGATAGAAAATGACTAGATTTTTAAAATAATAAAAAATATTTAAAGTTTGTTCATGATATATCAGCTTCTACCTTAACCCCATTTGTATGTCCCAATCTTTATTTCACTCTCTGTAAAATTTTTAAAAAGTGAATTGAATCAGTGCTTTTTATTTCTTGGTTTGCTGTCTGTGAAAATTCTTCAATGTGATTGGCTACTTAGACAGCTTGATGACGTCACTGCTGAATCGCGCTGGGGATTCCCTTTTGACAGCGCTACAATCAATTTAACACCGAGGAACCTAAAGTTTTCGCCACAGAGATAGCGAGATCTCTGTGGGCAGCTTTCTTCGTGGCCAGTGGCGATCGCCATCACTTCGCTGCTGACCGCAAATTCTGGACCAATGTGAGTGAGGTTCCTGCGCTCGGGAGAGGCGCCCTGCAGAATTCTATCCCTGAATATATGTCTGATTTGAGGGATGTCCTGTCTTAAATGTAGTTTTCAGCATTCCCATCTCCAGAGAAATCTCACAGCCGCTCAGACCCATATATGAATAAACGATTCATTTACTCGAATACAAAAGCAAAATACTGCGGATGCTAGAAATCTGAAATAAAAACAGAAAACTCTGTTTCTCTCTCCACAGATGATGCCTGGCCTGCTGAGTGTTTGCCAGCATTTTCTGTTTTCATTTCAAAATACGTTTCTCGTGCTGTAAATTTGAAATGCAAGCCACGGATTGTTCACTATTTCACTCGTTATAAGTTGTCTTTTAAAACTCTTTTCATTATCCTTATGCCGCAGATGTGTCTGTAACCTCCAAAAGTTCATGCAGCCCCTCGAGCCTGCTCTGCCATTCAATTAGATCATGGCTGATCTGTACCTTCAACTCCATTTACCCGCCTTTGCTTATTTCCCTTGATACCCTTGCCTAACAAAGATCTATTTATTTCAGTCTTGAAAGCACCAATTGACCCCCAGCATCCACAGCCTTTTGGGAGATGGAATTCCAGATTTCTACTACGCCTTGTGTGATAAAGGGCTTCCTGACTTCACTCCTGAACGGCCTAGCTCTAGTTTAAGATTATGTTCCCTTGTTCTTGATTTCCCCGTCAGGGGAACTAGTTCTCTGTGTCTACCCTATTGAATCCTTTGAACATTTTAAACACCTTGATCAGTTCACCCCTCAGTCTTTTATACTCAAGGGAATACAAGCCAGGTTTATGCAAAGTGTCCTCATAATTTAATCCTCTAAAAATAAGAACATAGGAAATAGGGCCATTCGGCCCCTTGCGCCTGCTCCGCCATTCAATAAGATCATGGCTGATCTTCGACCTCAACTCCACTTTCCTGCACTATCCCCATATCTCTTGATTCACTTAATATCCAAAAATCTATCGATCTCTGTCTTGAATATACTCAACGACTGAGCCTCCACAGCCCTCTGGGGTTGAGAATTCCAAAGATTCACCACCCTCTGAGAGAAGAAATTTCTCTTCATCTCAATCCTAAATGGCCAACCCCTTATTCTGAGACTGTGACCCCTCGTTCTAGACTCCCCAGCCAGGGGAAACATCCTCCCAGCATCTACTCTGTCAAGCCCCTTAAGAATTTTGTATGTTTCAATGCGATCACCTCTCATTCTTCTAAACTCTAGAGAATATAGGCCTAGGCTACTCAATCTCTCCTCATAGGACAATCCCCCCATCCCAGGAATCAGATTGGTGAACCTTCGCTGCACTCCCTCTATGGCAAATATATCCTTCCTTAGGTAAGGAGACCAAAACTGTACACAATACTCCAGGTGTGGTCTCACCAGGGCCCTATATAATTGCAGTAAGACTTCTTTACTCTTATACTCAAAACCTCTTGTAATAAAGGCCAACATACCATTTGCTTTCCTAATTGCTTGCTGTACTATCAGTGATTCATGTACAAGGACACCTAGGTCCCTCTGAACACCAACATTTCCCAATCTCTCACCATTTAAAAAATACTCTGCTTTTCTATTTTTCCTACCAAAGTGGATAACTTCACATTTCTCCACATTATATTCCATTTTCCATGTTCTTGCCCACTCACTTAGCCTGTCTATATCCCCTTGAAGCCTCTTTGCATCCTCCTCACAACTTACATTTCCACCCAACTTTGTATTATCAGCAAACTTGGATATATTACATTTGGTCCCCTCATCCAAATCATTGATATAGATTGTGAATAGCTGAGGCCCAAGCACTGATCCTTGCTGTACCCCACTAGTTACAGCCTGCCAACCCAAAAATGACCCGTTTATTCCTACTCTCTGTTTTCTGTCCGTTAACCAATCCTCAATCCATGCTAGTATATTACCACCAATCCCATGAGCCCTAATTTTGTTTAATAACCTCTTGTGTGGCACCTTATCAAATGCCTTCTGAAAATCCAAGTACACCACATCCACTGGTTCCCCTTATCTATTCTGCTAGTTATAACCTCAAAAAACTCCAACAGATTTGTCAAACATGATTTCCCTTTCATAAATCCATGTGGACTCTGCCCAATCCAATTATTATTTTCTAAGTGCCCTGTTACCGCGTCCTTAATAATAGGTTCTAGCATTTTCCCTACTACTGACGTCAGGCTAACTGGTCTGTAGTTCCCCATTTTCTCTCTCCCTCCTTTCTTAAATAGTGGGGTTATATTTGCTACCTTCCAATCCGTGGGAACCATTCTAGAATCTATGGAATTTTGGAAAATGACAACCAATGCATCCACTATCTCTAAAGCCACCTCTTTTAAAACCTTAGGATGTAGGCCATCAGGTCATGGGGATTTATCGGCTTTCAGTCCCATTAATTTCTCCAGTACTATTTTTTTTATTAATACTAATTTCTTTCAGCTCCTCATTCTCACTAGGCCCTTGGTTCGCCACTATTTCTGGAAAGTTTTTTGAGTCTTCTTCCGTGAAGACAGACACAAAGTATTTGTTTAATTTCTCTGCCATTTCCTTATTCCCCATTATAATATCTCCTGTCTCAGCCTGTAAGGGACCCACATTTACTTTCGCTAATCTTTTCCTTTTACATACCTATAAAAGCTTTTACAGTCTGTTTTATGTCTCTCGCTAGTTTACTCTCATATTCTATTTTCCCTTTCTTTATCAATTTCTTGGCCCTCCTTTGCTGAATTCTAAAATCCTCCCAATCCTCAGGTTTACTACTCTTTTTGGCAACATTATAAGCCTCTTCCTTTAATCTAATACTATCTTTAACTTCTCTTGTTAGCCACAGTTGGACCACGTTTCCTGTGGGGTTTTTGTGTCTTAAAGGAATGTTGTGCCTTCAAGGACACCCTCAAAGCCTCCTTGAAAAAGTGTAACATCCCCACCGACACCTGGGAATCCCTGGCCCAAGACCGCACAAAGTGGAGGAGAAGCATCCGGGAAGGCGCCGAACACCTCGAGTCTCTTCGCTGGGAGCAAGCGGAAGCCAAGCGCAGGCAGCGCAAGGAGCGCACGTCAACCCAAGCACCCCACCCACCCGCCCCTTCAACCACCGTCTGCCCCACCTGTGACAGAGACTGTAGGTCCCGCATTGGACTCATCAGTCACCTGAGAACTCATTTTTAATGTGGAAGCAAGTCATCCTCGGTTCTGAGGGACTGCCTAAGAAGAAGAAGATATTTGTTGTAAATTATGTATTAATTCTTTAAATACTAACCATTGCTTCTCTACCATCATACCTTTTAATGTAGTTTCCCAATCTACCTTAACCAACTCGCCCCATATACCTACGTAGTTCGCTTTGTTTAGATTTAAGACCCTAGTTTCGGATTTAAACCCCGGTATCATTCTGGTGAATCTGCGCTGCACCCCCTCCAAGGCCAATATATCCTTCCTGAGGTGCAGGGCCCAAAACTGAATGCAGTGCTCCAGATGGGGTCTGACTAAGGCTCTGTCGAACTAAAGCAATCTCTTTGCACCTCTACAATCCCTAGTTTCTCACCAGTTAGAAAATACTCCAGTTTATATTTCTTAGATCCATTCAATTTATTGTATATTCTGTAACCACTCAGTATTAAGCCAGATCATTCCACAGGCGATGAGGTATGGTTTATCCTATTATGGATTTCATCCAACTAATTTAAATGTCATCTCCCAAACACAAATTCTGCAAACTTTCTCTCTCTTCCCTAAATGTAATGAGGGAAAACTCCAGAATATTGAACTGACTTTAAAAGCTACAAATGTTTAATCATCTGGGGATGAAAATCCACAGGGCAGTGATCCTGGTAGTAATGCCAGGAAGCTCCACTGCTGGCCCCAGCTGAACTTTCCGGGGTCACAGGGAAGTTCTTTAATTGGCCTGCAGATGGCAGCCACCCATGCCACGAGGGAAGCATCTTGGGCAACCACCATGGTTCAGACCTCGCATCATCCAGTGGAGGAGTGCTGGGCCAGGGGAAGGGGCGGTAAAAGGAGCCCTGTTAAAACTGTCTACAAAAAATGAATTTGCTAAAGCAAACATGGCCACCTGATGAGGCTACAGACTGTGGGCCAGTGTCCATGCCATGGAGTGGAATTATGAAGGTTTCTTTCCTGTGTTTACTTAGGTAATCATGATGCGGAGATGCCGGTGTTGGACTGGGGTGGACAAATGTGAGAAGTTGCACAACACCAGGTTATAATCCGACAGCTTTATTTGAAATCACAAGCTTTCGGAGTGCTGCTCCTTCATCAGGTGAAGTCACTTGATGAAGGAGTAGCGCTCCGAAAGCTTGTGATTTCAAATAAAGCTGTTGGACTATAACCTGATGTTGTGCGACTTCTCATACTTAGGTAATGGCAAGGAGCAGATTACAGCAGAAAATCAGAGGGCATGGCAGGCTACACCGCTAATAGCCAGCTTCGAGCAGAATTGGCAGAGGCTTTAGAAAGAGCCAACTGCTCTTTGGCTTGGTCAAGAAATTAAGAACCATCAGCATTGGGGAAAAATGAGACTTGTGAACAAAAAGAATGAAACCCACCACAAATCATTTAGACACATACTTATTTTTAGCAGCAAGATTAATGAAAACAGGTTGCATGAGTGAGACTTGATGGGTCTCGGTATGATATAGAAATGTGTAAAAGTTACAACACGGAGACAGGCCATTCGGCCCAACCAGTCTGTGTTGTCATTGACTCTCCACGCGAGCAAATATTTCTAATCACATTTACCCACCCTCCTCCCATATCCCTTCAACCCTTTTTCCTTCATTCACCTATCCACTCTAATCTTGAATGTTGATTTAGTTCCTGCCTCAACCAAGATTTACAAGAATGGTTCCAGGGATGAGGGGCTTCAGTTATGTGGATAGACTGGAGATGCTGCGGTTGTTCTCCTTAGAGCAGAGAAGGTTGAGAGGAGATTTGATAGAGGTCTTCAAAATCATGAGGGGTTTGGACAGAGTAGATAGAGAAAAACTGGTCCCATTGGTGGAAGGGTCGAGAACCAGAGGACACAGATTTAAGGTGATTGGCAGAAGAACCAAAGGCGACATGAGGAAAAACTTTTTACGCAGCGAGTGGTTAGGATCTGGAATGCACTGCCTGAAAGGGCGGTGGAGGCAGATTCAATTGTGGCTTTCAAAAGGGAGTTGGATAAGTACCTGAAGGAAAAAAATTTGCAGGGCTATGGGGAAAGGGTGGGGGAATGGGACTAGCTGAGGTGCTCTTGCAGAGAGCTGGCACGGGCTCGACGGGCCGAATGGCCTCCTTCTGTGCTGTAACCATTCTATGATCCTATGATTCTATAACCCTACAAGTGAATTCCAAGGCTTCACAACTCACTGTGTGAAGAAGTTTCCCCTACCCTCTGTTCTAAATCTCTTACATTTAATCTTGTATCTATGGCCCCTCGTTCTTGACTCCTCAATTACTGGAAAGAGTTTCCTTCTGTCTAACCCGTCTCATCGTTTCCTAATTTTAAACATTCTGCATCATTGTTTTATTTTTAGTCAAGCTAGATTCGCTTTCATATCTATGACCTGACACAGCCACTATTTGACTATACAGTGTACACCCTATACCAAACTTGCTGGTGTGTTCATGCTTAGGCATCTGCAGATATAAGGTCACCCATTCAAACCAACATTCAAAGACAAAAAGAAAATAAAGGACATTGATTAATTTATTGTATTTATGATTCATGGTGAGTTTTTAAATAATAATCTGAACATATGTATGTAAGCATCTGTGGTTTTTTTTTAATAAAAGGACTTTTCAAGAACACTTTCTCACCAAGGCATTGCTCCATTTTTCAGCTCCCTTTTCTTGGCGTGACTTAGTTTCCCCTTAGTGTACCGACGCAACTATAACTTGTGCTGGTACACAACGCAATTTTCAACCAAGCTTGTCGTTGTGGCATAGATTATATTTGTGCTGTGCCAGGTTTTCCATTTCATAATTTTGGAATGTTAGTACACAAATTGTGAGCCGGTGATTCACGTGACTGCTAATACCAGACATGCTGGAATTTTTCATCTCTCAGCGAAAGCCAAATCATATCTGGATGTGGTTTCTGCAAGTACTTATTAGTTGATCTATGTGCTGACTTTGGAAGAAAATTAGGATCTCTGCCCAGTGTTCCCTCCCTGGTAGTCCTCAACTTCTACAGGAATTTTCTGAGCAACTCCTTCAGGATCATATTACATAGGAGACGACTGAATTCAAAGTTATTGGTGGCGATGGCATACTTGCAGCTAACTGAATTACTAGCCCGTATTTTCCGATCCCTACGAGTGTGTACGAGGTGTGTACACACCCGTAGGGACCTCGCAAGTGCCGGTTTCAGGCATGCGCTGAAAACCGGCACTTCCAATCTGTCATTAATCCTCTTGACAGATCGCACGCCTGCCCTAGAGAAGGGCCTCT
Source organism: Squalus acanthias (assembly GCA_030390025.1). NCBI lineage: Eukaryota > Metazoa > Chordata > Chondrichthyes > Squaliformes > Squalidae > Squalus > Squalus acanthias. Next base: position 108,264,365 of record CM059435.1, read on the forward strand.
GCAGGTGGAGTGTTCCTCTTTCTGCTTAACAAAGTAAAAAAATAATTTGTTTTTCACTCATTTATAATTTAAAAATACTTTTAAAAAAGGTAAGTTTAATTTTAGCCCCGTAAAAAACTTAAATTTTTTTTTCAAAAAATTTAATTTTTGTTTAAAATATTTAATTTAATGTAATTTTAACTAATTTTAAAAACGTGATTTAAATTTTTTTTTTAATGTTTTGATGTGTTTTTTCAGTGATCCCCATCATACTTTTGCCATGTCTAAGATATCAAAAGTATGAAGGGGGAATTCCCTTGAAACGTATAAAATTCTGACGGGGCTAGACAGAGTGGATGCAGGGAGGATGTTTCCCCTGGCTGGGGGCTCTAGAACGAGGGGTCACAGTCTCAGGATACGGGGTAGGACATTTGGGACTGAGATGAGGAGAAATTTCTTCACTCAGAGGGTGGTGAACCTGTGGAATTCTCTACCACAGAAGGCTGTGGAGGCCAAGTCACTGAATATATTTAAGAAGGAGATAGATAGATTTCTAGACACAAAAAGCATCAAGGGGTATGGGGAGAGAGCGGGAATATGGTATTGAGATAGAAGATCAGCCATGATCACATTGAATGGCGGAGCAGGCTCGAAGGGCTGAATGGCCTACTCCTGCTCCTATTTTTCTATGTTTCTATGTTTTCTCCCATTGGTTCCCCATGGCTCACGTGATCCCAGGGACACTTGCGAACCGCATGCGGCCCTGGGATACCTGGGCCCTGCGCATTTCGTCTGTGGAGAGGCCCAGGAGCGGAAATGGCCGGACCTCGGGAGCCCTCAGGTAAGGGCGTAGATTTTTTCCTGATCGCAGGCCTCCGCACGCAGGAAGCCTCCCATCGGAAAATACGGGCCAATATTTTTAGTATGTTTTTTTTTTCATCCTCCTTCCCAATTTGATATCAGGTGTCAGCTGTGGCTCGGTGCTGGCACTCTGAGTCAGAAGGTTGTGGGTTCAAGTCCCACTCCAGAGACTCCAGCACATAATCCAGGCTGATACTTCAGTGCAGTACTTCGGGAGTGCTGCACTGTTGGAGGTGCTGACTTTCGAATGAGAAGTTAAACTGAGGCCCCGTCTGTCTTCTCAAGTGGACACTATTTGAAGAAGAGCAGGGGAGTTCTCCCTGGTGTGCTGGTCAATATTTATCCCTCAACCAACATCACTAAAAAAAAACAGATTATCTTGATCATTATTCCAATGCTGTTTGTGGGACCTTGCTGATCTCACATTGGCATATTCCCGACATTACACCAGTGACTATACTGCAAAGTGCTTTAGGATGTCCTGAGGTCGATGAAAGTCTTTCTATTTCATTGTCTGTTTTTCTTTTTTTCCATCTTCTATTTCTTTAAGTAGCGAGTTGATCACTTTGGCCACAAATTAACAAAAGACGCACAACATTCAGAGCAGATCAATTTTTCTTCCATTTAAATTGCAATCAGTGCATCGACTAATAGATCTGTCTATTGTTTGCTCTGCTGATCCACATCTAAAAAGAAAAGGTCCTGCACTTTGTACCTGAGTAATTATTGACATCACTGTGATATTGACTCTTTTGAGTCTCCAAATGTGTATTTCTAACCCCAGACAATCTGACATGTGTTGGTGTACTCGTCATGCTGCTTATCAATGGGTTGATTAGTAGAGGAAGCACAAGTCTTTTCTTAATCTATGTTGGTTATACAATATCATAGGTACCTTCTAATAATTAAATAGCTCTTCCTCATTAGAAAGGATTTTCTTCCATGCTAAGATATGAAGTTTTGCCAAAATTTCCAAAACACCAAGGGGGTGAAATTGGACCTCATTGTGCCTGTTTTCTGAGTGGGAAACGGGTGCGAAGTGGTCCAATTTAGGGGGTTAACCTCCTGCGTGGGCCTGGACCTCAGCACGGTCATTAAAAATATTCACCAGTAAAGCCTGCAGGGGTTCTTCCGATCTCCTGCCGTAACTTCATCAGAAACCCCGGAGAAATGTTTTTAAAAATGTATTCATTCACGGGATGTGGGCGTCACTGGCAAGGCCAGCGTTTATTGCCCATCCCTAGTTGCCCTTGAGAAGGTGGTGGTGGATCTTCTTCTTGAACCGCTGCAGTCCGTGTGGTGAAGGTGCTCCCACAGTGCTGTTAGGGAGGGAGTTCTAGGATTTTGACCCAGCGACGATGAAGGATCGGCGATATATTTCCAAATCAGAATGGTGTGTCGCCGTTCCAGGAGAAACAGTGTAAATGTCCATTTATCTGGCATTTCTACCAATCTTCCACCAAGGTTACGGTGGGAGATCAGGGAACCCCTGAGGAAATTCTACCCTGTTATAAGTAGTTGCGGATTTTCACTTGGCCCAGCTGCCCAATTGCACCATTTTCCTTTGTTTCCTGCTAAGTAGCAAACTGATCATCTTACTGACAATTTCATCTAAAATTCCATGAACCTTCACTTTGGCCGTAAGTCTTAAGTGAAGAGTCTTATCAAATACTTTCTAATATGGAACTTACAGCACATTACCCTCATCCACTAACATCTCTTCAGAATGACAATTTTTTACTAATTTCCTGCCTTTCCTAAATCCACACTGACTTGTAAATATTGCCTTTACTTTCACTCTATGTTTTGTACCAGATTTCAATATTCTTTCCATTGTAAATGTCAAACCAACAGGCTTGTGATTCTCAATATGACGCTATTGAGCTTTTTAATGACTGCAATCATTTTTGTTTTATTTGTTCATGGGATGTGGCGTCGCTGGCAAGGCCAGCATTTATTGCCCATCCCTAGTTGCCCTTGAGAAGGTGGTGGTGAGCCGCCTTCTTGAACCGGTGCAGTCCGTGTGGTGAAGGTGCTCCCACAGTGCTGTTAGGGAGGGAGTTCCAGGATTTTGACCCAGCTATCTTTCAGTTCTCTTGCGCCATCACTACCTCAGATACTTTTGCAAGGTTATTGCCACAACAAGCTCTTGCTTAAACTCATATTTCCTTTAGTTGTCTTGGATGAATTCCACTGGATCTGATACTTCATGAATATTAAAATGTTCCAGTTTGGTAATGGCCATTGCATT